>OZ030005.1:10223548-10556048 GCA_964023405.1 Apodemus agrarius
TTTCTCCTCTATTTCTTTACGAGATTTTTCTATGTGTTCAGCTACCAGCATCCTGACCAGTGATTTTATATCCAAGTCTTGTTTTTCTGGTGTTTTGGGGTATCCAGGGCTTCCTGTTGTTGGCGAACTGGGTTCAGATGCTGTCATGTTGCCTTGATTTCTGTTAGTGACATTCCTTCGTTTACCTCTTGCCATCTGGTTATTTCTGGTGTTAGTTGACCTTGTTGTCACTGGCTGGTGTTTGAATCTCCTGTGAGGCTGGGCTTACCTGTTGTTTCTCTACTGGTGGTTATGCGTGATTGCTGCTCAACGGGATCACGAGCTGGCTGCTACCCGCTGACTTTGTGCATGGCCTGAGGTCTCCGGGAAGTGTGGGGGAGTGCAGCAGAGCCTCGGCAGGCGCTCCTGGGCCTGCCTAGTAGAGAGAGCCTAGCAGATCCCCCCACGTGGTAGCCCCTGAAGGAATCTGTCTACCTGTGCCTTTCCAGCTGTGTTCTGGTTGCAATATGGAGGCCTGCCACTATAGCTGGTCTGGGGTCCTGGGGAGCTGGGTGGTTCCGGCTGCCTAGGTGCACAGCCTAAGCTCGCAGGGACGTGCTGCAGAGCCTAGGCGCCTGGGCCCGCCTGTGGGCAAGAGCTTAGCAGCTCTCCCTGTTCTAGCCCCAGACAGAGTCTCTACCTGCACCTTTCCAGTTGTGTCCTGGTTGCAATATGCACCCTCACTGTTTTCTGTGGGTCAATATTGACTAATTTCTTTCCAAGTCAGTAAAATGTGTTTTTTAGATACTGCAGTGTCTTAAACGTGTTCCTCTTCAACTATGCAGTGAACGGATAACCCTGAGTTAATGGCTTGTGTGTTTTCAGGGAAATGGGTTTTTCTAGCAGTCTCCAGAAAGACTCAAGAGACTGGCTTGAAGCCAAGTGCCTCTAAGCACCTGGATGCAGCAGGGATAGGATTTCATAGCATGTTTATAACTCAACTGATTTCCAACACTTGCTGGTTTCTTAAAGGAAGTGCTTGACTAGATGACTTCTTGAATTGGGTTCAGGCATTATTTTTTTAAGCTGTTTAAAGGTGTGTGGGTGGTTATCAGGGTCACTTCTCATCACCTGAGGCTTCTGTCCCAAAACAAACATTTCCTGTCACTTCCTCAGAGCAGGTGAAGCACTGGATGTGGGGTGGGGGAGGGGCACCCTGGGGTTTACTTGTTTCCATGGGATCCTTAGCTGGCTAGGATGTGTATAGAATCCTTAGCTGGCTAGGAAGTGTCCTGGAAGGTGACTGAGACATTTGTCAGACTCTCCAGATGTGCCCAAGTAGTCTCACCCCTGCCTTAGATGGAAAAGGCCCCTCTGGAACTGGGCCATTTCCACAGCTTCTGTAGCTGCAGAGCCTGAGGGGCCTGGTACAGAGCCTGGAGACTCTACTTTCTCCCCTCAGCAGCTGTAAGAGCAGTGTGGCTTTTTTTTCTCCCCCTCCTTTTGGGATTTCAAGTAACTAGAGGGGAAAAGTCTACAGTTTTATGTTATTTGAAATAATTGTAAGACTCATTAAACTAGAAGATTTATTACATGTCCAAGTTTCTGCTTTTGTTAGCAAGAGAATTAAAACTACATAAAATAAAGAAGTGCTTGCACTTATGAAAGAAATTTTGCATAGGGGCTGATGATTTTGTCTGTGTTGACTCTTCAATGAAAGTCTTAATTTAGCCGACAGTTTGAAATCTGACTTTGAATTGTTTCACTTTTGTTTTAATGTTACGGTTTAACATGTCCTGTGGCTCTTCGAGTAAAGTTCTGAACATTTTTATTAAAGCTGGCTCAGAATGAAGATTATATAAATGATTAGAGGCAGAAGCTCTATTTCACTTCACATCTTAAGGGGAAAAATTAACCTTTTTTTAACCTCTTAATCAGTCAAAAGCTCCTTTCTCAGGATTCTTAGCCCTTGAAAGAAAAAAAACCACAACTTTAAAGTTACAATTTTAAGCCAGGCAGTGGTGGTGCACGCCTTTAATCCCAGTACTTGGGAGGCAGAGGCAGGCAGATTTCTGAGTTCATAGGCCAGCCTGGTCTACAAAGTAAGTTCCAGGAAAGCCAGGACTCACAGAGAAACCCTGTTTCAAAAAACCAAAAAAAAAAGTTACAATTTTAAACAACTTACATGTTCACAAAAATGATCTCAAAATTGAGAGTGGGTTATATTCTCCAAACTAAGTCAATAAAAATCTTAAATTCATAATTTTGTTTCCTTAAGAGGTCTCTATTTGGACAGCAATTGCTATATGATATAATTTGGTAGAGGCTGAACTAGGGATTGAATTTTGGCAAAATGATTTTCCACACTGATTTATAGTGTTTATATATCTTCCAACCCACAATATGGGGAGGGTGATTTGGGCTGCTTAAAAATAACAAACCACGGTATCAAATTCTCTATATCTAGAAATATATCAAGAAAAGTATTAATAAACCAATAATACAGATTGATTATTACCTCATAATTTGGGATATTTTACCAAATGGATGGTAATAATAGGTTAGGAAACTTTTAGGTAAAACTGAGAAATAACAGAATAGAAATTTAAGGAAGAAAATCATTTTAGTTAATGAGATTATTACTATGGCATAAGTGTGACTCTTATGGTTTTAGGGACACTGAAGCTAAACTGATGCATATTGATGACAAATTTGTAAATTCTATGTCACTCCCACAGCGACATCCGTAGGGTTATGCCAATACTCTTGATCATATGTTTCTGTAAAACTCTCTACAGCAACTGAGACAAATGTACTGACTGATCCTGAATGCCTGAGGGCCTTGATGATATCTAGTTCCCTGAAGTAATGGAAAATAAATTTTAGTAAGTGTGTAGAACTCACTTCTGAGGGTTTGAAAATAAGAAGTCTAAAGTTATTTCAAGAAAAAAGTGATCCTGCCCAGGGTGGAGTGCCCACAGTCCCATCTGGTGAAAGCAGTTCCTCAACTTAGATGTCCTCTTCCTGTGTGTAAGTCAGTGGTTCTCAACCTGTGAGTCTCTAACCTTTGGGATCATAGGACCCTTTCACAGGGTCACACATCATTATTTACATATTTATATCACAATTCATGACAGGAACAAAATTACAATTATGAAGTTGCAATGAAAATAACTTATGGCCAGGCGGTGATGGCGCACGCGGGTAATTCCAGCACTCTGGGAGGCAGAGGCAGGCGGATTTCTGAGTTCGCGCCAGCCTGGTCTACAGAGTGAGTTCCAGGACAGCCAGGGCTACACAGAGAAACCCTGTCTCAAAAAAAAAAAAAAAAAAAAAAAGAAAGGAAGGAAGAAAGAAAGAAAGGAAGGAAGGAAGGAAGGAAGGAAGGAAGAAAAAAGAAAGAAAGAAAGAAAGGAAGGAAGGAAGGAAGGAAGGAAGGAAGGAAGGAAGGAAGAAAATAATTTATGACTGGGGAGTCACTACAATATGAGGACCTATGTTAAATGGTTGCAGCAGGAAGACTGAAAGCCACTAGCTTAAGATCATGAATTATTTTTGTTGTTGTTGTTGTTGTTGTTGTTTGTTTTTTGGGTTTTTTTTTTTTTTTGGTTTTTCTAGACAGGGTTTCTCGGTGTGGTCCTGGCTGTCCTGGAATTCATTCGGTAGACCAGGCTGGCCTCAAACTCAGAAATCTGCCTGCCTCTGCCTCCCAAGTGCTGGGATTACAGGCGTGCGCCACCACGCCCGGCATGAATTCTTATTCTAGGTATTGCTAATATTACTAATAGTAATAAAAAAGAGTAATGTTAATTGCTATTTTGTTTTTCTGTAGGTTGTGCTCCATCTCCAGGTGCTTATGATGTTAAAACTTCAGAAACAACTAAAGGACCAGTGTCTCTTCAGAAATCGCAGATTTACAAACCAAAGAGGTGACGGGTCCTTAACCAAACAGTAGTTAAACGGATTTCTAAGCTGATATAAGCAATACTATTGAGATTTTAAAATGCTTCTGCACTTGTAGAGCTTCATGGTCAGAAGTATATCTTAATATCCTTATGCGGCATGTTTGTGAGAGGAGTGAGTCCATAGTGCTGTTTTCAGTCAGACTGTATGTAACGAGAGAAACTGAGCAAGATATTTACAGGTAGTTTTCCTTTTAATGATTTGCTTATCCTTCCTCTCAGAATGTTGGTACTATCAAGAGGGGGTTGGAGAGCTTGCTCAGCAGTTAAGACTCTGTACTGCTCTCACAGAGGACCTGAGTTGGGTTACAGTACTCAAGTACACACAACCCCATACACACACATACCCACACACAGACAAGTGTATTTATTTTTTAAAAAATTTTCTTTTGAAAATAAAGAATATCAGGAAGGTTTCAGGTCTATAGCAAATAATTGTGCAAGTTCTTATTTGAATTATACAGTCCATACGAAAGAGTACCATATCCTTCAATTGCTGTCTGCAGTGAAAAGTTTAGACATTTTATTATATTTGGTTAAAACATGTGAACATCAACGGTGTCCATGTTGATGTTTTGTTTTCTGTTGTTTTGTTTTTTCCTAGAATGTCAAAATCTTAACATTGACAAAGATACGACCTGGCTTCCTTCAAGTAAAGAAGAAAAGACATTGGTGTCAGAGGAGAGAAACATCTGTAGGCAATTAGAATATTCTTTATGTCAGTGACTATATACCTACAAGATACTGCGTCTGATTAAGATAGCTAAATGTGTAAATCAAATTTATGAGTAAGTCAGGGCTTGAGAGCTATCTCAATAGAAGCACTCATTGCTCCTCAGACTACCTGGCTTGAGGTTTAGGGCGCTGGAACTGTCATTAAAGAATCTATCATTAATTAATAAAATGAATGCAATATAGTTAATGAAATACGTATCATTAGAACTCTAGCAGGTTTTTCATTCTGCCTAGGCTATTAGGGAATCTCTTTGAATGTGCTCCTGGTTTACAATTACACAGACCTTTCTTCATAGAGAGAAATCTAATAGTCGCCTTGTAAACCTTTGCAAGTATGTCATGCTTTGGACTGTTATCACCATCAAAGTTACATTTGTTTATTTGTTTGTTTGTTTGTTTGTTTGTTTGTTATTAGCTTCTCTGGGTTTTTTTGGTGGGGAAGGATAAGTGTGAGTGAAGAAAGGAGAAAGATTAAAACTTCAGTGACTAAAAGGTTGTTACTCAAACTGTTGAACAGTAGATTAAATCCTTCATAACAGAGCTGGTGATGGTTGTATGAGTCTTTGATATAGCAGTCAGGAGGAGGTGCTGTTGCAGACTTCAAACCTGGTCTTGACTACATAGAGAACTCAAGACTAGCCTGGCATGTGTGAGACCTTGTCTCAGAAAGTTTGAAAAGAAAAAGAACAAAACAAATCCTGCGGGCTGTACAATGTTGTATATCCGAGACCCTACTGTTTTTCATTAGTTCCTAAGAATGTCACTTTGTTAGGAGTTGTAGAGATTAACAGATATTATCTTGCAACCAGTATACTGATGATGTATTTGGCATTTACTAAGGTCTCTTATTCTGTAATAATAATAAAGAGCTGTGCCATCTATTGTGGAAGCAAGTAACATTAATGTCTACTGAAGACTTGTGGCCAGTGCCCACTCATTGTTATGTGGCTTGACATAATCTAAAGTCTCCTGAGAGGAGACAACCACCGTAAAGTTGACCTGTAGGAATCCACTGGGCATTCTCTTAAATAGTGACTTATTTTAAGGGGTCTTAGTCCATTGTGGGCCATCCCAGGGCTACTGGGCCTGGGTGCTATAAGAAAACAGACTAGGTAAGCCATGAGGAGCAGGCCAGTAAGCAGCACCCCTCCATCAGATCCTGCCTCCAAGTTCCTACCTTGTTTGAGTACCTACTCTGATTTTCTTCAATGGTGGACTGATATCAGAGAAAAGAAACCCTTTCCTTCCCAGGTTTGCACAGACCTTTTTTTTTCCTGAATGTGTGGTATGCATACTTGTATGTACTCTTATTCACCTGTGCGTGCATATGTAAGCCAGTGTCTTCATAGGTTGACTCTTCACCTTCGAATATTGAGGCAGAGTTTCTCAGAACCTGAGCTCCTCATTTCAGCTTGTCTGCTCAGCTGGATTGCTCCAGAGATGTGTTTCCATCCAAAGCACTGGGATGAGAAGTGGGCCACATCATCACAATGACATTTAGGTGGGTCCCGGAGCTCCAAACTCCCACTGTCATGTTTCAGCAGCAAGCCCTTGTTTATTAGTGAAAAATATTAGCGTCTTTGTTTTATTGCTGTTTGTTTAACTAGTAGGAACAGCAAAACTGATGCCTTACGGCTATCTATTAAATTCCACTGAGGACTGCTTTTACACTTCAAGCTTGTATAATTGGGAATAGCAGAAACAAGACTTGTTAGAAGTTTTAAGTGACTAAATAGAGCTACCTTACACTTGGAAGTTTATGGTAATTAAAAGTCATTGTATGTTGGCTACCGGCTTGCTGTATATTGCTTTTACTCTGTTTAGGTATGGGCCTTGAATTCCTGATCTATCCAAGACTTTTATCATGAAGGGGTGTTGGACTTTGTCAAATGCATTTTCAGCATCGATTGAGATGATCATGTGGGTTTTTTTCCTTGAGTTTGTTTATATAGTAGATTATGTTGATGGATTTCCTTATATTGAACCATCCCTGCATCCCTGGGATGAAGCCTACTTGATCATGATGGATGATCATTTTGATGTGTTATTTGATTTGGTTTGCAAGAATTTTGAGTATTTTAGTTTGATATTCATAAGGGAAATTGGTCTGAAGTTCTCTTTCTTGGTAGGGTCTTTGTATGATTTAGGTATCAGAGTAATTGTGGTATCATAGAATGAATTGGGTTGGCTTCCTTCTGTTTCTCTTTTGGAGAATACGTTGGAGAGTATTGATATTTAGTCTTCTCTAAAGGTCTCATAGAACTCTGCATTAAACCCAATTGATCCTGGGCTTTTCTTGGTTGGAGACTATTGACAACTGCCTCTATTTCATTAGGGGTTATAGAGCTGTTTAGCTCGTTTATCTGATCCTGATTTAACTTTGGTACAAGGTATCTGTGCAGGAAATTGTCCACTTCATCCAGAGGATTCTCCTGCATACATAAAAAACACATGCTCCACTGTGTTCATAGCAGCCTTGTTTATAATAGCCAGAAGTTGGAAGGAGCCCAGATATCCCTCAAAAGAGGAATGGATACAGAAAATGTGGTATATTTATACAATGGAATACTACTCAGCAATTAAAAATAATGAATTCATGTAATTTGTAGCCAAATGGTTAGATCTGGAAAATATCATCCTAAGCGAGTTAACCCAATCTCAAAAGAATACACAAGAAATGCAATCACTGAAAAGTGGATATTAATGAGCCCAGAAGCCCTAAATTATCAAGGCACAATTAGCAAGTCAAATGATTCCCAAGGAGAAGAAAAGAGAGGACCCTGGGCCTGAAAAGTTTGGATCCAGTTTTGTAGATCCAGAACAGAGAAATGGTATGGGGGGGTGATTGGGGAATAGTTGTGGGGGGAGAGGACTTCTGGGACATATGGTGGGGGGACTGGGAAAGGGGAAAGCCTTTGGAATGTAAACAAAGAATATAGAAAATTTTTTTAAAAAATGGAAAAAAAAAGAAATGTTCAGCCTTCTTATTCATCAAGGAAATACAAATCAAAACAACCCTGAGATTTCACCTTACTCCAGTTAGAACGACTAAGGTAAAAACTCAGGAGACAGAAAGTGCTAGTGAGGATGTGAAAAAATAGGAAAACTCCTCCACTGCTGGTAGGATTGCAAGCTGGTACAACCACTCTGGAAATCAGTTTGGTGATTCCTCAGAAAATTGGCAATACTACCAGAAGACACTGCTATACCATATACCCAGAGGATTCTGCAGTATGCAATAAGGACACATGCTCCAGTATGTTCATAGCAGCCTTATTTATAATAGCCAGAAGCTAGATAGAACTCACATGTCCATCAACAGAGGAATGGATAAAGAAAATGTGGTACATTTACTCAATGGAAAACTACTCATCTATTAAAAACAATGAATTCATGAAATTCTTACTCAAATGGGTGGAATTAGAAAATACCACCCTGAGTGAGGTAACCCAATCACAAAGAACATACATGGTATGCACTCACGGATAAGCGGTTATTAGCCCAGAAGCTTGGAATACCCAAGATACAATTCATAGACCAAATGAAGCTCAAGTTCAGAATTTCTTCACACAATGGTAATAATGCACAAATGTATTTACAAAAATTTCCTGAGAGCAAAAGAGAGGTAGGTGTGGGGTAAATATCAAAGAATAAAAGATGTGAAAATTTCAGAGATACACATCTTCAATCAGGTCAAATTGACCTAGTTTACAAACCTTCCATTCCAACTGTGTAATATTAGCAGTTACAACAAATAGCACTAGTCACCCTCTCTGAAATGTTGACATTTATGACAGGCAGCACATGTCAATTTCTCTGAAACATTGGCAGCTAGTGCAGCAGCAGCAGCAGCACTGACATCATTATTACATTATTGTGACATTACTTTATTATTATTGCATATTGGAAAGGTCACTCCTCTGCCACAAATCCATTTCTTTCCAGGTGGTTCTACTCTTCTAGGGAAACATGGAACATTCTCTTCCTCATGGCTCTGCATTTCTGGTCCTCAGTGAAAATGATAAACACAGGTTGAAAAAAATCTAGACATCTAAGCCTCAGATGTAATGATGTCACTCACATCCTCATATATTAAGACTGCTGAGAGGAAGACATGTTGGACCTATTTTGTCCCCAACCACTATCAACAAGCTATTTGTATGAACAGCATTAGGAGTGTTATTAATGGTTGTCTCCGAAGAGCCATAGTTAAATGTGAAGCTAAGGCTCTTGAAGAACCCATGACAGTCAGAACTCATGTGTACATTATATATACAAAGTCTAGGACAGGGATAGGCAACCTCAGGTACAGAGTAGCCATAGAGAATGTACAGTGGGACCAATTGTATACCATTCACAGATATGGATACTCAACCATGACCTGTGCTCCTCACTAAGTGTAGAAACAACAACCAGGCAAATTCAAGAAATTCCATGAGCTAAACAGAGCTAAATAGAGACTTTTCACCTGAAGAAATTCAGATGGCTGAGAAACACCTTAAAAAATGTTCAACATCATTAGTCATTAGGGAAATGCAAATCAAAACAACCCTGAGATTTCACCTCACACCAGTCAGAATGGCTAAGATTAAAAACTCAGAAGACATCAGGTGTTGGCAAGGATGTGGAGAAAGAGGAACACTCCTCCACTGCTGGTGGGAATGCAAGCTGGTACAACCACTCTGGAAATCAGTCTGCTGGTTCCTCAGAAAACTGGACACAATAATTCCAGAGGACCCAGCCATACCAGTCCTGGGAATATACCCAGAAGATTCCCCAGCATGCAATAAGGATACATGCTCCACTATGTTCATAGCAGCCTTATATATAATAACCAGAAGCTGGAAAGAACCCAGATGTCCCTCAACGGAGGAATGGATACAAAAAAATGTGGTATATATATACAATGGAGTACTATTCAGCCATTACAAACAATGAATTCATGAAATTCTTAGAGAAATGGATGGAGCTGGAGAACGTCATACTAAGTGAGGTGACCCAGTCTCAAAAGAGTACCCATGGTATGCAGTCACTGAAAAGTGGATATTAGCCTAGAATCTTGGAACACCAAAGACATAATTCACATACCAAGTGATGTCTGACAAGAAGAAAGGAGTGGACACTGGTGCTAGAATGGACCAAAGAATCATTGTGGTGGAGTACAAGAACAGGGAGGTGGGAGGGGTGATGAGGTAGCAGGGGGAGGGAAAAGGGTATGTGGGACTTTTGGGGGTGGGGAACCAGAAAAAGGGAAATGAATTGTAAAAATAGAATATATCCAATAAAAAAATTCTAAAAAAAAAAGAAATTCCATGATTCTTGCTTAATACATTAACATTCAATCCATTATTAATCATAAAAAATGACAGAATTATAAAACATGACTTCCTTCCCTGTCCCTTATTTCCTACAGACCAATGCCTTTGGTGGTTCATTCATTTCAGTCATTGATTTCCTCATCTTAAGAACCAGTATTGGCTAGGAAGCTGCCCTGTGTTGAGTACTTAGAACACAATGGTAGCTGGAAATAGCCCTTATTTAATATGTGAACTCTTACTCCTATTTCACTATAGATTTTCTTCCTTCTTCTAATTTCATTACAGGTGGATCCTGTGCAAATCATGTGCATGCATTCTCAGCTGTTGTCATGTTCATGTATTCAACGACTAGTTCACTACTGAAAATGTTGCACTTGCAGATGCCTGCTATCTCTGTGACACTCTTTCCTACAAACAGTGCTTGTGAAACTGAAGAGCTGAGCCAGGAATGGTAGCATGCACCTTTAGTTGCAATACTCAGGAGGTAGATGCACATGGATCGTTGTGAACTGGAGACCATCCTAATCTACACGAGGAGTTCCAGGACAGACAGGCTGCACAGTGTATCAAAGAGGGAGTAGAAAATAGAAAAATGCTCAGAGGTTGAGAGCGTTTGTTTCTCTTGAAGAATATCCAAATTTTATTTTCAACTATAGTGGCTCACAATCATCCATACCTCCAATTCCAAGGGATCAGACTTCCACTGGTGTCTTCTGGTGGGCAGCAGGCACTGACATAGTCCACATACATACATATGCAAGCAAAACATCCATACACATAAAATAAAATAAATAAACCTAAAAAATAATACCATGTATCTGTACTATAAGAATGGAATTAGATGCTTATCAGTTCCAAAGCCACCAGAGACCTTCACTGCAGAGCTGACAACTGAACTGCTAAGGGAAAGCAGAGGTGTCTAGAGAGATGGCTCAGGATGTGAGAGCACTTGTTGCTCTTACAAAAGAACTAGACTCAGCTCCCAGCACCCTTATGGTGGCCTGCAATCATCTATAAATTCAGTCCCGGGGAGCATATGCTCACCTGCTTCTGAACTTCATGGGCATCAAGTATGCATGTAAATCCACATAAAATATGCAGGCAACATATTCATAAGAATAAATAAAGGAAGACTAATACAAGGATAATATAGGGATAAGGGAGGACTTTCTCAGCAAGACTCCAGTTGTTGAGGAAATAAGGCCAAATAGGTCAATTAAGACTTTATGAAATCAGCTGCGTGTGGTGGCTCACGACTGTAAACCCATACTTGGAAGGCAGAGGCAGGCAGATTTCTGAGTTCGAGGCCAGCCTGGTCTACAGAATGAGTTCCAGGACAGCCAGAGAAACCCTGTCTTGAAAAACAAACAAACAAATAAATAAATAAATAAATAAATAATAAAAAAGTCTTCATGAAATCAAAGGTTTCTGCATACAAAAAAAGTTGTTTTAAAGCAATTGAGTAAAAAGGCACCCCACAGGATGAAAGAAAAAAGTTGTATCATATACATTTGACAGAAAAATAATGTCTAGAATATATAAAGAAGACTAAACAACAATAACAAAAAAATCACACAATCCAGTCACTTATGAACAAACAGTTCTCAAAAGACTTAATGAAAAGCCCAGTATGCACGGTGAACAAGTCCAAGTTCACTAACTTAGAAAACTGCAAATCATTCAGTTTCCATCATATCCCAGTCAGTGTGACAAATTAAGAAATTATAACAAGGGCCTGTGGGTATGTATCTCCCCAAACCTCAGAATGTCTTTGGGTTCAGAGGTGATGGGACAGTCCCAGGAGGGTGGGTTGATGAGATTCAAGAGAGGCATCATGTTAGGAATTGCTGAGGAGTGGGTATGAATTAGAATGTCTCAAGAGTGTACATCAGGAGAGGTGCTTTAGGTCTAATTTCACCCAGGTGTGTTTGAGGGACAAATTCCAGTGGCCTTGGTCTGCAAGTGGGTTCCTAGCAGAGACTCTTGGGCATGTTTCAGTGAGTGAGTCTGGGAAGAATAACACCTGATCTGACAGAGCTGGCTCCCTAAGGAAGAAACTTTATTCCCATATCCCTCCTGACCCTGTGCTGAATTACGAGCACTTGCGGTGCACGATGTCAGGGCCATGTTCTTCATACTGCTCACGTAGGATCCAGCGGGTCTGGAAGGCACACAGTGAGCCCAGAATGGACCCCCCAATCCACACTGAGAGATTCCTATTGGGCTGGGCTGCCACATCCACCTGGGCGTCTGGGCCAAGACAGTGCAGCAGCTCAGCTTTGAAGCGACCTTCAAAGCCAGGAAACAGAGAGGAACCTCCACACAACAACACATTTTGTTCCATGTCTTTCTGCAGCTCCTGGGGAACAGTGTAGAGACTCTGTTCAACCATCCTGGGGAGGCCCAAAGATGAAGGTCCTGAGGTCTCCGGGGGATTGAATAGCAACTCAGGGCACTGAAAGAGCTCCTTTCCCACTGTGATCATCTGTCCATCAGGCAACTTCAGGCAGCGCCAGCATTTGTCATCAGGGCGCCCTTGCTCCTTTTGGAAATCTGAGGCCACATAGCAGTATTGGTGCTTAATGTTCTCCATGGTGTCCATGTCTTCCTTCTTCACTGGGAAGCTAGATCTCAAGATTTTCTCCGCCAAGAAGGTAGTCAAGTGTTGCCCAGCCAGGTTCAGCCGCTGGATGCCGTTGGGTAAGTTGTAGCCATGGAATACTGGCACTGTGTAGCTGACCCCGTGGCCAGTGTCTACAACCAGCCCATTAACTCGCCCGTTGGCATAAACGGACAGCACAGATTGGGATGCCACATAGAGAGCAGGAGCGTGCAAAGACTCGAAGGCTACTTCCATAAGCTTCTCCCGGTTGCTGGCAGGGTTGAAAGGTGGATCTGTGAACAGCAGAGGATGGTCCTGAGTGTCCAATCTGAGGTCATTCTCCAGGACGTGGCGCCAGATGAGCTCAGCTGCCTCCCAGTCCACCACAATACCATTACGAACTGGATGCATCAAAGTTAACTCAGGACAAGCATGGGCTGCCTCACCAATAAACATTTTCGCTTTGGGCTGCTCCATGTTGTTTTGTGTCTTGGGCTGGCAGCCCACGGTGCTAGTCACGATGTAGGTGGGCCGTGGCTGTCCTGCAAAGCCCATCTTGCACATTCCGCTACCCATGTCAATGACTACACCACACATCTTTGATGGTCCCTTGCTACCAACCACGCCCCATGGTTCTTGTAGCGGATTCTTGTTTACTGGAGTTGAGCGAGGATTCAGATCAAGTGACCTGTGGGGCTCCAAATGTTTCAGGCCATTTACATCCATCTTTTCTAGTTGTTTCTGAGAGACTGACTGATAAAGTTGACAACTTTACTTAGGGATTCAGGAAGAAGAGGCTCAGCCAAGAGCAGGAGGAACAAAATTGGGGGCAGATACACTCTATCTATGAGATCATTTTGCCTGCCTTGGCTTCACAATGCTAGGACAGGGTGTGGTCAGAAAAGGTGCACATAGCCTCAGGGTTCACAGTTAAGACCACAAAGTCAAATATAGAGGGGAATGTTTCGGTTCTAACCAACTCTTGGATTCTACATCCTCTCTTCCACAATTGGTATCTACCACCCAGCATAGAACAGCCATGTGCACACAGATAATAGGAATCAGCAGGTGAGAAGCCCACTTGAGTTTCTGAAGTGTTAGTTGTACTAGTGGTGCTGGTAGTGCTGGTGGTGCTGGTGGTACTGGTGGTGCTGGTGCTGGTGCTGTTCTGTGGTTGTAGTGGTGGGGGGTTTTCATATTTATATGTGGGCACAGTGTGCATTCATTTGTGTTTGCATTTGGGGAAGGGGCACGTATACATGTCTGCCTGTGAGTGTGTAGAAATCCAACATCCATTCTTATTGTCCATTGTTTGACAATAGGCTCTGTCTTAGTTTCATTTTATTGCCATGACAAGGCACCCTTATAAAAGCAACTATAAAAGAAAGAATTTAATCTCAGAGCTCATGGTTCCAGAGGATAGAGGCCATAATCATCATGTTAGGGAGCATGGAGGCAGGCAGGCAAGCTGTAGTTGAAAGCTTCTATCTGATCCATAGGCACAAGGCAGAGAGAGAACTAACTGGGAGCCCTGTGGACTTTTGAAACCTCAAATCCCTCCCTCAGTACACACCTTCTCCAACATGGCCACACCTGCTAATCCTTCCAAGGCAGTTTCCCCTACTGGAAGTCAAACCTTCAAATATATAAGCCTTTGATGTATCAGTCTCATTGAAATTGGCACAGGGTCTGCACAAGCCATAGCTTGCAGAAGCAGGTATTCTTACAATTCAGGTTTCTCTGGGATCCTTTCTCTGGATTCCCGGGCTTATTTACAAGCAGACCACTTTGCCTGTATGGGTTGTTAAATCCTTATTCCAAATCTCCTTGAGCTTCTTAACCATGGATCTAGATCTTGTCCCCTGAATTTCCAATTTTTTTAAAGAGAAGAGAGGCCAGCCTAGAAGGAAGAAAAGGGGATATGGGAATAAATACATTTAACTGTCTAAAATTCCCTCACCTGTTACTACACTTGCCTCAGTAATTCTACTCATTCCCGATTTTTAAAAAAATGTTATGATGTTAGGATGCTTTGTCTGTATACAAGTTTGTGCACTACATGCATGCCTGGTGTATGTGGAGGCCAGTAGAGGGCTTTGTATCCAGGAAAGTGGAGTTTCAGGAAGCTATAAGCTATCGTGTGAGTGCTTGGAATTGAACTCAAGTCCTTTGGAAGAATAATAACTGATCTTAGTCACATCGACATCTCTTCTAGCCCCCAATCCCCACCCAGCTCTCTTCTCAAAGAACATGAATTTGTCTCTTGGAATCTCAGTTCTATGCCTTTCTCCTGAATGCTTTCCAGACTTCCACTCTGTAACCTTGTTCTATGGGAATTGTGCAGCAGAGGATGTTCTGCCCTCTCTCTGTTTTCTCTGCTTTATCCTGATCTCAGTGAGCCTCTTGGACTACAGGCTTTCATGTTGCCACCGCAAGTTCTTAGAGTCATGCAGAGTACATTTGGGAACAAAAACTTCAACAATGGCTAACAGGTCTAATGAGGCAGCTGGGTGGTAAAGCACTTGCCTAGCATGTGTGGAGCCATGTGTAGTTGACTCTCAGCACTGCAGAACAAACCACTAGAAGCAATAAAAGCTGATCTGAGGCAGGCAGCAGTATGTAAGGCTAGCCATTTTAAGGCCAAGGCTGCATTGTTCTGATCTCCAGTGTCGTTCTTTAAAGCTAAATAAATAAAAGCAAGTAAGTATGACAAGGGGAATGTTAACATCTACAGAGATGGTTTCACTTGACTTTTAAAGAAAGATTTATTTTAATTATATATGTGTGCAGTTTGTCTGCGTGTATGTCTGTGGTCCATTTGCATCCAGTGCTCACAGAGTCAGATTCCTTGGACTGGAGTTAAAGTGGTTATGAACTCTCATGTGGATGCTCGGAATAGAACCTGGGGGGTCTGCAAGAGCAGCTAGTATTTTAGCCACTGACCAGCTCTCTAGCCCGCAGACATTATTTTTTCTGAGACAGGGTCTAAGTAGCCTTAATTGACCTGTTTTTTTTTATATATGTAGACTAGGCTGGTTTTGATGAGATCCACTCCCTCTGACTCCAGAGTGCTGGGATTAAAGACATGTATCAACACTCTTGGCATTCACTGGACATTTGTAAATGTACAAAACTGTAAGGGATAAATAAACACTAGTTACTGTCTTTTCTGTCAAAGGGTTAAATAAGACAGAATTCCTTTTTTTTTTTCTTAATGTGAAGAAATCCTTCCTGGAAACTCAAAGGCTCAAAAAAACATTTCATTTTGGTACTCAAAACTATGTTCTGGGCACCGAGGCTGCGTTCTGCAACCAGCTCGCCGGCCCCTTGACCAGCGGTAGCGGCGGGCCTCCATATTGCAACCAGGGCACAGCTGGAAAGGCCCAGGCTCTGTGGGACATCCCCGCACCCTCTGGCCGAGCACCGAGGCTGCGTTCTGCAACTAGCTCTCCGGCCCCTGGACCAGCTATAGCGGTGGGCCTCCATATTGCAACCAGGACATAGCTGGAAAGGCCCAGGTAGACACCCCTTCCAGGGCTACCCTCACGGGGGGGATATGCTAGGGTCTCGGAGCCAAGCAAGCCGAGTTCCGCCTAGGCTCTGTGGGACATCCCCGCGCCCTCTGGCCAAGCACCGAGGCTGTGTTCTGCAACCAGCTCGCCAGCCCCTGGACCAGCAATAGCGGCGGGCCTCCATATTGCAACCAGGACATAGCTGGAAAGACCCAGGTAGACACCCCTTCCAGGGCTACCCTCACGGGGGGATCTGCTAGGGTCTCGGAGCCAAGCAGGCCGAGTTCCTTGAAACCAGGACACAGCTGGAGAAGCCCAGGTAGACAGACTCCAACAGGGGCTACAATCGCATGGGTGGCAGCCAGCTTATGATCCCTTAAAGCAGCAGTCACACATATTCACCAGTAGAGAAACAACAGGTGAGCCCAGCCTCACAGGAGATTCAAACACCAGCCACTGACAACAAGGCCAACTAAAACCAGAAATAACCAGATGGCAAAAGGAAAACGAAGGAACGTTACTAACAAAAATCAAGGCAACATGACAGCATCTGAACCCAGTTCTCCAACAACAGGAATCCCTGGATACCTCAAAACACCAGAAAAACAAGACTTGGATATAAAATCACTGGTCAGGATGCTGGTAGCTGAACACATAGAAAAATTTCGTAAAGAAATAGAGGAGAAAATGGATCAAAAGTTAGAAGCCTTTACGAGGCAAATACAAAAATCATTTCAAGAAATTCAGGAGAAGATGGATCAAAAAGAAGAAGACAATAAGGAAGAAAGACAAAAGTCACTTAAAGAACTACAGTAGAACGTGGGCCAACAAGTAGAAGCTATGAAAGAGGAAGCACAAAAATCTATTAAAGAAATACATGAAAACACAATCAAGCAAGCGAAAGATCTGAGCACATCCATCCAGATACGAAAAACAGAAGTAGAAACAACTAAGAAATCACAGAGGGAGACAACATTGGAGATAGAAAACCTGGGGAAGAAATCAGGGGCCATAGACGCAAGTATCAACAATAGAATACAAGAGATAGAAGACAGAATCTCAGAAGCCGAAGATACCATAGGAACCATTGATTCAACAGTCAAAGAAAATACTAAATGCAAAAAGGTGGTAACCCAAAACATCCAGGAAATCCAAGACACTATGAGAAGACCAAACCTAAGGATTATAGGTATAGACGAGAGTGAAGATTTACAAGTTAAAGGGCCAGCTAATATCTTCTATAAAATTATGGAAGAAAACTTCCCCAACCTAAGGAGAGAGATGCCCATGAATATACAAGAAGCATATAGAACCCCAAACAGACTGGACCAGAACAGAAATACATCCCATCACATAATAATCAAAACTCCAAATGTAATAAACAAAGAAAGAATACTAAAGGCAGCAAGAGAAAAAGGCCAAGTAACATATAAAGGAAAACCTATCAGAATAACACCAGACTTCTCACCTGAGACCATGAAAGCTAGAAGATCCTGGGCAGATATCATGCAAACTCTAAGAGAACACAAACTTCAGCCAAAACTTCTTTACCCAGCAAAACTCTCAATCGCCATTGATGGAGACATCAAGGTATTCCATGACAAAACCAAATTTGCAAGATATCTTTCCACAAATCCAGCCCTACAAAGGATAATAGGGGGAAAACACCAAGACAAGGACGGAAACTACACCCGGGAAGAAGCAAGATAGAAACCTCCTCTCATCAAACCCAAAAGAAGGTAACCTCTCGAATATAAAAAATAAATAAGATAAATAAATATAATTTCAAAAATGTCTGGAGGTAATAATTACTATTTCCTAATATCTCTTAACATCAATGGACTCAATTCCCCAATAAAAAGACATAGATTAACAGACTGGATACGGAAACAGGACCCTACATTTTGCTGCATACAGGAAACACATCTCAGTGTTAAAGACAAACACTGCCTTAGAGTAAAAGGCTGGAAGACAATTTTACAAGCAAAAGGTCTCAGGAAACAAGCTGGAGTAGCCATTCTAATATCAGATAAAATTGACTTCCAACCTAAAATCATCAAAAGAGACTCAGAAGGTCACTTCTTGCTGGCCAAAGGGAAAATCCACCAAGAAGAGATCTCAATACTGAACATCTATGCTCCAAATGCAAGGGCACCCTCATTCGTAAAAGAAACCTTACTAAAGCTTAAAGCACACATTACACCTAACACAATAATTGTGGGTGACTTCAACACTCCACTCTCTTCAATGGACCGATCAGGAAAGCAGAAACTAAACAGGGACACAGTGAAACTAATTGAAACTCTGGACCAATTGGATTTAACAGATATATATAGAACATTTCATCCTAAAGCTAAAGAATATACCTTTTTCTCAGCACCGCATGGTACCTTCTCCAAAATAGACCATATAATTGGTCACAAGACAGATGTCAACAAATACAAGAAGATCGAGCTAATCCCATGCCTCCTATCAGATCACCATGGAGTAAGAGTGGTCTTCAATTGCAACAAAAACAACAGAAAGCCCACATACACATGGAAACTGAATAATACTCTACTCAATGACACCTTGGTCAAGGAAGAAATAAAAAAAGAAATCAAAGACTTTTTAGAATTCAATGAAAATGAAGGTACAACCTACCCAAATCTATAGGACACAATGAAAGCAGTGCTAAGAGGAAAACTCATAGCTCTAAGTGCATCCAAAAAGAAACTGGAGAGAGCATACACTAGCAGCTTAACGGCACACCTTAAAGCCCTGGAAGAAAAACAAGTTAATTCACCCAAGAGGAGTAGAAGACAAGAAATCATCAAACTCAGGGCTGAAATCAATCAAATAGAAACAAAGAGAACCTTACAAAGAATCAACAAGACCAGGAGCTGGTTCTTTGAGAAAATCAACAAGATAGATAAACCCTTAGCCAGACTAACCAAAGGACACAGAGACAGTATACAAATTAACAAAATTAGAAATGAAAAGGGAGACATAACAACAGAAACTGAGGAAATTCAAAAGATCATCAGATCCTACTACAAAGGTCTATACTCAAAACAACTGGAGAATCTGGAGGAAATGGACAATTTCCTAGACAAATATGAAATACCAAAATTAAATCAGCATCAAGTAGGCCAGATAAATAGTCCCATAACCCCTAAAGAAATAGAAGGGGTTATAGAAAGCCTCCCAACCAAAAAAAGTACGGGACCATATGGTTTTAGTGCAGAATTCTACCAGACCTTCAAAGAAGACTTAACACCAATACTCTTCAAACTATTCCACAAAATAGAGACAGAAGGGACACTGCCCAACTCATCCTTCGAAGCCACAATTACGCTAATACCTAAACCACAAAAAGATCCAACAAAGAAAGAGAACTTCAGGCCAATTTCTCTAATGAATATAGATGCAAAAATACTAAATAAAATTCTTGCTAACCGAATCCAAGAGCACATCAAAACGATCATCCACCATGATCAAGTAGGCTTCATCCCAGGGATGCAGGGATGGTTCAATATACGGAAATCCATCAATGTAATCCACTACATAAACAAACTGAAAGAAAAAAACCACATGGTCATCTCATTAGATGCTGAAAAAGCATTCGACAAAATTCAGCATCCTTTCATGCTAAAAGTCTTGGAAAGAGCAGGAATTCAAGGCCCATACCTAAACATAGTAAAAGCAATCTACAGCAAACCAGTAGCCAACATCAAAATAAATGGAGAGAAACTTGAAGCATTCCCACTAAAATCAGGGACTAGACAAGGCTGCCCTCTCTCTCCATATCATTTCAATATAGTACTTGAAGTTCTAGCAAGAGCAATTAGACAACATAAGGAAGTCAAAGGGATACAAATTGGAAAGGAAGAAGTGAAACTATCATTATTTGCAGACGATATGATAGTTTACCTAAGCGACCCAAAAAACCCCACCAGAGAACTTCTACAGCTGATAAACAACTTCAGCAAAGTGGCAGGGTATAAAATTAACTCAAGCAAGTCAGTGGCCTTCTTGTACTCAAAGGACAAGCAGGCTGAGAAAGAAATTAGGGAAATAACACCCTTCACAATAGCCACAAACAACATAAAGTATCTTGGCGTAACTCTAACCAAACAAGCGAAAGATCTGTACAACAGGAACTTCAAGTCCTTGAAGAAAGAAATCGAAGAAGACCTCAGAAGATGGAAAAATATTTCTTGCTCCTGGATTGGCAGGATCAATATAGTAAAAATGGCCATCTTGCCAAAAGCAATATACAGATTCAATGCGATCCCCATCAAAATCCCAACTCAATTCTTCATAGATCTAGAAAGAGCAATTCTCAAATTCATCTGGAGCAACAAAAAACCCAGGATAGCTAAAACTATTCTCAACAATAAAAGGACTTCTGGGGGAATCAATATCCCTGACCTCAAGCAGTACTACAGAGCAATTGTGTTAAAAACTGCATGGTATTGGTATAGCAACAGGCAAGCAGATCAATGGAACAGGATTGAAGACCCAAAAATTAACCCACAGACTTATGGTCACTTGATCTTTGATAAAGGATCCACAACCATCCGATGGAATAAAGATAGCCTTTTCAACAAATGGTGCTGGTTCAACTGGAGGTCAACATGCAGAAGAATGTGAATTGACCCACTCTTATCTCTTTGCACTAAGATCAACTCCAAGTGGATCAAGGACCTCCACATAAAACCAGACACACTGAAACTATTAGAAAAGAAACTTGGGAAGACCCTGGAGTACTTGGGCACAGGGGAAAAGTTCCTGAACAGAACACCAATAGTGTACGCACTAAGATCAAGAATCGACAAATGGGACCTCATAAAATTACAAAGTTTCTGCAAAGCAAAGGACACTGTCAGAAGGACAAAATGGCAACCAACAAAGTGGGAAAAGATCTTCACCAACCCCACATCCGACAGAGGGCTAATATCCAATATATACAAAGAACTCAAGAAGTTAGACCCCAAAGAACCAAATAACCCTATCAAAAAATGGGGCACAGAGTTAAACAAAGAATTTTCACCAGAAGAAATTCAGATGGCCGAGAAACACCTTAAAAGATGTTCAACATCATTAGTCATCAGGGAAATGCAAATCAAAACAACCCTGAGATTCCACCTCTCACCAGTCAGAATGGCTAAGATTAAAAACTCAAGAGACAACAAGTGCTGGCGAGGATGTGGAGAAAGAGGAACACTCCTCCACTGTTGGTGGGATTGCAAAATGGTAAAACCGCTCTGGAAATCAGTTTGGCGGTTCCTCAGAAAATTGGGCATGTCATTTCCAGAGGACCCTGGCATAACACTCCTGGGCATATATCCAGAGGATTCCCCTGCATGCAATAAAGACACATGCTCTACTATGTTTATAGCAGCCTTGTTTATAATAGCCAGAAATTGGAAGGAGCCCAAATATCCCTCAAAGGAGGAATGGATACAGAAAATGTGGTATATTTATACAATGGAATACTACTCAGCAATTAAAAATAATGAATTCATGCAATTTGTAGGTAAATGGTTAGACCTGGAAAATATCATCCTGAGTGAATTAACCCAATCACAAAAGAATGCACATGAAATGCAATCACTGATAAGTGGATATTAATGAGCCCAGAAGCCCTAAATACTCAAGACACAAATAGCAAGTCAAATGATTCCCAAGAAGAAGAAAGGAGAGGACCCTGGGCATGTAAAGATTGCATCCAGTTTAGTAAAGAAACCGAGGGGGGAGGAGGAATGATTGGGGAATAGTTAGGGGGGAGAGGAACTAGGGGAACTATGGTGGGTGGGAACTGGGAAAGGGGAAAGCCTTTGGAATGTAAACATAGAATATAGAAAATAAAAAAAATAGTTTATAAAGAAATTAGAATGTCAAAAAAAAAAAAACTATGTTCTGGTTGCCATTTGCATTGTTTTAAGCTAGCCCTTGTCATAAGTATGTAAAGTAAACTCTGAGCACGTTTAAGTTTTAAGTTAGCACATAAGTATGTAGGAAACACTAGTTCCTTATTGCTTTGCTTTATGAAGGAAGTCTTAGTGGGCTCCAGTGGGCTGTGCTTGCTTGCTAGACTTGACACATCTGTACTCGCTTCCACAAAAGTAAAATTTTTGCCTTGCCATTTTCTTGAGATGTGCATACACATTTCTAACATAAAGACAGATTAGTTTTCTAGTTATGTTTTAATGTCTTCCTTTGCCTGGGTGATGAGTAGTTTACTGATTATTTTATTGATTGATTGATCATATGTGTTTAATCCATGCTTTGGAAATGTTCATTCAATATTTACTGAGGTCTTTTGGTTCACATTCAGATTAGTCAGGCATGGGATGAAGAAGAGCACCCTCTGCACTGTTCTCAAACACGATTTTCTGTTTTATTTTGTAAATTCTATAAAGAAAGATAGAACATGAAAAGGCAAGCCCATCCATGTTACAATTTTAAATTTCCTTAGCCAGCCCTGGTTATACACATCTGTAATTCCAGCACTCAGGCACCAGGGAGATCCGTTACCAAAGCCCAGGTATCCGGCACTGCTGCAAGCAGATGCCTCGTAGAGCACGTGCCAGGCCCTTGGTCCAGTCC
Source organism: Apodemus agrarius (assembly GCA_964023405.1). Taxonomy (NCBI): domain Eukaryota; kingdom Metazoa; phylum Chordata; class Mammalia; order Rodentia; family Muridae; genus Apodemus; species Apodemus agrarius. The sequence goes on from OZ030005.1 coordinate 10,246,251, forward strand.
CTGGCATCTTGAAACAAAGGTGTGCTTAAATGTACAAGGAAGAGTTTATTCTCCATTTGTTTTGAAATCCCAACTTGTGGCAGTATGCACGGCTGCTATTTTTTTAAAAAAATTTTTTCTAAAATTAAGAATTGAATGTTGCCCCTGCCAGAGCCTTACACATACAGAGGCTGATGTTAGCAGCCAACCATTGGACTGAACTTGGGGTCCCCAATGGAGGAGTTGGAGGGAGGACTGGGGGAGCTGAAGGGGTGGTAGATGGGAGTGGGAATGTGTGGAGCGGTATCTTCTTGGAGGCAGGGGGTGGGAGGATGGGTTGGGGGTGTAAGATCCGAAAGAAAAAAACGGGGTACTCCTGCACCCCATGCCTCGGAAACCGGCACCCCAAAACACTCACGAGAGACAGACCTGATGCAATTTTGCAAGAGGATTTTAATTTCCAGAGCTCTGGGGGGTTACAGCCTCCCCAGCAGGGTAAAGAAGTAAGCCCGCCCAAGCTGGCTTGCCTTGGTCTTTTATAGACTTATAACAGAACCCGCCTACCACAAGCTTCTAAGCCAATCAGTTCAAAGCATCTGAACTCGCGCTCTCTGACGACCTACCAGCCTCTCACAGAGGCCGGAAGAACTAGTTAAGTCATTTCCGCTTACGTGGCCGCCACACAGTGTCACACCCACCCTCCCCCACTGGCGTTGGGGACCCAAGTGCCCCCCACGTGCCCAGGCACAGGGGATTCCTAGCTTATAACCTTATCCTTTCAGGGGTTTTCTGGGAGAGGGGAAACCAGGAAAGGGTATAACATTTGAAATGTAAATAAAGAATATAATCAATAAAAAATTAAAAACTTTAAAAAATGAAAAGAATTGAAGGTTGCCTGGAGGGAGGGCTGGAGAGCTGGCTCAATATTTAAGAGCACTGGTTACTCTTGTAGAGGACCTGGATTTGGTTCCCAGTGGCCATATAGTGGCTCACAACCATCTGTAACTCCAGTTCCATGGAACCCAAATCCTTTTCTGGATTTTGTAGGAACTAGGCTCACATGTTTCATAAACACACACACAAAACATTCTCTGAAAACAATAATTCTTGGGAGCATTCTTTCTCTCTCTCTCTCTCTCTCTCTCTCTCTCTCACACACACACACACACACACACACACACACACATACACACTCACTCATCTTTCACCAGTTATTCACGTGAATAAACACAAGCAGCATTCATTTTCAACCTGGATTATTTCCCTTGACACTTATAATCTCCAGTTCATCCTGTTTCTGCAATAACTGGGATTTTATTCTGCTTCATGAATTCATAAAATTTATTATGTATTTATATCAATTCTTTTTTTCCCCTTTTTTCCAAAATGTTACTCCTCTGACAGGACTGTTGTCTAGGAGGTAGGAGGAACTTATAAACATTAAGGAAATAAGCAACCCCATAAAATTGAGTTATGAAACTAAACAGAAAAGTCTCAAAAGAAGAAACACTTGTTCTCGCCGCCATATTTCATGCACAGTGTTCTGTTGTTGTAGTGGGGGGGGGGAGGTGTTCATATTTATATGTGGACACATCCCTGGGTCTTTAATTGCCTTGTGTACCTTGACGTCTGTTGTGTTGTCTGCTCGCGGTGCGGATGGTTGAACTCACGGCCTGTGGGAGCTAGGCAGTATAAAACTGATAACTAAAACCAGGGCCTGTTAGAGGCTGGGTGCCGAAAGGGGCTTTTAGTTAACACTGACTTTACAGCAGGATTGAGAAGTGGGTGGTTTTAGCATAAGGACATAGAAACAGCAGGCTTGGTTTTATTTTATTTTTCCAAATACATTTAGAAGGCTGAAGAGATAGATTACTTAGTGGTTAAACGAACGGTGGTGGCTCTCTCAGAGGAACTGGGTTTGAACTCTTTCAGCGCCCACACGGCGGCTCACAACTCTTCAGAACCGTAGTCCAGGGAATCTGGCCTCTATGGGCACCAGCCGGACAGGTGGTGCACAGACATATACGCAAGCAAAACGTACAGAAAATAAGTCTGAAAAATAAATAAATCCAGAGCTGACGGCCGGGCGGCGGTGGTGGCGCACGCCTTTAATCCCAGCACTTGGGAGGCAGAGGCAGGCGGATTTCTGAGTTCGAGGCCAGTCTGGTCTACAGAGTGAGTTCCAGGACAGCCAGGACTACACAGAGAAACCCTGTCTCGAAAAAAAAAAAAATCCAGAGCTGACGATTGCGAGTCACTCCTGTAATCCCAGTACTTGGGAAGTGAAGAGGGCAGGATCAGAAGATAAAGGTTAAAAAGCCAGGCAGGCTAGGTCTGCGTAGGGAAGCCCTGTCTCCTACCACCCCACACCACCTCTGGAAAAAAAAAAAAAAAAAAAAAACATCAGGCACAGTCACACATACCTTTAATTCCACCACCAGAGAACCAAAGACAGCCTCTGTGAGTTCAAGGTCCCGCTGGCTAGATAGCAAGTCTCTCTACATAGTCCCAGTCATCCTGGAGCTTACTATATGTAAACCAGGTTGGCCTCAAACTCCAGAAATACATCCACCTTGGCGTCTCTGGTGCTGGGATTAAAGCTGGGTGCCCCCAGGGCTTGCTGTTTATGTTAACAGTCTACAAGTCCCTTTGTGGGGTCGACAAGAGCCAGTGCAAATGTCCAGCCAGGTCTGAGCGCCTGACCTGGTGTTGCCCGACAGCAGACCCTGTAGACTTTAGACACTGCAAACAGGGTTGGGGGGACCTTTGCACCCATGAAGCTAAGGCAGGAAAATTGCCGCTGTGCAGCCAGAAGGAGCTGCGGAGTAAAACCTTGGGGGCTGGAGGAGTGGAGTGGTTTTTTGGTTTTGGGGGGGGGGGGTTGTTTTGTTTTGGTTTTTTTGGATTTGGTTTTTTCGAGACAGTGTTTCTCTGTATAGCCCTGGCTGTCCTGGAACTCACTCTGTAGACCAGGCTGGCCTCGAACTCAGAAATCCGCCTGCCTCTGCCTCCCAGAGTGCTGGGATTACAGGCGTGCGCCACCACCGCCCAGCTAGTAATTTTTTTAAGTGCATTGGTATTTTGCCCTAATGTGTCTCCATAATGATGTCAGGTTTCCCTGGAACTGGAATAACAAACCAGTGTGAGCTGACCTGTGGGTGCTGAGACTCGAACCCAGGTTCAACTGCAACAGCCTTCAGTGCTCTTAACCACTGAACCATCTCTCCAGCCCAAAAATAAATTTTTAACAACAACAACAAAATGGTCAAGTGGTGGTAACACCTATCTCTAATCCCAGCACTCAGAAGGCAGAGGCTGGTGAATCTCTGAGTGTGAGGCCAAGTTAGTCTACACACTGTCGCCTTGACAACGTGGCAGGAAACAGCAGTTCTCCCACCCACCTCTGTCCCCTCGGGCTGCAGAAGCTGCAGTGGAGGGAGGGGCTGCTCCGAGGAGGAGCCCTGTAGGCATGTGAGTGTGAGGACACTTGCGGTCCTTCTGCCCTTCGTCGTCGTCGGGTGTGGGACACCAACTGTGATCTGCTTCACTGCTGAGGTACAGCAAGATAACAGCGTGTGACCTCAGCATGCATGTGCCATGACTGCCCCAAAAGGAAGACAGGACCGAGCCTTAGTGGTTGTTGAAGGGGCTGTCAAGAGTAGTTGGTGAAAACATGTGCACCGTAAAAGTCTGAAACTGACGCCGTGGGCCTGACTTTGCTTTCTGTGTGCAGTTTGGCCCTAGGAAACGGAGGGGAGCAAAGGCAGACAGGCGTGATGACGGTTTTGGAGCCAGCATTATGTAGGCAAGCTCCCTAGATGACAGAAGCAGGTGGCCTTGATACAGTCCCCTCTGTGAGAATGCAAAGGTCCCTCATACGGCAGGTAGGGATGTTAAAGGCAGGTCCTTGGGAATCTGGAAAACTCAGAGCCAAAACGCAGGGTTTTACCAGCAGCCTGTAAGTAGTTGTGCCTCCGGTGTATTTTCTGTTTTAACCTGTTCTCCACAGAGCCCTTGGTCACATCTACCCCTCCTCTGTCCTCCGACCCCTTCAGGCCAGCCAAAGAGACTGTCTTCATTGGGGAGGACTATTGGGCATCTTAAAGGCAAAAATGAGTTTCTCGTTTTGATTAGAGAATTTCGCCTTGTAGATTTTAACTTGACATTTGAGGTTTCAGTACCCAACTCAGGGGTGGGGAGAAGATGGTGTTTATTTGCAAGAAAATGCAGGTATCAGAGGGACCAATAAGTGAATTCAAAGGTAAGACCAGTTACAACGAAGTCTGTGGTCTTGTGACCCACTCAGATTGTAACCATTTGGGGCAGTATTCAGGGACCTGTTGTAGTGGCTATTCCTGGCTGTCAGCTTGACTACATCTGGAATGAACTACAATCCAGAATTGGAAGGCTCACCTGGGATCCTGATCTTGAGGCTGGGAGATACACGTATCTGACCTGGATCTTGTTGTGGAGATCTTGAGACATAGAGGCTATGAATCCCAGGAGACTGAGGCAAGGAGATCTCTGAGTTCAAGGTCATCTGGGACAAAGCAAATCCCAAATCCAGGTATGGTGGCACACACCTTTAATCTGGGCCACACTTTCTGCTGGAGACTGACATAAGGACATTGGAAGAAGGAAGGTTCACTCTCTCTTCGCCTGCTTGCCTTGTGGGACTGAGCAACTGCTAGATCCTTGGACTTCCGTTCACAGTTGCTGCTGACCATTGTTGGGGAGTTGGACTACAGACTGTAAGTCATCAACAAATTCCCTAACTACATAGAGACTGCCCATACGTTCTGTGATTCTAGAGAACCCGGACTAACACATCAACTGACCAGCTTCCCTATTCCTTCTCCTTAGTCCCACAGCTTTTGGGGAAAGGTACTCTATCTGCTACTTAGTTAGGTCTCAGGGGCTGTACTGTAGCTCACTATGTAGCCCAGGCTTGCCTCAAACCTGGGGAAGCCCTTCTTGTCTCTGCCTTCTAACTGTTTCAATCACAAGTGAAGCCCCTATGCTGTGACTCTACCCTCTGCTTCCGCAATCACAGGTTTCTTTGTTTTTTCCTTCTTTTATTCTTCGAGAATTTTAGGCATGTATACAATGAAATATGATTATATCCTCCCTCCACTTCTCCCCTTCTCCTCCGCCAAAATTCACCCCTCCATGTCCATGTTCCCCTCTCAACTTCATTCCTCCTTTTTTGTTTTTCTTCACAGTAAGTCCAGTTACTGTTGCCCCTATATGTAGGGGTATGGGGCAATCCTCCAGAGGATGAATAGGTTACCACCTACCAGTTGCCATGTTGTTAAATTACCTTCTAAATATTTGGAGTTTTTTAAGTTATTTATTCATTTTATATATTCAAGTACACCATCACTGTCTTCAGACACATTTCAAGAGGACATCGGACCCCATAACAGATGGTTGTGAGCCACCATGTGGTTGCTGGGATTTGAACTCAGGGCCTCTGGAAGAGCAGTCAGTGCTCTTAACTGCTGAGCCATCTCTCCAGCCCTCGTGTTTACTTTCAAAACTTTTCCTCCTCACTGGCGCAGAGTCACCACACAGCAATCAGTGTCCGCTCTCATTTGGCTTTAACGTGAATTCCCATGGTGTTTCTTTACTAATAGCTGAGGTCCTAGAATATCAGTGCTGCTATGGATCAGTGCTTTGAGTTGTGCTTAGTTTTACCTTCTGGTTCCCTTTCAAAGAAACAAATGAGGGCTGGAGAGATGGCTCAGCGGTTAAGAGCACTGGCTGCTCTTCCAGAGGTCCTGAGTTCAATTCCCAGCAACCACATGATGTCTCAACAGTCAAGAACACTTGCTGTTCTTACAGAAGACTGTGGTTTGGTTCCTAGCACTCACATGGTGGGTCATAACCATCTGTAATTCCAGTTCTAGGTGATCAGTGCCTTCTTCTGACCTCTACTAGCAGCAGGCAGGAGTAGTGCACATACAGAAATGCAGACAAAACAAGCAAATAATCTAAAAATAAATAAATTTGTTTTCTTATTATTTCCTTGCAGATATGGAATCATCCCACGAGACCAACAAGTTAGCTATTAAAAAAAAAAAAGCATATATGGACTGAGCTTTCAAGAGAAGTTGACGTAGTCGGGCGGTGGTGGTGCACGCCTTTAATCCCAGCACTTGGGAGGCAGAAGCAGGCGGATTTCTGAATTCGAGGCCAGCCTGGTCTACAGAGTGAGTTCCAGGACAGCCCGAACTACACAGAGAAACCCTGTCTCGAAAAATCAAAGAGAGAGAGAGAGAGAGAGAGAGAGAGAGAGAGAGAGAGAGAGAGAAGTTAACAAGTAACAAAAGTCCATCTCCTCACCCTGACAGGATCGGTGAGGTTGAGTCTGAACAACCACGGGGCCCTGGAGAAAACGATGTCAATGATTTAACAGACTGGTCTAGAAAAGCACCCACCCACACAAAGAATACACCTATATTATTTGTGAGACCTCAAAAGAAGAGCCTCTTCTCACATCAGGACTGCAGGCAGGCCTATAGTCATGGGTATCAGGTTAATCAGCATCAGAAAATTCGCACTGCTGAGAAGCCCCCTGAGTGTAAGAAAGCCTTCCTCTGGCATAATCAGCTTACTCAACAGCAAAATAGTCACACTGGGGAGAAACCTCACGAATGCCTCCACTGTGGGAAGGCCTCCTGCTGGCGTTTGAGCTTTGTAATTTATAAGAAAATTCACACTGGTGAAAAAAACCATCCTTATGTGAAGACTGTGGGGAACTCTTTAGATGAGTATGAACCGCATCAGCAGGTTCATACTGGGGAGAGAGCGACTGTGGGTGTAACGATTGTGGGAAGACTTTTAGCCATCCCTATAAACTTCTGCAACACAAGAGAATCCCCAGTGATGATACGCTCTGTGAATGTAAAGTCTGTGGGAAGGCCTCTCTTTGCAGTGCCAACCTCAGTCAGCATAAGAGAATCTACACAGGTCAGAAACCCCTTGAGTGCCAAGAGTGTGGGAAGTCCTTCACTAGAATCAACTACCACCCTCAGCATCAGATGACTCACTCTGGGGAGAAGCCCTCTCAATGGGTGTCAAGCCTGGTTAAAGACAAGAGAGAGCATTCAGGTGAGAAACCCTATAAACCCCACAGAGCGTAGGAAGGGCTTTAGTTGTGCCTGTCACCTTGCCCAGCATGCTGGAAGACCTTTATAAGCACATCAAGCCTTCTTAAATGTGAGAGAATGCATACTGGAGTGAAGGAATGTGTGTGAGGAATGTGAGAAGGCCTTTAGTCATGGCCACCGGCTTAGATGGCGTGAGAAAAGTCACATGGCAAAATTGTGTAAGGACTACGGGAAGGTCTACAATAATATAAGCCATCCCAGAGACCATCCGAAGACTCACAAACATTGAGAGCATTGACTACAAAGAGCTCACCCAGGCCTCTGGCACACATCCATTCTTTCTTTGGTGAGCAATTTATCTTAAGCCAGCCTTCCAGGGTCATTTTCCAGAGGTGAATTTGGGAGAGTATAAACATTACTTTTCTTAATGATCATTATCTTTCCATACTGGCATTTTTACTAAGTACGTTGGTTGAATAAATTCATAGAAGCCTACCAACACTGTTCCACCATTTATTATGCTTCAGGTTCATTCTAGGGAACAACCCTTTTCATGTGACTCTCTTGGGAAAGCCTTAAGTCTTGGCAAAAATACCATGCTAGCTAGCATCACCACACCACCCCTTTGCTCCCTGTGGGACACTCACTAACTGCTCACTACCCCCTGATCAACTCATCACACACTGAAGAAAAGCAATTGGAAATGCACTTAAGTGATGTCTGACAAGAAGAAAGGAGTGGACACTGGTGCTAGAATGGACCAAAGCATCATTGTTGGGGAGTACAAGAACAGGGAGGTGGGAGGGGGTGGATGAGGGAGCAGGGGGAGGGAAAAGGGCATGTGGGACCTTTGGGGGTGGGGAACCAGAAAAAGGGAAATGAATTGTAAATATAGAATATATCCAATAAAAAAAGAAAAAAGAAAATGCACTTAAGATACCTTGCTAATCAAGCACCACAGTTTTAGAGAACACACCCTTTGGCCTGGGCAAAAATCCAACACAAAGTTATTCAGTAATAAGAAGTTGAGTGTCAGCCGGGCGTAGTGGCGCACGCCTGTAATCCCAGCACTTGGGAGGCAGAGGCAGGCAGATTTCTGAGTTCGAGGTCAGCCTGGTCTACAGAGTGAATTCCAGGACAGCCAGGGCTACACAGAGAAACCCTGTCTCGGAAGAAAAAAAAAAAATGTTGAGTGTCTCACATAGTTTCTTGATTGATAGCCAGGTAGGGCAACATGTGTGTGTGATCTCAAGAAGCTGAGACAGGAAGATTGAGAGTTCAAGGCTAGCCTGAGCAACAGGCCAGAGTTCCAGACTAGCCCACATAGCAGAACTCAGTCTCAAAAAAAAAAAAAAAAAAAAAAAAACAAGAAGAGAAATATTGTTTCAAAAGTGAGAAGTGATCAAGGGTTGTGTCAAGCACACTTTAGTACCATTGTGATATTGAAGAGTCTATTATTCTCTGATTCTACTAGGTAGATTGTCACACCATCTTGAAGTTCAAAAACTAGAACTTTTCAGTTAATAGGAACATGAGTAGATGTATTGAACCTATTTTCACGCCATTGTAGAGTTGAAACATCCGTGGCAGTATGGAAGTGCTTTTGTGCTGTTGTAAAGTGGCAAAAAAATTCAGTTATACTTACTATACTGTGTGCTGTGGTAAAGCTGAGAATCGGGGTCTGTGTTAGGTGTGCTTTCAGAGTTGACAAAGCCCGTGGTCATTCTGGGTCTGGTTTTCAAAGTTGAGATCAGGAGTCATATTCACACCATTAGAACGTTGAAAATCAATAGTTATGCCAGATGCGCCTTCATGCCATCATAAAACTGAAAAATCAGTAGGTGCATGCAGACACACCTTTACACTTTTGTGATTTGAAAAAGCTATGGTTATGTGGATAGCTTTTGTGCCTTCATAAAGTTGAAAAACTAAAATCTAAAAGCTAAATATGTGTAAAAAAATGTGTGTTCTGTGCATTCCTTGTACATAGGATAATCACACTGGAAATTAAATGGTCTGTGTAAACTTCTTTTTTTTTTTTTTTTTTTTTTTTTTTTTTTTTTTTTTGAGACAGGGTTTTTCTGTGTAGTCCTGGCTGTCCTGGAACTCACTCTGTAGACCAGGCTGGCCTCGAACTCAGAAATCCGCCTGCCTCTGCCTCCCAAGTGCTGGGATTAAAGGCATGCGCCACCACCGCCCGGCGTGTGTAAACTTCTTGAGACAGTCTCCTGAGAGACAGCTCCCTAAGTAATGCCTATTTTTGTCCTTGTGGCCTCCACTGTTAGTGTTGCTGTTCGTGAGGTTTTCCAGGAAAAGCCCCTGCGGATACAGTAAGGGTTAGCAGAGGCTCCTCGTTGCCCACTTTGACTGCACCACACCAGCATCCTAAGGGACCCGGAAGCCCTTACCCACTACGGAGGTAGGTGGGCTCTCCCTCCCCTACCATTGCTTTGTAAACAGGAAATAGATGTGATGAGAACCAAGGGAGAATGAAGTGGGAGGAGACCCAGAGGGGTGAGCAACAAGAGAGTGAGGGCACGGTGCAGAAGAACACCAAGAAACACAAGACCATGCACAAAGGCAGTGTGATGGCTTCTATAAACTCCGCCCCGGGGAGTGGCACTGTTAGAAGGTGTGGCCCTGTTGGAGTAGGTGTGTCACTGTGGGTGTGGGCTATACAACTCTGCTGCTTGGGAGTGAGTCTTCTGCTCGCTGACTTTGGAACAAGAAGTGGAACTCTGAGCTCCTCCAGCTCCACACCTGCCTGGAAGCTGCCACGCTCCCACCTCGATGACAATGGACTGAACCTCTGAACTTGTAAGCCAGCCCCAATTAAATGTTGTCCTTATAAGAGTTGCCATGGTCACGGGTCTGTTCACAGAGGCAAAACCCTAACTAACACAGTCAGTGTGACTAGTGTTCAGATGCAAATGAGACAGACATAATGACCCAGTTTAAGACCAGGTGTGCTGGACCGTGACCTTAATCCGGAGGCAGAGACAGGTGGATATCTGAGTTCTGTGAGTTCAAGGGCAGCCTGGTCTACATAGTAAGTTCTAGAACAGGCAGGGATCTGAACTCTTGGCCTTATGCTTGTCAACTCAGCCATCTATCCCTCAGGCCCTTTTTTGTAACCGGGTCTAAGCTGGACTTCAACTCCCAGCGTTATCCTGCCTTAGGCTACTGTTCTGAGATGACAGCCATGCGGCACCCTACCCAGCCTTCCTTTGACTCTCATTCTTGTTCTCTGCTATCTAACAGGGTAGGGGTGCAGCTCAGGAACAGAGCAGTTACATGGAAGATACAAGTCTCTGCCTCTGATGCCCGTCACACAGGGGAAAGTTCACATTTCAATAAAGCGTCAAGAGTAAATTTTGCGTTCGCCCAGTCTCTATGTTATTTTTGTTTGTGTGTGTGCATCCCTGAGTGTATGCCCATGCACCACATGCTTTTGGGAGCCTGCAGAGGCCAGAGAAAGTGTTAGATCCTTTAGAACCGGGATAGCAGACAGTTGAACCACCATGAGAATGCTGGGAATCAAACCCAGGTCCTGTACAAGAGGAGCAAGTTTAATAGTGGAGCCATCGGCCGGGCGTGGTGGCGCACGCCTGTAATCCCAGCACTTGGGAGGCAGAGGCAGGCGGATTTCTGAGTTCGAGGCCAGCCTGGTCTACAGAGTGAGTTCCAGGACAGCCAGGGCTACACAGAGAAACCCTGTCTCAAAAAAAACAAACACAAAAAAAAAAAAAAATAGTGAAGTCATCTCTCCGGCCCATGCATATTTTTCTTTTGCTTGTCTGATAGTCCCTATACAACCTCCCTACATCACCATGAAGACTGAGCTGACCTCTCACACCTGTGATCCTTCTACCAAAAAATATGTTTCAGGTATACGCCGTCACACCCAGCCAGTCTGCATCCTAATAGGAATGGAGCATTCTTCCATCTAGCTGGGTGTGGTGGCATGCGCTGCAATCAGCACTCAAGAGGCTGATGCGGGAAGGTTGCCCGAGTTGGAGGCCAGCCTAGGTGACACAGTGAAACTGTGGTTTTGATTAAAAAAAAAAAAAAAATGGCGGAGATGGCTCAGTTAGTAAAGGCACTTGCTGCTAAGTCTGACGATCTGAGTTCAAACCTGAAGCCCACGTGGTAGGACAGAACTGGACAGAACTGACGCCGCAAGTTGTTTTCTGGTGTCCACGCGCACGCATGGCACAGGTGTCTCCACATATACACACAGAAAATAGCCATATTTGTTCGAACCTCATTTATTTCACTTAACATGATATGCATCCTCCAGGTTCATATACATGGTTCCACAGATGAACAATGTTACAAAATTTTTTAAATGTTTTCATCCCAAAAAATAAATGTAGGGCTGGGGGGTGGGGGTGGCTTGTTGTCCTAATGTGCTTAAAGCCCTGGCGTGATTTTTAGCACCTTAGTAACTGAGCATGGAAACAGGCCAGGGGCGGCACATGCCTTTAATCCCACGGGGGGGGGGGGGGGGGAGATCTCTGAGTTCAAGGCCAACATGGTCTATACAGTAAATTACAGGGATAGCCAGAACTACACCAAGAAACCCTGTGTCTTGAAAACCAGAACAAAAAACAACAACCACCACGGTCCACGCCTGTAATACCAACACTTGGAGAACTGGTGATAGAAGGGTCAGGAACTCATGGTCGCTCTCAGCTATGATACTGTTAGAGGGTAGGGGGCAGGGGTCTAGGGGCCAACAAGATGCCTCAGTGGGTAAAGTGGTTGCCACAAAAGCCTGAAGACCTGAGTTCAGTCCATGGAAGGTGGAAAGGGAGAAGGAATCTACAGAGTTGTCCTTTGACCTCCACAAACACGGTGGCAGGTGGCACACGCGTACTTGCGCTCTCTCTCTCTCTCTCTCTCTCTCTCTCTCCATAAATAATGATGTTCAGAAGATCTCAAGTTCAAGTCTGACCTGGGCTATATGAGACTAACCCTACCCAAACATAAAAAGAAACAAATACATTAATCAGTTTTATTTAGCCATTCTATAATATGTGACTATCTAAATTTTATTGTCAGTTAAATAACTAAAGGGGCTAGGGGTGTGGCTCAGTGGTAGAGTACTAGCCTAGCATATGCAAATTCATGAATCCAATTTCAGTACACACACACACACACACACACACACACACAAGTTAAGGAATTTGCTTACAAATAACAATGCTATAAAAATAAGTCCATCTACAGCCCACAAATATTCAAACTTTTCTTTGACCTAAAGACACCTGCAGGAGATAGTTCTGTGATGAAGCATTTGCCTCTGATGCACAAGACTCTTGAGTTCAATTCCCAGTACTGCCTCCCAACACAGAGAGAGAGAGAGAGAGAGAGAGAGAGAGAGAGAGAAGGAAAGGGAGGGGGAGGGGAAAGGAAACTGGCACTCATGGGGTCCTGGAAGCATCCAGTCTCTGTAGTTAAGGTAGTTCAACACAAGGAGTATGTTCCTGGAGCATCTGGGAACTTGTGACTGTTGGCTGTTGGTCTTTCTTCTCTTCCAAGCTGTGCCGGATCCCATACCCAAAGTAGATAGTAAATCCTCAAAAGGAATAAAGACGGTAAGGTGCAATTGGTCACCCTTTTGCCCAGGCACCCACTGGGGGATTCCCCACATGGCCTCAGAACCTCTCAAAGACAGACGAACGATTATAAGACTGTTGGCCTCAGGTGCCAAAGGATCTCTTCCCCAGTAAGCTACTCACCGATCACCATCCAGATTCCAAAGCGAATCCAGGTCCCAGAAGTCATTTGCATCATCAGGTAGATATTCACAAAGATACTCAGTACAGGAAGCACAGGCAGGGCTGGAACCTGTTAGCACAGTCTATAAATCCCTGTGCACACCAGACACTTGAGCTCTGCCCCATGAGTGAAAGACACAGCCCCCTCCCTGGCCTCTGCAATCAGTTCCTGCTCATACCAAAGACACCATGGGATGTGCCAGAAAAGGCAAATACTGAGTACCAAAATGCCGAGATGGGGCTTGTAGGTGAGTGCCTTTGCAGGGGGGGGGGGGGGGGGTGGGGTCAAGGTTTTTCTGTAACAGTCTTGGCTGTTCTGCAACTCTTTGTAAACCAGGCCGGCCTTGAACTCAGAGATCTGTCTGCTTCTTCCTCCCGAGTGGTGGGATTAAAGGCACACTGAAGGCATGTGCCACATACCCAGCAGCAGATGTCTTTTTTTAATCCATTTTTGAAATATTTTTATTAAGATTTATTTATTTATTTTGTGTATATTATTGTTCTACCTGCATGTATACCTGCATGCCAGAAGAGAGCATCAGATCCCATTAAAGATGGTCGTGACCACTGGGCCATCTCTCTAGCCCCCAGATGTCTTTTGTTTGTTTGATTGATTTTGGTTTTTTTGAGACAGGGTTTCTCTGAGTAAGCCTGCTTGTGCTGGAACCCATTCCATAGACCAGGCTAGCTTCAGACTCAGAGATCTGCTTGCCTCTGCCTCCTTCCTGAGTACTGGAATTAAAGACACACACTACCACATCCAGCAGCAGATGTCTTAGTTTTTGGACAAAGGGTCCCAAAGAGGTTCCTGAACTTCTGGTTCTCCAGCCCCTACTTCTCTTGTACTGGGATTACAAACATGCACCACTATTCTTGGTTCATGTGGTGCTAGTATCAAACCTAAGACTCCATGCATTCTAGACTACGGTTCCACCAACTGAAGGCATTTCCACCTCCCTCTGGCTTCTATTCAGGACTGGGTATCGCATCCAGAGTTTCGTGCATATTAAGCAAGTTTTCTATCACTGAGTTACAGCTCCCAGAATTGGGGGAGGGGACACTTTGGGATTTTTGGTTTTTTGCTCAAACGGAGCATACCCTTGAATTCCTGAGTTCCCTTTACCTCCCTAGTATTAAAAGCATAGGTATGTAGCAATGTTAACATGCCTGTTATTATTTTTATTTTGAGACAGAATTTCACTATACTACTAGTCTAGAAGTAGCTGCAGCCCAGGCCTTGAATATGCAGGCCTTGAATATGTATGTGATCTTCTGCCCCAACCTCCTGAGTATTTAGGAGCTCTGCCCACTGGTGTATTTTTGTGAAACAGGCTCTCACTATGTAGCCTTTGCTGGCCTGAAACACTCTGTGTAGACCAAGCTGGCCCCAGACGGGAAGATTACCTGTTCCTGCTTCTGTCTCCTGAGTTCTGGGACTAAAGACAAGGACCACCATGTCCACCATGTCCACTGCTCTTATCAGTCCCACCCCTTCCTTCCATAGTAAAGTAAAACATGCTTAGACCTTAAGTCAGGCATGGCCACCTCCCTAGGGTGGATTATCTTAGAGAAGACAAGTCACCTACCTTGAAGTGGAGAGGAGTAGTACTCTGAGGCTGTCGCCAGATGACAGTGACCACGCCAACAGTAAGAAGCAACAGTAAGGCAGCCACGGCTATCAAAACTGGGTCCCCAGAGAACAGCTGTGTGGACCACTGGACCATGATCAGGGACAGGAGGATCAGAAGAAGGACTGCAAGTCAAGTCGGGGAGAAGTCTGTCACAACACTGAGCTCCAGCCAGCCAGACCTCTCTGTACTGTGCCTCCCGCTCTGCTAATGACACCCACCCCATGCTATCAGCTTCCAAATCCCCAAGGAGTAAAGTCCCAGTGATCACCAAGCAGGGAAGCACATCCATAGACAATCCGGCCAGATCTCAGCGTTGGGGTGGTGTCCGTAGTGATGCAGAGACTCCTTGCAATCCGCCGCGGAGTGACTTCTGGAGAAATGGGCTCCACGCATGAAGAAAGTTCAAATCCAGGCTCCGGGTCAACAGCTCCACTCTCAGATTTCTTCTTCTTACAAGAGCTTAAGTTCTGGTCTGGCTGGTACCTGAATGAGTGAGATAACAAGGGGACATTTCCAGCTGCCCCCCGCGCATACCAGGGACAGTCACGATAAGCAACTGGCTGTCTTCACAGCCCCATAGCACGCGGCCAAGGCGCGATGGAGTCTCACCTGAGGATCAGAACAGAGAAGGCCACCAAGGAGTAGGCGAGCAGGGTCCCTATGGATGAGAGGTCTACCAGATCGCTGAGCTCAAGGAGGAAAGCCATAAATGCTGAAGGGATAAGAACAAAAGGACGGGTGTAAAACCCGGGAGGCATTGGCTAGCGGGCATAGCCAAGCTGATGACATTGGCAAGGCCGGTTGTCCTACCTGCGATGAGTCCACAGAGGACCGTGGCCAGGACCGGAGTTTGTGTTCGAGGATGGACATGGGCAAGTTTCCGGAACAGGAGCCCGTCCTCGGCCATGGAATACACCACCCTTGGCACGGGGAAGATGGCGCCTATGAGGCTGTTAGAGAAGAGGCACATAAGAGACTCCAGAGCGTCAGTCGATGGGCAGGCCTTGCTCCTTTAGCCATGTAAAGCACCTCCCCTCCCTCTCGTCTCTCTACTTCAAAGGTGGGGACAGCTGAGAATCTATCAGCAAGTGAGGAAAAACCTTTGATAACCAACCTGGATGAAAGGGCACATAAGGTCCCCACAGCTACCGCATAGCGAGCAGGGTCCCATCCAACATGGATAAATGCCTGGGGCAAGGGGCTGTTGATGTTAATCTGGTAGTAGGGCATCATAAGGGTGAGTGCCGAGGAAACACCGAAATACATCAGAAAGCAGATGAAGAGTGAGGTCACGATGCCCAGTGGGATGGAGCGCTGGGGACAGCGGGCCTCTTCCCCTGCGGGGATGGAACAGACCTCGATTCAGAAGCACTCACGGGCCACCGCACACACCTTCTCCCCTCTTAGGCCTCCCAAAAGCAGGCGCATGCCCTCCGCCAGCCCTGCATGTTTATGCTTTTGGTAGGACAGAGGGACGACTACTCACCTGTGCTCGCAATACAGTCGAACCCAATGAAGGCAAAGAAACATGTTGCAGTTCCACGGAGAATCCCTGTCAAGCCAAAAGGCATAAACCCTCCAGAGCCCAGCGGTCCCAAGCTGTGGGGAGAGAAAGGAGGAGGAAATCACTGCAGGGCCACAGGGCGTAACGGGACGTGCCTATAATTCCGGCACTCACGAACTTGAGGCTGGAGGTTCACCGCCAACTCTAACTGCATGCCTCAGAGCCAGCCTGGGCTACACAGCGAGACCTTGTCTGAAAACACAAAAATAAGGAAGATGCAGGACAAGGTATGCTAGGGCTTAGCTCAGTTGGTGAAGTACTTGCCTAGCATACATATTATGGGTTTGATCCCAACATATACATGTATAATCCTGGCACTTGGGACATAGAAGCAAGAGACTCAGAAGTCTGTGGTTACCCTTCGCTACATAGTAAGTTAGATGCCAGGCTGAGATCCATGATACCCTGCCTCAAAAACCACCAGAAAGGAGACTAGACAGATGACTTAGCAGTTAAGAGCACTGACTGCTATTCCAGAGGACCTAGGTTCAATTTCTAACACCCATATGGTAGTTCACAACCATGTTTGACTCCAATTACAGGGGATCCAATGCCCTCTTCGGGCCTCCACGTGCACCAGGGCATGCACCTGGTACATGTACCTATATCCAGTCAAATCATTCATACACAAATAAATATTAACAACTGTCAGACACAGAGCTGGAGAGATGGCTCAGCAGTTAGGAGCACGGACTGCTCTCCCAGAGGTCCTGAGTTCAATTCCCAGCACCCACACAGTGGCTCACAGCCATCTGTAATGGGATCCAATGCCCACTGCTGGTGTCTGAAGACAGCTACATTGGACTCACATATATAAAATAAATAAATAAATCTTTAAAACAAACAAACAAAGCTGCCAGGCACGGTAGCACACACCATCGCTCCCAGTAGTTGGGAGGCAGAGGCTGGACCTCTGAGTTCAAGGCCAGCCTGCTCTACACAGATCCAGGACATTTAGAGCTATATAGAGCGAGACCTTGTCTTGAAAGAAACAGAAATGCTGATGGGGGTGGGGCAGGACACAAGCCTTTGATGCCAGCACTCAGGAGGCTGAGGCAGGCAGATCTCAGCCTAGCCTACAGAGTGAGTTCCAGACCAAGCCAAAGCTACATACAAAAGAAACCCCATCTCTAAAAAACTGAAAGAAAAAAAAAAAAAGAAACAAACAAATGAAGAAAAAAAAGGAAAGAGGAAAAACGAAGAGAAACAAGAAGTCTCAAAATTAAAATAATTGTTTCAAGGAAACCACTGAAGGGTTATAAACAACTTCCCCAGTATCCCTCTGTTGGCACAGTCTAGGCTGCTACGTGCCTCACTTGGGCCCGGTAGCCAGGCCCCCACTCGGTGCCCCTTCCCGCCCGGAGCTAGCTGTGTCCTTCGGGGCCCCTGACCTGTCAGTGCCGTTGGATCCTGACAGAGCCAGCTTGTAGTCATCCTCTGTGAGCTGCCAGTTGTGTAGCTTGCCGTTGATGAGGCCAGAGAGGGAGATGAAACACAGCACCAGAAGATTCATTCCCGTGAAGACCCTGGTGACCAGGGCGGACTCTCTTGCTCCCAGGGCCAGGATTCCTGCAGGAAAAGGAATGAGAAGAAGGCAGTAAGAACCCTACCCCACGGCTGTGGTGGCACACATCTACAAGACCGGGACACGCATGGTGGAACTAAGAGTTTAGCCAACCCAGATAACACAAGAGGGGAGACAGACGGTCAATGTCAAAATCTCAGGCTGGTCAGATGGTTCGTCGACGAAGAGCACTGGCTACTCTAGCGGAGGACCAGGGTTCGGTTCCCAGGACCCACATGGTGGCTTTGATACCTCCTTTACGGGCACTATGGCACCAGACAGATACTTGGTATACAGACATACACGCAGGCAGGCAAAACACATCCGCGTAAAGTAAGATCTAATTTTTTTTTTTTAATTTGGTCTTCATACAGAAGAAAGGGTTGCAAGACGGCTTATCAGGTCAAAGGGCTTATCAAAAAGCCTGACAATCGCCGGGCGTTGGTGGCGCACGCCTTTAATCCCAGCACTTGGGAGGCAGAGGCAGGCGGATTTCTGAGTTCGAGGCCAGCCTGGTCTCCAGAGTGAGTTCCAGGACAGCCAGGACTACACAGAGAAACCCTGTCTCGAAAAACCAAAAAAAAAAAAAGCCTGACAATCTGAGTTCTGTCTCCAGGCCCTTACACGGTAGAGAGGACCAGCTTCCACAGTCTGTCCTGTGACCTCCATACGCATGTAACCCACACATATACACGTACAATCCATCAATGTAATCGCAGAAGTAGCAGCTAATTCTACATCAGTAGATCACAGCAGAAGGTTGGAGAGGGACGGGGTACCACAGACACCTACCTGGCTTGTTGCAGTGGGGAAGAAAGAGGGCACCTCTAACATCCAGGGGTTGAAAGCGGGGCATGTTGTTACTCAGGTTTTTCCTTTACAGACCCAACGCCCCCAGTTTGGGAAAAACCCCTGTCTCACACTCTACCCTCCAGTGCTTTGGATTTCACATCGTACACCAGCCCCAATCCCCGCACACGCTCACCACCCCTCCCCAGCCTCTCTCACCGGTGAGGACTATCACCAGACCAAGCGCAAAAAAGTCTGGATACTTGGCCAGAAAGCTGGGCACTTGGATAGGGAACGTGGTCTGCATGGCTTGGGAGATCCGGTTCCCTATGAGGCCATCGAAAGCTGCACTCCAGGCCCGAGCCACACTGGCCGCACCTGCAAGAGGAAGAGGAACCTTCGTTGCAAGCAGAACGCGAGCTCTTAGAATACAAACAGGAAGCCGGGCGGTGGTGGCGCACGCACGCCTTTAATCCCAGCACTTGGGAGGCAGAGGCAGGCGGATTTCTGAGTTCGAGGTCAGCCTGGTCTACAGAGAGTTCCAGGACAGCCAGGGCTATACAGAGAAACCCTGTCTCAGAAAAAAAAAAAAAAAGAATACAGACAGGAAGAGAGAAAAGCATACCTAATCTCAACCTCTGCCGTGAGGAGCAGGGAGGAAAACCACACACAAGATACATGATCTCTCGGTCCCAGGCCATCCAGAGACCGCCCCACCTGATGCTATTGCTGATGCAAAGGAGCACTGGTTGACAGGAGCCTGGTGTGGCTGTTCCCTGAGAGGCTCTGCCAGCACCTGACCAGTACAGATGCAGATATGCACAGCCAGCCATCTGACTGAGCCCGCCCAGGAACGCCTGAACTAGAGGAAGGACTGAAGGAGCTGAAGGGAATTACAACCCCCCTAGGAAGAACAATATCAACTAACCGGACCACCCAGAGCTCCCAGGGACTAAACCGCCAACCAACGAGTACACATGGAGGGAGCCATGGCTCCAGACACACATGTAGCAGAGGATGTCTGACATCAATGGGAAGGGAGGCCCTTGGTCCTATGGAAGCCTGATGCCCCAGCATAGAGGGGTGCAGTGAGATGGGGAGGGTCTGGAGAGATGCCTGAGAGCTTAGAGAGCACATTGCTCTTTCATGAGACCTGAGATTAGTTTTCAGTGCATATGACAAGTGGCTTGTTACTCCTGCTTGGGGTGGGGGGACAGGGGGACAGGGCGGGGGCGGGGGGCGGGGGGGCTAATGCCTCTCTGGTCTTTGTAGACACCTGCACTTGATGTACAAACCTACACACACACACACACACACACACACACACACAATTAAAAATAAAATAAATCTTAAAAACTGAAATGGAAAGAAGGGATGGGGGGACCAGGCCAGACCAGATGACGCGTGCCTTGTAATCCCAGCACTTGAGAAGTAGGAGCTTGTGTATCAGAGATTTGAGGCTGTTTTCTGCTTTACAGCAAGTTCGAGGACAGCCTGGGCTCCCTAAGACCCTGCATTCATAGAAAAGGAAACAAGAGGTGGTCTTGTGAGGCGTGGCAGGTCACACCCACAATTCTAGCGATGAGGCGGTGGCAAAGCGGGAGTATCTCCACAAAGGTGGAGCCAGCCTGATCTCCAGAAGTGAGGCCGTCTCAGACAAAAAGACATCTGTCCATTCACTACAAGTCCCGCTTCTTCTAGGCTTAATCCTTGAAGGAAGCAGCACAAATGGAGACTGGCATCTGCCCCTCCCCCCCACTACCCAAGCTCCCAGCCCCAGGTGACAGTGCTTACAGATGGAGGATTAAAACCTGCTTTGCCTACTCCACCCCACCTCATACCCATGCTCAGGCTAAGTCGCCTTCTCCTCACCAATGACATAGTTGAGTATGAGGTTCCAGCCGGTGACGAAAGCCAACAGCTGGCCCACTGTGACATAGCTGTAGAGATAGGCAGAGCCCGAACAGGGTACCCTGGCTCCAAACTCCGCATAGCAGAGGCCAGACATCACCGAAGACAGAGCAGCCATTAAGAAGCAGATGATGATAGACGGTCCAGCTTTCTCTCTGGCCACCTCCCCGGCCAGTACATACACGCCTGCGCCCAGGGTGCTGCCCACACCCAGGGACACCAGGTCCAAAGTGGTCAGACATCGAGACAAGGACGACCCAGACTGTTCATTTGCCGCCAGGGGCCGCCGGCGAACCAACTTCTGGCCAAACTGATGGAGGCTTTGCCATAACATCTTCAGTGTCTGGTGGAGGGGTCCAAACTCTGCTGGAAAACAAGGGGACGGATCATGAATGACCCTCTGACACGGTGTGGTGGTCTATGCCTTTAATTCAAGCACTTGGGTGTTCCTTTTAACAAAATCTCAAAATCATTGCATTTTATCAATGAAGACTCTCTAGAGCCAGATGCTGGGGTGAAAGCCTGCTAGCTCAGAGAGGCAGAGAAAGCGCCCAGCTGACCTTCCTTCTCAGAAGACATCCTAGAAAGACCCCCCCCTCAAACCCATCTGCAAAACACCTCCTTCAAACTCAGCGTCCCTCTCTTCTACTTCCGGTGTGCCTCTCTATCCGACCTTCTGACTTCCTTACACTCTATATATTTCCTTAAAAATCCTACCAACTGGTTGCTTGCTCCCCTTGTGGGCCAGTGGTTGACTCCAATCTAGTTTAAAGTGTTCGAGCAAAAAAAAAACTCTTAGATTAAAAGTATGTGCTAGGACTGAGCCACACCTCAACTAAAAACACGTTTTTCCAGTAAATAACATAGTCTCGGGGGTTCACAGTCCTGCAACAGGCCAACCCCTCCACCATTACGGTTCTAACTGGGAAGTCACCGGCGCAGAACGTTCAGTCTGAAGATGCAGTTTCTCTCCTGAAACTTCCATTCCCAGCACAGAAAACCAGGAAAGGAACGTCATAGCTCCAAACACATCCAGGCCCCACCTCCGTCCATATAAAGTGGGTGCTCAAGATCTTTTTTTTTTTTTCTTCCTGCTGTATTCACAGCACAAATCACTTCTCTGACCCCCTACATCATAGTTAGGATGAGTATTGCTGTGGTAAAACACCAAGGGTTTCTTTGGCTTCCACAGCACTATCATATCAGGACAGAAATTCCAGTAGAGCGGGAAGCTGGAGGCAGGGGCTGTTGCAGAGGCCGTGGAGGGATGCTGCTTACGGCTTGCTCCTCATGCCTTACCCGGCCTGCTTTCTTATAGAACCCTGGAGAGCCAGCCCACAGTGGCACTGGGTCCTCCCCTGACCTCCCTGGTCATCTTCTGCCTCTCAGGTGCATTGCTTAGGAAGCTTAGCAGGGCACGGGCGAGGACAGGCAGGATCTTGGTACCATCTGAGAATAGCATCTCAGTTAGTTTATTGGGAGGAAAGGGGGGGGTATTTATGGTCCTGGGGAACTGGCCAGAGTCTCTGGGGCAAGGTTTGCGTTGTCACGTACCATTAGTTCAGGGTTGTAGGATACTTCCATTTGTACGAGGAGGAATTCCAGGTGCTGACAGACATGACCTTATAAGGGCAAAGGAAGTGTAACCTAGCTACAGGGTATGTGACCTCCTCGAGTGAGAAGCAGAGGTTGGGAGCACAAGGCTATGCGAGCAGGGTCAAACAGACCCCGGGGGCAGGAGGGGAGCCATCCTACTCTTGCCAACCTCAAGACAGAACGTTTCGGAGTTGGACTTATCGCTACCCGACTTGTGTTCCAGACCTGCCCTCCTGGTCCCTTCCTCGTCAATCACCAATTAAGACCTGCTCCACAGGTCTGTTCAGCACATCCCAACACCCCAAAACGGCAGATACCAGCTAGAGGCCCACGAATCAAATCCAGTGTCTGACACGGTCTATCTGGAATTAACATCGAACCCATAAACTGAGGGCTACAACCCCAAAGCCTGGCCGAGTTTTCACTTTCAACCCCAAGCCTTTCCAACCTATCAGCTACAAATTGGGGTGCCCAGAGCCCACTCCTCGAATTTTATTCATGAGCTAAAGTATCTTATAGAACTCAAAGAAACACTATCCTTACATTAATTATTTCTGAGTTTAGTTTGTTTTGGGGGGAAGGGGTGGGTGGATTTTGTTTCCTTTGTTGAGATAAAAGTCTCACTATGTAGCTCTGGCTGTCCCCGAACTCACTCTGTAGCCCAGGCTGGCCTCCAACTGAGATCATCCTGCCTCTGCCTCCCAAGTGCTGGGATTAAAGGCTTGATTATTTCATTTTATTTTGTTTATGAGACAGAATCTCATGTTGCTCAGATTGGGTTCAAAACCACCAGGTTAAAATGACCAGGTGAGCCGGGCAGTGGTGGCGCACGCCTTTAATCCCAGCACTTGGGAGGCAGAGGCAGGTGGATCTCTGAGTTCGAGGCCAGCCTGGTCTACAAAGTGAGTTCCAGGACAGCCAGAGCTACAGAGAAACCCTGTCTCGGGGAAAAAAAAAAAAAATGACCAGGTGATTCCCCCATGGGAATGCCTCCACCGCGCACCTGTTGGGAATCTGTATAGTGGGACACAGCCTTCGTGGATTTAAGTAGTGCTAGAGATCAAACCCAGGGTTTCCACGGTAACCAAGCACTCCATCATCTGAGCTAAGGCCCCGTATCCTGCACGTGTTTGTTATAAAGGACATTTTGAGTCTAGCATTGTAGCTCAGGGCCGAAATCCCAGAACTCAGGAGATTGGCATAAATGATTGCCAGGAGTCTGAGGTCACCCCGGGACCCTGCAGACTGAATCCCTGTCTTGAGAAAAGTAAATAGATAAAAATGATTAAAAGACATTTAGACAAACATCATGTTTCCAGCCTGTAATCCCTGCATTCGAGAGGCTGAGGCAGAAAAACAAAAAACAAAAAAACAAAAACAAATGATCCCAAGCTGGGTTATGAACCGAGTTTCCCACCCTCCTGGTGTGTACACACTTAGTGGAAACCAAAAGAAACCAAAAGAAGTAAGTGAATGAACTCAATGTTGTTGTTGTTGTTGTTGTTGTTGTTGTTGTTGTGTTTGGTTTTTTGGTTTTTCGAGACAGGGTTTCTCTGTATAACCCTGGCTATCCTGGAACTCACTCTGTAGCCCAGGCTGGTCTCGAACTCAGAAATCCACCTGCCTCTGCCTCCCAAGTGCTGGGATTACAGGCGTGCGCCACCACTGCCCGGCTGGACTCGAAGTTTTTTGTTTTTTTGTTTTTTGGGGTTTTTTGTTTTGTTTTGTTTTTTGAAGGATGGCAAAAAGGCGAAGAAAGATCGGAATCAAGTCTGGGCGGGTCCCTGAGCTCAGGGCTCAATTTGGGGCTGCCATTCTCCCAGGCACCCGAATTGGTCTGTTTCCCTTTCTACCTGGCTCTAAGACTGCTTCCAAAAGCCCTTTTGACCTGCCCTGGGGCAGCAGAGCTCACAGCTTTGAGAGTAACCAGAAAGACTCGTCGGTTTAGATTCAGAGTCCTAGGGCTCTCTCTCACTCTCAGTGCAACATTCCTTTCCTCCAAATTTGGAGCAGGACTTAGGTGACTCACCTTGGGAAAGAGAATTTAATATCTCTAGACATGGCCTCAGGGGATAAAGTAGAGCCAGAAACTGAAAAAAAAAAGTAAAAATACCCAATAATAACACCAAAACCCAAACCAGAGGGACTAGAGGTGCACACCTGGTATTCCAATAGGAAGATTGCTACCGCGAGTTCTAAGACAGCAAGACAGCCTGGTCTACACGGAGAGTTCCAGGCCAGTCAGAGCTACATAGTAAGACCCTGTTTCAAAAAGAAACCAAAAACCAAAAACCACCATCTTGGGCCAGTAGCAAACGCAGCCATCATGACAAACAGACAGACGTGAGTTCGGAACTCAGCCCAGCAGGTTGTACACGACAGGATTCAAGTGCCCAGGTATGTACAAACTCACACACAGTGAAAGTTTTCTTTTCTATCATAAAAATCCTTCAACTCCTTTTCACGCACAGTTCTAAGCCTTTCTGCCTACCACAAAGCGGTGTGAAACACACACTCTCCCAAGAAAGTCTTCACAGGCTTACCAGAGACGAGCGCTGGATGAAACCCTGGAGTGCTGGATGTGTTCCTGAGGCTGAGCTCCGGATCTGTGCTGGGCAGAAAATTCTTTAAGGCAGTAGGTAGGATCCACAGCGTTCAAGTAGATACCGGAGAGGTGCCTGGAGGGCAGGGTGGGGACAAACGGGGAGGGAAAGCTCTTCCATCCTAAAGACCTTTTCCCTAGTTCTGGAGATTCTCTCTCTCTCTCTCTCTCTCTCTCTCTCTCTCTCTCTCTCTCTCACACACACACACACACACACACACACACACACACACAGCAGTCCACCTGCCTCTGCTCCAAGATAACAGGGATTATTAGAAGCACCTTTACACTTTTAAAATTATAATTAAAATAGTAATACTACAGAACTGGAGGGCTGGCTCAGTAGCGATTGCTACCCTCCCAGAGGACGGAGGTTCTGTTTCCAGCATCCATTTCTGGCTACTTGAAACTGTCTGTCAACTCCAACTCCGGGGGATCTGATGCCTTTGGCTTCTGTGAGTACATGTGCAGACAGTACTGTATAGACCCCACTCCACATACGTACACGTAATTTAGAAAAATAAGTCTGGATAAAACCACATGCCGCCAGGCATTGGTGGCACACGCCTTTAATCCCAGCACTTGGGAGGCAAAGGCAAGTGGATTTCTGAGTTCGAGGCCAGCCTGGTCTACAGAGTGAGTTCCAGGACAGCCAGGGCTACACAGAGAAACCCTGCCTTGAAGAAAAAAAAAAAAAAAAAAAAAAAACGCATGCCTTTAAATCCACATTCTGGAAGCTGATTCAGACAGATTTCTGAGAATTTGAGACAAGCCTGGCCTCAGCTCCCTAGTGAGGTTCCGACCAGCAAGTAACTCTGGCTACACAGTGAGACCCTGTTCTCTTCTCTGACTGGTCCTGGTACTCACTATGTACACCAGCCCCAACTCAAACATTCGAATACTCACCTCCCAAGTGCTGGAATTAAAGGAATGCACATTCACACCTGGCTAGATTGTCTCAAAAATAAACTGTTCTAGAGAGCCAGGTGATCTGGTACATTCCTTTGGTCCAGCACTTAGGAGGCAGAGGCAGAGAGATCGCCCTGAGTTTGACACTAGATCGGTGTTCCAAGATACCAGGCTTAAGTAGTGAAACCCTGTCAGGGGAATACAAAAAAAAGAAAGAAAGAAAGAAAGAAAGAAAGAAAGAAAGAAAGAAAGAAAGAAAGAAAGAAAGAAAGGAAAGAAGGAAGGAAGGAAGGAAGGAAGGAAGGAAGGAAGGAAGGAAGGCAAGGAAGGAAGGAAGGAAGGAAGGAAGGAAGGAAGGAAGGAAAGAAGGAAGGAAGGAAGAAAGAAATCACTAGGATGTAGGACTGAAGGATCTAAAGGGGTTTGCAACCCATAGGAAGAACAACAGTATCAAACAACCAGACACACACACACACACACACACACACACACACACACACACATACACACACCAGAGAGCTCCCAGGGACTAAACCATGAACCAAAGAGTACACATGGAAGGACCCAGTTCCAGCTGCATATGTAGCAGAGGATGGCCTTGTCAGGCATCAGTGGGAGGACAGGCCCTTGGTCCTGAGAAGGCTAGCTGTCCCAGTGTAGGGGATGCCAGGGTGGGGAGGTGGGAGGGTGTACTTGGATGGGGGAGCACCCTCATAGAAGCAGGGGAAGGAAGGATGGGATTAGGGACTTCCCAGAGGGAAGACCCAGAAAAGGGAATAATATTTGAAATGTAAATAAAGAAAATATCCAGGAAAAGAAAAGAAATGTAAATAAAGAAAATATCCAATTTAAAAAAAAAAAAAAAACCCTAAGGGCTGGAGAGATGGCTCAGCAGTTGAGAGTGCCTACTGCTCTTCCAGAGGTCCTGAGTTCAAATCCCAGCAACCACATGGTGGCTCACACCCATCTGTAACAAGATCTGACTCCCTCTTCTGGAGTGTCTGAAGACAGGTACAGTGTACAGTATATAATAAATAAATCTTAAAAAAAAAAAACCTAAAATGTAATAATAGTAACAAATGGGCTGCAGAGATGGCTCAGTGGTTAAAAGGGCTGGTCCTTCATCTGAAAGATCAATTCCCAGCTACCACATAAGCTTAAAACAACAGGAACTCCAGCTCTAGGGGAAATCTGGCACTGTGACATCCCAAAATAAAAATAACTAAATTTTAACCTTACCTAAGGCTAGCAAGATAACTCAGTAGCTAAAGGTCTCAAGTTTGAAGACCCGAATTCTGTGTGTGTGTGTGTGTGTGTGTGTGTGTTTTGTTTTATTTTGTTTCTCTGTGTAGCCCTGGCTGTCCTGGAACCTGTTCTGTAGACCAGGCTGGCCTTAAACTCAGAGAACCACTTGTCTCTGCCTCCAGGGTTCTGGGATTAAAGCTATGTGCCACCACACCCTGTCAGTCACTTCAAAGTTCCCCCAGTTTGGGCTTTAGCTTCAGTTTATTTTGTTGCTGTTTTGATGGGTTTCATTTGTTTTGTTAATTTTTTTTTACAGTTTTACTTATTCATGGGGATAATGCTTGCATCCCATAGCGTGTATGTGGAAGTGAAGCTTTTCAGGAATCTGTCCTCCCGCTCCACACTATTTGTGCTCCAGAACCACACACAAGTCCCTGTTATCCCGTGAGCCAGCTCCCCAGACCCTGATTTTGTCTGGAGTTTTGGGATTTTTGTTTTCTTTTATTGTTGTTTGCTTTTTCCGGTTTCTCTGTGTAGCCCTGGGTGCTCCAGAAATCACTATGTAGACCAGCCTGGCCTCAAACTCAGAGTCACCTGACTTTTGAGTCCTGAGTAAGGTTATGTGTGTGTGTGTGTGTGTGTGTGTATGTGTGTGTGTGTGTGTGTGTAGAAATTTTGCCTTCATGATGTCTGCATGCCACATTCATGATGACTAAGGAGGCCAGAAAAGGGAGTCAAATCCTCAAGAACTGGAGTTAACAGATGACTGTAGGCACTGAATCCCGCTCCTCCATCAGAGCAGTTAGAGCTACTTCAAAGGAAGCCTCGATCAAGCGCCCCTCCCCACTTTCATTCTTTCTTTTAATTTTATTTGTTTAATGAATGAGTTCTCTATCTGCATGTACACCTGCATGCCAGAACAGGACATCAGATCCCATTACAGATGGTTGTAAGTCACTGAGTGGTTGCTGGGATTTGAACTCAGGACCTCTGGAAGAGCAGCTGATGCTCTTAACTGCTGAACCATCTCTCCAGCCCTTCTCATTTCTTTCTTAGAACAGTGTTCCCTGCTGACCTCAAACTCAGTGTCTATCTGAAGACAACCTTGAACTCCTGATCTCCTGACTCCATTTCCCAAGTACTGGGATAGCAGGTATGTACCACCACACTTGACTTAAAAGTTAACAATTTATCTTGCAAAGAAGAAGGAGGAGAAGGAGGAGGACGAGGAGGAGGAGAAGGAGGAGGAGGAGGAGGAGGAGGAGGAGGAGGAGGAGGAGGAGGAGGAGAAGAAGAAGAAGAAGAAGAAGAAGAAGAAGAAGAAGAAGAAGAAGAAGAAGAAGAAGAAGATTCTTTTATGAGGGGTAAAACCTACCATCAGGCTGGGCAGGAGCCCAGGATGTCTGACCCTGAGCTTGGTTCTCCAGGGCCTTCAGGGTAGCAAGAAAAAACCAACTCCCAGGGCTGTAGAGAAGGCTCAGAGGTTGAAAGCACTTGTTGCTCTTGCAGAGGACCTGGGTTCGATTCCCAGCACCTGTGTGGCTTCTCAGTCGTGCATAACCCCAGTTGCAAGGATTCGCTGCTCTCTTCTGACCTCTGTGAGCACCAAGAACTCTCAGTGCACATAAAAACAGGCAGGCAAAACACACTAGAAATAAAATAAATCAATAAATAAAAAGAACCAATTCTTACAGGTTGTCCTCTAAACTCTTCATACACCTCACAACACATGCCCTAAACACACACACACACACACACACACACACACACACACATACACACACAGCAGTCCACCTGCCTCTGCTCCAAGATAACAGGGATTATTAGAAGCACCTTTACACTTTTAAAATTATAATTAAAATAGTAATACTACAGAACTGGAGGGCTGGCTCAGTAGCGATTGCTACCCCTCCCCCCAGAGGATGGAGGTTCTGTTTCCAGCATCCATTTCTGGCTACTTGAAACTGTCTGTCAACTCCAACTCCGGGGGATCTGATGCCTTTGGCTTCTGTGAGTACATGTGCAGACAGTACTGTATAGACCCCACTCCACATACGTACACGTAATTTAGAAAAATAAGTCTGGATAAAACCACATGCCGCCAGGCATTGGTGGCGCACGCCTTTAATCCCAGCACTTGGGAGGCAGAGGCAAGTGGATTTCTGAGTTCGAGGCCAGCCTGGTCTACAGAGTGAGTTCCAGGACAGCCAGGGCTACACAGAGAAACCCTGCCTTGAAAAACAAACAAACAAACAAAAAAACCACATGCCTTTAAATCCACATTCTGGAAGCTGATTCAGACAGATTTCTGAGAATTTGAGACGAGCCTGGCCTCAGCTCCCTAGTGAGGTTCAGACCAGCAAGTAACTCTGGCTACACAGTGAGACCCTGTTCTCTTCTCTGACTGGTCCTGGTACTCACTATGTACACCAGCCCCGACTCAAACATTCGAATACTCACCTCCCAAGTGCTGGAATTAAAGGAATGCACCTTCACACCTGGCTAGATTGTCTCAAAAATAAACTGTTCTAGAAAGCCAGGTGATCTGGTGCATTCCTTTGGTCCAGCACTTAGGAGGCAGAGGCAGAGAGATCGCCCTGAGTTTGACACTAGATCGGTGTTCCAAGATACCAGGCTTAAGTAGTGAAACCCTGTCAGGGGAATACAAAAAAAGAAAGAAAGAAAGAAAGAAAGAAAGAAAGAAAGAAAGAAAGAAAGAAAGAAAGAAAGAAAGGAAAGAAGGAAGGAAGGAAGGAAGGAAGGAAGGAAGGAAGGCAAGGAAGGAAGGAAGGAAGGAAGGAAGGAAGGAAGGAAGGAAGGAAGGAAGAAATCACTAGGATGTAGGACTGAAGGATCTAAAGGGGTTTGCAACCCATAGGAAGAACAACAGTATCAAACAACCAGACACACACACACACACACACACACACACACACACACAAACCAGAGAGCTCCCAGGGACTAAACCATGAACCAAAGAGTACACAAGGAGGGACCCAGTTCCAGCTGCATATGTAGCAGAGGATGGCCTTGTCAGGCATCAGTGGGAGGACAGGCCCTTGGTCCTGAGAAGGCTAGCTGTCCCAGTGTAGGGGAATGCCAGGGTGGGGAGGTGGGAGGGTGTACTTGGATGGGGGAGCACCCTCATAGAAGCAGGGGAAGGAGGAATGGGATTAGGGACTTCCCAGAGGGAAAACCGGAAAAGGGAATAACATTTGAAATGTAAATAAAGAAAATATCCAAGAAAAGAAATGTAAATAAATAAAATATCCAATTTTTAAAAAAAAACCGTAAGGGCTGGAGAGATGGCTCAGCAGTTGAGAGTGCCTACTGCTCTTCCAGAGGACCTGAGTTCAAATCCCAGCAACCACATGGTGGCTCACAACCATCTGTAACAAGATCTGACTCCCTCTTCTGGAGTGTCTGAAGACAGGTACAGTGTACAGTATATAATAAATAAATCTTTTTAAAAAAAAAAACCCTAAAATGTAATAATAATAACAAATGGGCTGCAGAGATGGCTCAGTGGTTAAAAGGGCTGGTCCTTCATCTGAAAGATCAATTCCCAGCAACCACATAAGCTTAAAACAGCCTTCCTTAATCCTTTAAGGGAGAAGGCAGTGGCAGGCAGCATCTGGGGTCAGCCTCATCATCTACACAGCAAGGTCTAGGAGAGACAGAGCTACACAGTGAGACGCTGTCTCCAAAAGTACTGTGATAAGAGCACAGAACCCTTGATTCTGATGGCGCCTTTCCATTCTTTTGAGTGGGATCAACTAACAACGACTAAAAACAATGGTTAGGAACACTTGCTGTCAGGGGCTGGAGAGATGGCTCCGCGGTTGAGAGTGCCTACTGCTCTTCCAGAGGTCCTGAGTTCAAATCCCAGCAACCACATGGTGGCTCACAACCATCCGCAATGAGATCTGATGCCCTCATCTGGTGTGTACTCATACATAATTTTTTTTTAAAAGTGTAAAAAAAAAAAAAAAAAAAAAAACAAAAACAAAACACTATCTGCTTTTCCTTAGGACCCAGGTTCAATTCCCAGCATCCACATATGGTGGCTTACAACCATGTGTAATTCCAGTCCTAGAGATCCAACTCTGGTTGAGATATCTCTCTCTCTCTCTCTCTCTCTCTCTCTCTCTCTCTCTCTTTCTCTTTGGACTTGTTTTTTTCGAGACAGGGTTTCTCTGTGTAGCCCTGGCTGTCCTGGAACTCACTCTGTAGACCAGGCTGGCCTTGAACTCAGAAATCTGCCTGCCTCTGTCTCCCAGAGTGCTGGGATTACAGGCGTGCGCCACCACCCCCTGGCGCCTCTGCCTCTCAAATGCTGGAATTAAAGATGTGCACCACCACAGAGCCTGCTAATGTTTACTTTCTTTTTTCTTTTTTTTTTCCTGAGACAGGGTTTCTCTGTGTAGCCCTGGCTGTCCTGGAACTCACTCTGTAGACCAGGCTCATCCTGAACTCAGAAATATGCCTGCCTCTGCCTCCTGAGTGCTGGGATTAAAGGTGTGCCACCACCGCCCTGGAGGTCATACAAGTCACCTTAGTGTTGGGACTCAGGTTGTCAGGATTAACAGCTAGAGCCTTTACTTCTCAAGCTATCTCCCCAGCCCAGAGGAGTTGATTAATTTGGGAGGGGAAGGGGTTCTTGAAAGAGTTAATTAAAACTGTTTTTGAGCTGGGCGTGGTGGCGCATGTCTTTAATCCCAGCACTCTGGGAGGCAGAGTTCCAATGTGAGACCCCAAACTATGAAGGCCTTAACCGTACCTCAAGATTGCACGCCCCAGGAGACACGAGAGACCGGCTTGCTGCAAACGCATGAGGTAGCTTTAATAAACGGAGCTCCAGGCCAACACTTACCCCACGCAGGGGCAGAGGGGTTGACCTCGAGGCTCAAATATCGGGGTTTTATAGAAAAAGTTAGGGAGGTTGACGTAGTTACACACGATAGGTTAGTTCAAAACGGTTACAGGCAGATTCTTGGCGCGCAATTACATCAGCGGGCAATACGTGGGACTGGTACATCCGAAATGCAGGAGGGCAGCTTATCTTTTGGAGTCAGACTGGGTGACGTCAGCCTGTCCGGATGGTTTGAGGCTCAGTGGAGATAGTCCAGACATATCCCTCATCTATATGGTCTGGGATGCCCTAACAGCATGCCCGGGTGCATCCTGGATTTTTATTGCCCTTATCCTTTCCCAGGACTGTTTGTTTCTTTTAGTCCTGAGCCCTGAGAAATTTTAACTTCTTTTATTCTTTCTTTCACCAGGACAGCCAGAGCTACACAGAGAAACCCTGTCTCCAAAAACAAAAACAAAAACAAAAAAAAGAAGAGTCACTTGCCCAATGACATTGACGGGATGGCTCAGAGGGTTAAAGCCCCTGTGGCTTTAGCTGATGACTGGGGTTCAGTTCCCTGCATCATATGGTGGTTCACAATCACCTGTAACTACATGATCTATCACCTTCCTCTGGCCTCTGAAGTCACTACATGCACACGGTGCACAAACATACATGTAAGTGAAATATCCGTTCACATAAAATAAAAATTAATTAATTAAAAGTAAAGAAAATGAGTCATTTATGGATTATTATATACTATAGTCGTTTATAGATTATTATATATTGCAAAGTCATCCCCTCTCTTTGGTCCCTAAATATTTCCTACCTTTGTCTGTTTGGGACTTTTCCAGTTTCTTTCATCTTTTTCCTTTTAGATACACAGGTTAACCTCAAAATTCATTTTTAAAGAACGAGCTGGAGAGAGAGCTCAGGGGTTGAGAGCACCTGCTCTTCCTGAGGTCTGGAGTTCCATTTCCAGAAACCACTCGTGCCTCATAACCGGCTACACGGGGGTTTGGTGCCCTCTGCTGGCCTGATAGCATACGTGCAGGCAGAACACTACATACATAATTAATGAATAAACTAATCTTTTTATCTTTTAGAATCTTCCTTCCTCACTTCCCTAACAGCTGTGACTATAGCTCTCAGATATTTTTGATCACTCCAAGGATACCAGCCACTCCATTAAGCAGCTACTACCCATGTCTTCTTGTTCTCCCGACCCATAGGGAACGCCTGCATACAGGGATGTTATTTATTTAATTCTGTGTAGAGTGGGGTCACACAGATGATGGGCACACACGCTACAGCCGCAAAGCCTGTCCTTTTCTTCCTAGGGTTGGAACTCAGCATCACAAGCACCTTTATCAACTGCGATATCTCCCCCAGACCATTGGAGACAACATTCATTTTTAGATTTATTTATTTGTTTATTTAACGTATACGAGTACACTGTAGCTGTACAGATGGTTGTGAGCTATCATGCGTTTGCTGGGAATTGAACTCAGGACCTCTGCTTGCTCCGGCCCTGCTCACTCAGGCCCAAAGATTTTTATTCCTGTATGTAAGTACACTGTAGCTGTCTTCAGACACACCAGACAGATCCCATTACTGATGGTTGTGAGCCACCATGGGGTTGCTGGGATTTGAACTCAGGACCTTCAGAAGAGCAGTCAGTGCTCTTACCCACCGAGCCATCTCTCCAGCCCTGTAGACAGCATTTAACAGCTGGCAGCGGTGACCAGGGCCACCTGCTCATCAGGGTGGCTCTGGGACTGTTTGCAAGCCTTTGCACCACAGCATCCTGGTTCCTGTGTCTTGTCACACACCAGCAGTCTCCGTCTTTTGAGTGTGTACATGTGTGTGTGAGTGTGACATTCTAGAATGGTGTGTGTGTGTGATATTCTAGA
The DNA here is from genome assembly GCA_964023405.1 of Apodemus agrarius. NCBI lineage: Eukaryota > Metazoa > Chordata > Mammalia > Rodentia > Muridae > Apodemus > Apodemus agrarius. The sequence continues at coordinate 10,279,701 of OZ030005.1, forward strand.
ATGGGGTGTGTGTGTGTGTGTGTGTGTGTGTGTGTGTGTCTTTGTGTGTGTGTGTGTCTTTGTATGTGTCTTTGTGGGGGGCGGCAGCCCTGGCTTCTCTGGATCTCACTGTGTACACCTCGCTAACCTCTAAGCTACAGATAATCCTCGTGATTCTACCCCCTGCCGGCTCAGGCTGGGATAAAAGGCGTGCTCCACCACACCTGGAGCATTTTTTAACGAATAAAGGAATTTGAATGCCAGGCCTGAGGCCAGGCAGCCTTTGGTTTTATAATCAGTTCCACTGAGGGCTGGACTAGGAGGACTCAGCTCAGCACTAATCTGGCCTGTGCCACACCTAATCCTCCCATCTAAAGCAAGGACCAGGTCTGCAGGTCTTTCCTCTGCAGCACTTGCAGTGCTGAGGCCTGAGTATCTCTAGGAGTTCTAGGCCAGCTTGACGTCTGTAGGGAGCTCCAGGCTGGCCAAGGCATCATCATGACAGCCTGTGCTGTCAGTTAATAAGTTCATTCATTCATTCATTCATTCATCCATTAATCCATCACTATCTTTCTTGATTTGGATTTCTTTTTTTTTTTTTTTTTTTTTTTTTTTGGTTTTTGGTTTTTGGTTTTTGGAGACAGGGTTTCTCTGTGTAGCCCTGGCTGTCTTGGAACTTGATTTGGATTTCTTATTGGTTTATTTCTTCCTTTGCTTTCTTTCTTTCTTTCTTTCTTTTTTTTTTTTCATTCTTTCCTTGTTAAATAAAGAAGTTAGGGTCGGGCTGGAGAGATGGTTCAGCAGTTAAGAGCACTGACTTCTCTTCAGAGGCCCTGAGTTCAAATCCCAGCAACCACATGGTGGCTCACAGCCATCTGTAATGGGATCTGATGCCCTCTTACTGTGTACTTATATATAATAGATAAATAAATCTTTAAAAATAAAACGTTAGGTTCCTCTGTAGGCTACTTCATTTTGAACTCCATAAGTATAGACCTTGAACTTTTTATCCTCAGTCACTTCCTCTTAAGAGGTTGAGATCTCAAAAAGTATTATCACCACACCTAGCCTCTTGGGTTCTTTTTGGGTTTTGTTCTTGTTTCTCTTTTTACAAAAAAAACACACACACAACAACAACAACACAAAACAAAACAAGGTTACCTGTATAGATACTAAAGGTGCACTGTGGCCTCGAAGGACATAAACCCTCCAAAGTTCTCAAGACACTTGGCAGTTCACAGCCATCTGCCATGGCATCGGATGCCCTCTTCTGGAGAGTCCGAAGAGAGTGAGAGTGCACTCACAGACATATAATAAACAAAATCTTCGTTAAAAGTTGTTAAGACTTGTTCCTTGTAGTGGGGTCACGCTCACTCACCCTCCTGAGGTCATCTCCTGAAGAACTGGGGTCCCCTCTGTGTGTGATCCAGCCCCTCAGACTCTCACTTGGAGTGCGGGGAGTTAGTTCCTACAGTCAAACTCAATTACTTAAATCACTGTTGTCTCCTAACTTTTCAGTGCTCTGGCTACCCTGAATGGGCTAGCCTGAAAGATCATCAAAGTGCTGACACCAGGCTAGATGAGAACCACACTCCCAGCACTCGGGAGGCAGAGGCAGGCGGATTTCTGAGTTCGAGGCCAGCCTGGTCTACAAAGTGAGTTCCAGGACAGCCAGGACTACACAGAGAAACCCTGTCTCAAAAAACAAAAAAACAAACAAAAAAAAAAAGTCATTTGGCAAAGTCAATTTTTTTTTCTTGAGACAGGGTCTTACTATGAAGCCCTGGACTTGCCTAGAATATGCTATGTTGATTAAACTGGCCTCAAACTCAGAGAGATTCACCTGCCTCTGCTCCTGCCTCTGGAATGCTGGGAATAAGGCATGAACCACCATGCACATTTTTTTAAAATTCGTTTTAAAATTTATTCATTTTATATTATGTGTAAGAATGTTTGCCTACAGGAATGTATGCACGCCACTTGACTGCCTGATACCCACAGCGGTCAGAAGAAGACATCAGAAGAGGACGTCTAGGACTGGAAGTATGGGTGGCTATAAGCCCCCATGTGGGTGCTAGGAGCTGAACCCACATCCTTTGCAAGAGCAGCAGATATTCTGAACCACCGAGCCATCTCTCTGCTCTTAAACTGTGTTGTTGTGGTTGTTATGGTTGTTGTTGTTGATGATGTGTTATTGGGAGAAGGGGGATACAAGTTCTTCTATGTAGTGGGGATGTAATTAGACTTTAATCCCCACAATAACATTGATATTTATACCACTAGCAGGAGCAAGTCTTAAAAACTTTTCTTAGCCGGGGCGTTGGTGGTACACGCCTTTAAACCCAGCACTTGGGAGGCTAAGGCAGGTGGATTTCTGAGTTCGAGGCCAGCCTGGACTACAGAGAGAGTTCCAGGACAGCCAGGGCCACACAGAGAAACCCTGTCTCCAAAAACAAAAAAAAAAAAAAAAAAAAAAAAAAAAAAAAAAACTTTTTTAAAGATTTTTTTTAATTTATTATATGTATGTGAGTACACTTTCACTCTCTTCAGTCACACCAAAAGAGGGTATCCGATCCCGTTACAGATGATTGTGAGCCACCACAGGGTTGCTGGGATTTGAACTCAAGACCTCTGGAAGATCAGTCAGTGCTCTTATCCGCTGAGCCATCTCTCCAGCCCTGTCTTGAGAACTTTTAAGTTCTTAGATGCCCAGACTTACTTACACTCCAGAAAACTTAAGTTGGAGGAGGTCTCTATTAAGATGTGTGATTTTCTTTGGTTTTTGTGGTGGAGGTCTATGGTAATCAAAGTGATAGACAGTTGTTGAGGTCAGTGGATGGTCGAGTGTCTAAGCTGGAGGGTTGACCCACCTGGTGCTTTGCAGCCTCACCTGCTGAGCTATCACACTGATCCTGATTCCAAAGGTTAACAATGCTCACAAGAAAGCCAGGGTGTGGTGGCGCACACCTGAAATCCCAGCACCTGGGAGGAAGAGGCAGGCGGATTTCTGAGTTCAAGACCAGCCTGGTCTACAGAGTGAGTTCCAGGACAGCCAGGACTACACAGAGAAACCCTGTCTTGAAAAAAGCCAAAAAAAAAAAAAAAGGAAAAGAAAAGAACAATGCTCACAAGAGATGTTAGCAATTCCTGCTTCAAAAAGTCCACACTGAGAGAAGTTCAATAAACACAGAGGGCATCAGCCTGCAATGGTTGGGCTAGGGTTGATGACAGAACCATCAGGGAGCCCATGCTTCCAACCCTCCATGTCTGCCCTCACTTTCATTGCCAAAAAGGGTCAAGGGAAACCACTAGATCCTTTGGAACAGGAATTACAGATGGCTGCACACCACCATGTGGATGATGAGAATCAAATCCTGTCTTCTGGAAAAAAAAAAAAAAAACAGCCAGTACACTCAACTGCTGAATCATCTCTCCAGCCTCCAGGTGTCTTTTGTTGTTGTTGTCCTTTTGTTGTTACAATGCATGCATGATGGAAAGTTTCTGTCAGAGCACTCCTGTGGAGATAGAAGTCAAAAGTCAACCGTTGATTCCCTCCACTTTAACGAGTAGATAGATCTCCATTTAGATACTGACATTGGCTGCCAAGGCATTCCAAACAAGGGTTTTTATCTGCAGAGTGAGCGATCCAAGCCACCCCAATGTGGCACTGCTGAGAGATTCTGGGGATTTAAGGATCAGATCTCGGTCGGTCGGTCGTAAGAGGAAGAACAAAAAGGAGTGTCTGTGGGCGTGGTTGAACAAAGATCTACTACTTAAGCCACTTGCCTGTCAAAAGTCTGCTTAAGACAGCAGAGCTTAGTGCCTGCTTCAGGATGTCCCGCGCTTGCATCCTTCATGAAGGTAAGCAGAAGGAAGGGGGTGACACCTATGTACGAAATTGAGTCAGAATCGATCTGGGATTCAGACACTTCCTTTGCTGATGGAATCTCATTTTAGATACACTGAATACAGATCCACATATGGAGACCTAGCTCTGTCTTAACTTGAGCTTTTCCTGCTTTCTTTTTCATTTTCTTATCTTTTTGCTTTGAAGGGTCGGGGGGGGAGTCGTTTTTTGTTTTATGTCTTTCAAGACTTGAGTTTCTCCGTGAAACAGGCCTGATTGTCCTGGAACTCATTGGTAATATGCTGAGCTCTAAGTCATATAGATCCACCTACCTTTGTCTCTCAAGGGTTAAAGGCTTGCAGCACCATGCCTGGCATCATTTACTGTTTTTATTTATTTAGTGGGTGTGTGAGTGTGAGTGTGAGTGTGTGTGAGTGTGTGAGTGTGTGGAGTCAAAGGAACCTTGGTTTTCATGTAGCTATCAGATTAGGTGTACTAAATTCTTCCTTACCATACAGGTCTGGGGATTTGAACTCAGATCATCTGGCATGGTCGCTACTGCCTTCTCTCTCTCTCTCTCTCTCTCTCTCTCTCTCTCTCTCTCTCTCTCTCTCTCTCTCTCTCTCTCTCTGGATTTCCTTTGTGCTTAACATTCTAGTTAACCTGCTTTGGTTCATAAGAAAGACTGAGTGCTTAGAGGAGAGTACGAGTACATCATTTTGTTGAGTTCCAGGGAGGGGTTATGCACGCAGAACCACTGGCATAGAGACATGTGATAGAGGGCCTGCAGAGATGATATATTAGATGCTCTTCCAGTTTACTAATGCCAACATGGAAGCTCACAGAAATCTGTGACTTAACCCAGGGATGTCTGGCATCTTCTGACCTTTGTGAGCACTGTACCTACATGGTGCACAGGTAGGCATTCAGGCAAAACACCCCTAGACATAAAGATATTTTTTTAAGAAAAGAAATTACTAGCCTGGCAGTGGTGGCACACGCCTTTAATCCCAGCACTCAGGAGGCAGAGGCAGGCTGATTTCTGAGTTCGAGGCCAGTCTGGTCTACAGAGTGAGTTCCAGGACAGCCAGGACTACACAGAGAAACCCTGTCTCGGGAAAGAAAAAAAAAAGATTACTAGCCAGGCAGTGGTGGTACGTGCCTTTAATCCCAGAGACAGATGGATTTCTTTTTTTTTTTTTCCCCCTTGGTTTTTTGAGACAGGGTTTCTCTGTGTAGTCCTGGCTGTCCTGGAACTCACTCTGTAGACCAGGCTGGCCTCAAACTCAGAAATCCGCCTGCCTCTGCCTCCCAAGCGCTGGGATTACAGGCGTGTACCACCACGCCCCGGCTGATCTCTGTATTTCTTAAAGGGGAAGCTACAGATTAAGCTTTTAGCAGCTCATCACAGAGAGGCACTGTTCCTGGGAAGGAACCTTGTCTTTCATAAAGTGAAATGGAGCTGAATCCTGTGTTCAAGGATAGTAAATTGAATTGAGGGTGTAGTGAGCTTGGTAATATCCCAACCAGCTAAGTTTAAGTCCAGGCCAGGTTTAAATGCAGAAAGCAAAGACCAGCAGATCTCTGAGTTCAAGGCCAGCCTAGAATAGAGCAAGTTCCAGGGGAAGAAAAACTAAAATCCAGGCTTGATGGACCACACCTTTAATGTTAGTGCTTAGGAGACAGGCATGCAGAGTTCAGTCTAAAGAGCAATTTCCAGGACAGTCAAGCTAAGGCAGGGAAGGAACTGGAAAACAGAAAGCTAGTGATAATGTAATAGGACAAGGGGGCAATGTTCCAGCCCCAACAAGCAGCAGAACTCGGTAGCTTTGGCCGTGTGGCTCTGGCTTTATTTAATTATTTATTGGTTATTTTGTTTTATTACCTTTCAAATGGTATCCCTCTTCCTGGCTTCCCCTCTGCAAACCCCTATCCCATCCCCCTGTTTCTATAAGAGTGCTCCCACGCACACACACCTAACTCTCGCCTTACCACCCTAGCATTCCTCTCTCCCGGGGCATCGAGCCTTCACAGGACCAAGGGTCTCCCCTCCTATTGATGCCAGACAAGGGCATCCTCTGCTACATGCAGCTGGAGCCATGGGTCCCCCCATGTGTACTCTCTGGTTGGTGGCTTACTCCCTTGGAGCTCTGGGGGGAGGGAGTCCTGGTTGGTTGATACTGTTGTTCTTCCTATGGGGTTGCCAACCACTTCAGCTCCTTCAGTCCTTCCCCTAACCCCTCCATTGCAGTCCCTGTGCTTACCCCAAAAGGTTGGCTGTAAGCATCTGCATCTGTATTGGTAAGGCTCTGGCAGAGCCTCTCAGGAGACAGGCATATCAGGCTCCTGTCAGCAAGCACTTTTTGTCATCATCCATAGTGTCTGGGTTTGGTGTCTGCATATGAGATGGATCCCCAGATGGGGCGGTCTCTGGGTGGCCTTTCCTTCAGTCTCTGTTCCACTCTTTATCATTGGATTTACTTTAGACAGGATCAATTCTGGGTTAAAATTTTTGAAATGGGAGGGTGGCCCCATCCCTCCGCCAGGAGCTATGCCTAAACTCTGGTTATGGTGTCTGCAGGTTCTCTCTCCCCTTTGATGGGTATTTCACCTAACGTCATCCCCGTTGGGTCCTGGGAGCCTCTTGCTTTCCTGGCATCTGGGATTTTCTGGTGGCTACCCCCAGGTCCCCATCCCCCATCGCTACACACCTCTGTTCTATTTCCTGACCCTCCGTACATCTCCCTGTTCTCCTCCCACACCTGATCCAACCCCCCTTTCCCCCTCCCCCTCCTTTCTTCCTCCCAAGTCACTGCCATCTTCTACCTCCGGTGATTATTTTGTTCACCCTTCTAAGTAGGACTAAAGCATCAACACTTTAGTCTTCCTCCTTCTTGAGCTTCCTATGGTCTATGACTGGTATCATGAATATTCCCAGCTTTTTTTCCTAATATCCACTTAACAGTTAGTACTTACCATGTGTGTTCTTGGTTTTCTGGGGTTTTTTTTGGGGGGTGGGGTTGAGTAAGACAGGGTTTCTCTGTGTAGCCCTGGCTGTCCTGGAACTCACTCTGTAGACCAGGCTGGCCTTGAACTCAGAAATCCGCCTGCCTCTACCTCCCAGAGTGCTGGGATTATAGGCGTGCGCCACCATCACCTAACATACCATGTGTGTTCTTTTGGGACTGGATTACCTAACTCAGGATGATATTTTTCTAGTTCCACCCATTTGCTTTAGAATTTCATGAAGTCATTCTTTTTCATTGATGAGTAGTCTTCCATTGTGTAAATGCACCACATTTTCTGTATCCATTCCTCTGCTGAGGGACATCTGGATTGCTTCCAGCTTCTGGCTATTATGAATAAGGCTGTCATGAACATAGAGAACCATGTGTCCTTCTTATATGATAAGCATGATGAGGAGCAACCACACTCACAGTTGACAGCCCAGGACTGAAAGGGTCATGCAAGGCACCATGAAGAGTGCTTATGAGAGTCTATTGGTGAAGCCTACTTGGCGTGGAAGACTCCATTGTGTTGGAGATGCCAGTACCATGAGATGACCACCAAGAACAGCAGCAGCCGTGGAGAGAATCAACCCAAGCTAAGAGTGCTACAGAGGGCAGTGCTGCAACAGGAACAGCAGCCCTTTGGAGGAGCCCAGAAGAAGATCATGTGTAGATCCCAGACATTGAAATGAGAAGCTGTAACATGGAAGTTGCCTTGGAGACCCCCAAGACCTTTGAGATGCCAGAGCCATGGGCCATCTGCTGAGCAAAGGTGTTAACAGGGAGTTCCAGGAGAAAGGAGTTTGTTGCAGTCAACCAAGATGAAAAGGGAGTTGGAGGTCTGAAGACTGCTTTGTTTTGTTTTTGTCATTGAGATTTATTTTTATTATCTTTAAGTATGTGAGTGTGTGTGTGCAGGTATGTGCACGTGAATGCAGATGTTATGAAAGGTCAACACAGTTGGATAGATACCCCGTAGAGCCGCATTTATGCAGCCATTCTCAAGCTCCTAATGCTGAGACCCTTTGACATAGTTCCTCAGGTCGTCGTGTGAGTCTTAACCACAATGTTACTCTCCTTGCTCCTTTATAGCTGTAACTTTGCTAATGTAGAGTCATAACTTTTTTTGGTTTTGGTTTTAGTTTTGGTTTTCGAAACAGGGTTTCTCTGTGTAGCCCTGGCTGTTCTGGAACTCACTCTGTAGACCAGGCTGGCCTTGAACTCAGAAATCTGCCTGCCTCTGCCTCCCAGAGTGCTGGGATTACAGGTGTGTGCCACCACCACCCAGCCATAATATAAATATTTGATATACAAGATATCTGGTGGGGTGTGGTGGCTCACACCTGTAATCCCAGCACTCTGGGAGGCAGAGGCAGGCAGATTTCTGAGTTCAAGGCCAGCCTGGTCTACAGAGTGAGTTCCAGAACAGCCAGGGCTATACATTGGATATTTGACCCAGTGAAAGGATCATTTCTATCCCCAAAGGGGTTGCAACCCACACACTGAGAACCACTGACTTACAGGAAGTTCAGTGCTTTCCAGTGTGGTGGATCTTGGGGACTGAAACTGGGTCCTCAGCAGTAATAGTGGTGTATTCCCTCCACTGCAGAGCCACCTCTAGGTTTTTGTGGGGTCATTTTCGGGGGAGGGGTATTGAGTTTTTGGTTGGTCATTTTGTTTGGTGTTTCTAGACATGAGTAGCCTTGCCTGTCCTGCAAGTCACTCTGTAGATCAAGCTGCCCCCGAACTCCCAGAGCTCCACTGGCCTCTGACTCCCAAGGGATGGGAGTAAAAGTGAGCCTTGAACCTTTTAGACAAGGTTGTTTAGCACCAGTAAAACCTTTGGCGCCCAGGCTCTTCGACTTTAGCCATGCCTAATAATTGCTTTGCTGTAATTTAGATGATTTTTTTCTCTGATGACCAGACATATTGAGAATCTTTTTCCAAGCTGATTGGTCGTTTCTTGTGAAATCCATCACGCCTGGTGGCAAGCACTTTTTCTGCCCACTGAGTCATCTACCACCCACTGACTTTTGTCCTTGCTGCTTCCTGAGACGACGTTCCAAATACGTAGCCATGAACTCGGCAGCCGCGGGCGAGCTGGGCTACCTGAAAGGGGGGCTGGAAATGGAAAAGGATGAGGTGCAAGAGAAGGATGAGGCCGAGACAAAAATGTCTGGTCAAGGCTGAAGTTTAATAGTCAGCACAGCATTTATATAGGGAAAGCCCACAGACCCCATCCTCTGTTTCCGCTGGATTGAGTTGCAAAGCAAGCTCAGCAGACAGGCTACTCCCTAGGAAATTGACTCCACCTGGGTCGTTAAGGTCCAACTGTGGTAAACACTTAAGGTCTATTTAGCCTGCTCAAGGCTGAGGGGGGAGGGGCACAACTCGCTTCGGTCTTGCAAAGGTGCCTCTGCCTCTTGGACGCTGATATTATTACCAATATGAACCAGACATACACTACACCACCATAACCTTAGTTCAAATTGAATTGCCACTGCCATTCCCTGCCCCCCTTTTCCTCCTCTTCCTCTTCCTTTTTCTCTTCTTCCCATTGCTTCTTGGTCATGATGACTGTGCAGAAAGAGAAACCCTGACTAAGGGCTACGGGTCAAAGAGCTTGCCGACAAGCCAGGTTTACCACTGAGCTACATCCTGATCAAATCTCACTTATTGTTTGTTTCTTTCTTTCTTTCCTTTTCCTTTTTTCTTTTTTTCAAGATGGGATTTCTCTATGTAGTCCCGGCTGTTCTGGAACTCTACCCCTGCCCCTACCCCTCTACGAGGCTGGCCTCGAACTCAGAAATCCGCCTGCCTTTGCCTCCCAAGTGCTGGAACTAAAGGTGTGCACGACGACACCTCAGCAAAGACTCCACTTTCAAGTCATAGCCAAAACAAATAGAGAACCACTTACCACGACCCAATAATTGAGTGGCTGAGGTTGAAACATCTTGAGCTTCAAGTCAGCCCAAGCTGCCCAGAGGGCCCTTTTCGTCCCCTGGAGCAGGACTGTGTAGCCTTTGGCTATGTAGCATAACAGGTTGAAAATCTAATCATGTTGCCTTTCTCTCCTTCCAAGGTGAGGCCGTGAAGTGTCTACAGAGGATCCGAACTATATTCACTCAGAAACAACTGGAGATGCTGACGAAGTACTTTGACCAGAACCCATACCCAAGCAGCGATCTCAGGAAGGAGTTAGCAGAACAAATGAAGATAGATCCTATAGTGGTACAGGTTGGCTAGCAACTCAGCTTTCTGGGCTCCCTAAGATTCCGCCCTCACTCTCCTCAACTTGGGGCCCTGACAGTCACTTGGGAGATTACCAACCACTCCAATCTCAGCTTTCAAAACCCTGGCTTTCCAATCCACATCCTGTGATCCTCTGTACAGATCCCAGGGAAAAGAATGGGCCAGTCTCTATACATTAAAAATGGGCCAGTCTGGCCGGGCAGTGGTGGTGCACATCTGTAATCCCAGCACTTGGGAGGCAGAGGCAGGCGGATTTCTGAGTTCGAGGCCAGTCTGGTCTACAGAGTGAGTTCCAGGACAGCCAGGGCTATACAGAGAAACCCTGTCTCGGGAAGAAAAGAAAAGAAAAGAGAGAGAGAGAGAGAGAGAGAGAGAAGAGAGAGAGAGAGAGAAAGCCGGGCGGTGGTGGTGCATGCCTGTAATCCCAGCACTTGGGAGGCAGAGGCAGGCAGATTTCTGAGTTCGAGGCCAGCCTGATCTACAGAGTGAGTTCCAGGGCAGCCAGGACTACACAGAGAAACCCTGTCTTGAAAAAACAAAAAAAGGAAGGAAGGAAGGAAGGAAGGAAGGAAGGAAGGAAGGAAGGAAGGGAAAAAGAAAAAGAAAAAAGAAAAGGAAAAAAGAAAAGAAAAAAGAAATGGGGAATCCCTATATAGCCTTGGCTGGCATGGAACTCACTCTGTAGACCAGGCTGGGCTGGCCTCCAATTCACAGGAATGGGGTTTTGAACTTGCATAGATCCACTTGACTCTGCCTCCAGTGGCTGTGATCAAAGATGTGTGCCACCACACCTGGCCCTGACTTTTTTTTTCCTGCTTTCTGACTCCTGAACCCTCCTTTGTCCCCACGACCCCTGGTTTCTGTTTATAATAATGTAGAATGTAATTGTGGGATGTAAGTCACAGAGGTGCAGGACTAGCTCTTCTCAACCTATAAGTCTCCATAGCACTGAACAACAGTAACAAGCTTCTGAAGTCAGTCACCATTCATTAACCCCCAACTCCCTTTTCCACCTAGATTTGGTTCAAAAACAAACGAGCAAAAAGCAGGAGAGTCAGGCTTGACAATGAGAAGGTACAAATGCCCCAGAAGTCACCTCAAGTCCAAGAGCAACAGCAGAAGTCACCTCAAACCCAATGTCAGCAGTCATTACAGCACCAACACAAGCAGTTACATCATGTTCAGCAGCAACACGAGAAGTTGCCTCAAGTCCAAGAGCAACAGCAGAAAATATTTCAAGTCCAAGAGCAACAAGAGAAGTCACCTCAAGAACAAGAGCAACAACAGAAGTCACCTCAAACCCAGTGTCAGCAGTCATTACAAGACCAACACCAGCAGTTACCTCATGTCCAGCAGCGACATGAGAAGTTGCCTCAAGGTCAAGAGCAACAACAAAAGTCACCTCAAACCCAGTGTCAGCAGTCATTACAAGACCAACACCAGCAGTTACCTCATGTCCAGCAGCGACATGAGAAGTTGCCTCAAGGTCAAGAGCAACAACAGAACTCACCTCAAACCCAGTGTCAGCAGTCATTACAAGACCAACACCAGCAGTTACCTCATGTCCAGCAGCGACATGAGAAGTTGCCTCAAGGTCAAGAGCAACAACAGAACTCACCTCAAACCCAGTGTCAGCAGTCATTACAAGACCAACACCAGCAGTTACCTCATGTCCAGCAGCGACATGAGAAGTTGCCTCAAGTCCAAGAGCAACAGCAGAAGTCATCTCAAGTCCTAGAGCAACACCAGAAAATATTTCAAGGTCAAGAGCAACAACAGAAGTCACCTCAAACCCAGTGTCAGCAGTCATTACAAGACCAACACCAGCAGTCACCTCATGTCCAGCAGCAACACCAGCAGTTATTTCAAGTCCCACTACAGCTATTTCAACCCCAACACTGGCAGTTAGGTCAACTCCAATACCAGCATTTGCCTCAAGTCCAAACTCATCAGTTACTTCAGCTCCAACACCAGCAGTCACCTCTCCTTCAATGTCAGCAGTCACCTCAAGTCCAACGCTGTCGGTCACCTCAACTTCAACATGAACAGTCAACTCAAGTGCAATACCAGCAGTCACCCCAACTCCAACACCAGCAGTCTGATCAAGACCAACACCAGCAGTCACCCCAACTCCAACACCAGCAGTCACCCCAACTCCAACACCAGCAGTCACCCCAACTCCAACCCCAGCAGTCACCCCAACTCCAACACCAGCAGTCTGATCAAGACCAACACCAGCAGTCACCCCAACTCCAACACCAGCAGTCACCCCAACTCCAACACCAGCAGTCACCCCAACTCCAACACCAGCAGTCATCTCATGCTATAGTCAAGGCCAGTTCATCCCAGAATGAGAATAATACACCATCAGGGTCTCTTACCAGTAGTTTTCCTGTGGCCCAAATTTATACCAACCATGAGATACCTTCATTCCAACTCAGCCTGTGCCCTGATCTAAAGGACACCAAATATCCCCCTGTGGGCCATAAAATGATCCATTTTGGTTGTTGCCAGGACCCGGCCGTATACTTGCTCGAACCCATCTTAAAATCTCCAAATCAACACTTTGGCACCCCATTCCCTCATTTCGCCCCACTCACACAAAGAAAAAGGAAGCGAAAATGGTTAATGACAAATCATTGACTATTTTCTTGGGACAGGCAGGGTCTTGCTACTCTGACTCATAATAAAGTCTTATTCCCCATCATAATAAGCTCCAAGTGGTAGAATTCCTGGCTATTCTGCTTTTTCACTCCACTAGAGTTCCTGCCCACCTACAGCAAAGTGTGCACGTACATATCCCCAATGTTCGGGGTCACAGCTGAGGTCACCCACACTGATTCTTGGGCACCTCCATTTTCCCAGATCTCCGTCTCATCCTAGAGACGCCGCTCGCCTTGTCACCGTATCAGCTGCAGATTTCCACTCATCTTCCTGGCCACCTGCCCATCCTTTCCGTCCTTCCCCACACCTGATCCTGATTCCTCCATCTCCCTCCCCATTCCCTCTCCCTCCCAATTCTCTCTCTCCGTCTGCCTTTTACGGCTATTTTACTCCCCTTTCTAGGTGACATTCAAAACATCTTGCTTGTGTCTTCCTTATTATTGGAAATCAATTTGGCAGTCTCTTAGACAACTGGGACTAGTTCTATCTCAGGACCCAGCTATACCACTATCAGGCATATGACCAACAGGTGTTACAGCATCCCACAAAGAAATGCTCCACTATACTCAAAGCAGTTATATTGATAATTGTTGTGGATAGCCCTGGGCTCGTACTTTGATGTTAATTCCACTCCTCAGAGGGGCTGCAGATGAGGAGTTGCCTTGTGAACCGTCTCCCCACCTTGACTTTTCAAATAAAGGCTTGAGCCAATGATTGGGCAGGAGGAAAGTGGGAGGAGCAGAGTCTAGAGGAGGAGCTACAGGGTATAAAACAGGAGGAGGAGGAGCAACAGGAGGAGAGAACAGAGAAGAAACGAAGAGAAGAAACGGGGAGAGAGAAACGGTTAAAGAGAACCGGAGAGGCGGCCGGGAGAGAAGCTCGGGGCCTAGAGAAACTGCAAGTTGTATGGGATAAAATAGATTGAAACAGAGTAGTGGAGTGGGAGGCTTGCCCAGTCTAGGCTTGTAGCTTGTTTTGTTAACCGCTGATCTGAGCTTTCTTTTACTGGGGAACTGGGTTGGATACATAGTAGCAACAAAATGGCTGCCCAACGTATTGTTTAGAACCTAACAAACCTGAGATAAAACGTTAGCTGCCTGAGAAGCCCTGAACGGCTCAGACAGCAGATAGAAAGGGTTCCGGACCAGGTAATTCATTGATATAAGAGGGATATATAGCATCTTGATACCTAAGGATGAGTAGAACAATGAAGACTGTTTTGGCTCTACGTGATATTTTGAGTGATTTGACAGGAATGGATTTAGAGGAAAAGGTCATTGGTATTGCAGTACTTATTCTCTTGATTTACTATGTCATCTCAAGAGTCCTAGACAAAAAATTCCTTGCCGTAGAAAAGAGATTACAAGTAACACTAGAAATAAAGGTTCGGGATTTCATAGGTAAAAATAAGGCAGATGCTGGAATATTAGAATTACAATACAAAGAGAAGCTAAGATTATGGAAGCAAGGTTTAGAACAGAAGATACAGGAAATTATAGAACAGAATAAGAGACAGAAGGAGGAGAATGAAGGTAGGAGACAGGAGTTAGAAAAGATGTTAGAACAAAGGATGCAGCAGTTAGAAACACTAGAATTGAAGATCCAGGAAATTATAGAACAGAATAAGAGACAGAAGGAGGAGAATGAAGGTGGGAGACAGGAGTTAGAAAAGATGCTAGAACAAAGGATGCAGCAGTTCGAAACACTAGAATTGAAGACCCAGGAAATTATAGAACAGAATAAGAGACAGAAAGAGGAGAATGAAGGTGGGAGACAGGAGTTAGAAAAGATGTTAGAACAAAGGATGCAGCAGTTCGAAACACTAGAATTGAAGACCCAGGAAATTATAGAACAGAATAAGAGACAGAAGGAGGAGAATGAAGATGGAAGACAGGAGTTAGAAAAGATGCTAGAACAAAGGATGCAGCAGTTCGAAACACTAGAATTGAAGACCCAGGAAATTGTAGAACAGAATAAGAGACAGAAAGAGGAGAATGAAGGTGGGAGACAGGAGTTAGAAAAGATGTTAGAACAAAGGATGCAGCAGTTCGAAACACTAGAATTGAAGACCCAGGAAATTATAGAACAGAATAAGAGACAGAAGGAGGAGAATGAAGATGGAAGACAGGAGTTAGAAAAGATGCTAGAACAAAGGATGCAGCAGTTCGAAACACTAGAATTGAAGACCCAGGAAATTGTAGAACAGAATAAGAGACAGAAAGAGGAGAATGAAGGTGGGAGACAGGAGTTAGAAAAGATGTTAGAACAAAGGATGCAGCAGTTCGAAACACTAGAATTGAAGACCCAGGAAATTAGAGAACAGAATAAGAGACAGAAGGAGGAGAATGAAGGTGTGAGACAGGAGTTAGAAAAGATGCTAGAACAAAGGATGCAGCAGTTCGAAACACTAGAATTGAAGACCCAGGAAATTAGAGAACAGAATAAGAGACAGAAGGAGGAGAATGAAGGTAGGAGACAGGAGTTAGAAAAGATGCTGGAACAAAGGATGCAGCAGTTTGAAACACTAGAATTGAAGACCCAGAAAATTATAGAACAGAATAAGAGACAGAAGGAGGAGAATGAAGGTGTGAGACAGGAGTTAGAAAGGATGCTGGAACAAAGGATGCAGCAGTTCACAGATCAGACTGAGCAGCAGAGAGAAAAAAATGAGGATTGGAAGCTAGACATAGAGAATAACCTTTTAAAATTAATCAATCAGAATAAAATAGACAGTAGACTATCAGAATTGCAATATGAAGAAAAGATCAAAATGTGGAGGCAGAACCTTGAAAAGAAAATACAGGAACTCAAGGAAAAGGAAAATACTCAGGGAGGGATAGAAGATAAAAGTAGAGAAAGCCAACCAAAAGTTATTGAAAAACAAACTTTAGTCTATCCTGTCAGTATACAACAAAGACCTCCAGATAATTTTTTAAATGCCAATGAACAAAACACCACAGCTGCTGAAAGACATTGTACTGTGGAACGAACTATTGAACTAAACCAGCCTGTTTACATTAAGGATATTCTAACAACAGAATGGAGAATGGGAAATGTGTTACACTGGGGGAGGGGCTATGCCTATGTTTCCACAGGAAAAAAAAAAAGCTGTGGGTCCCTTCCAAGTTGATAAAAATCAGACATGACAAAGGGAGACCTCCTGAGGACCTTGGCGACAGAGAAGAAAACGGAGACTAACACAGTCAACAAAATAGGTGATGTATATGTAGTAATGTTTATGTCTTTGTATATGGAGACAGCTCTGGAACTGGCTGAGACTAAAATGTCTATAAACAGCCCTTAACACTTATTGGGTGTTACATACCATCCTTTACGAGGACATGGATACACAGTTACATTTTAGTTTGACCAAGTGATCAAGCTAATCTGAGGAAAGGCAGTCAGATGTCTTTCTTTATTGATCTTCATTGGCCAATCTGTGCCTCCTGCATGCTCTGTGTGAATGTCTTTACCTGTTTACTTGTTGCTTTTAAGTTTTGTATACTATAGGGATGAAAGAAGAGAAAGACAGCTCTGAAAAGATTCACACACCAGGATGCTGAGATTTGGGACCTTCCATTCCAGCTTCACAATGGACTCTACTTCAACTACATAAAAGACTTGCTTCCAGAACTTTACTTGCCTCTCCAGTCTTTCAGAATGTCATGGTCAAGATGTCATCTGACATAGAGGCATGAACTTTCTCAAAACATAGTGACTGGAAGGCAAATAATGCCAGCTAGTTTTCAAAATTTCCCTTTGGGCCCCCAAATGGGAATTCTTCGCCCCAATTCAGCTGGAAGCAGACAGAAGACAATCATCGTCCCAGTTCCTTATGTGGGGTGGATGGTTATGGTTATTTTAGAAATTATAGATATGTTATAATTTTAGGGATACGTCACAAATGTAGCTTTGGTCAGGGAGGGAACTAAAGAACTCAAACTCAGGGATTTCTACCTTTCCTTTCTTCTTCTCTATCCTTCTTTCTTAGGTAAAGGAGAAGTGGGTGGAAAAGAAAAAGGGGGATATAGTAATATCATAGAAATTATAGAAATAGACAAATAGGGATTGGTGAGAAAATGTATTTTTAAGCAAAAAATTACATAGCCAGATCTTACATTGGTAGAAGACTTTATAATTGATGCAAAGTCTATTGGTTCAGAATTTAGTTGATATAAATTTAAGGTTTTCATTGGTATGAATTTACTACTGATATAAAACTGGGATTAATATTGTTACTCCCATGTAGGCATTGTGCCTATATAACACATTTAAGAATACAAGGCTTAAGCCGGGCGGTGGTGGCGCACGCCTTTAATCCCAGCACTTGGGAGGCGGAGGCAGGCGGATTTCTGAGTTCGAGGCCAGCCTGGTCTACTGAGTGAGTTCCAGGACAGCCGGAGCTACACAGAGAAACCCTGTCTCGAAAAAACCAAAAAAAAAAAAAGAATACAAGGCTTAGACCCAGTCCTTCTATAACTGCTAGTATAAACTGCTTTTAGATGATTAAGTAATACAAGTTAAGGGCCAGATAGCAAACTCGTGGTTATGAATTAATTAAAAGAGTGTTCCTGAGCTATTTTGATTAGAAACAGCCGAGAAGTCAAGGCTTAACAGTTCAGAGATGTCTTAGGTAGACAAATGGTCTTCAAAGGTGTCAGAAGTCCACAGAATATGTTTATTGACATTTATTTATTAATATTTGACTAGAGACCTGTCTGCTCCTGACAGCACCCCTTTCTTGAATTCAAAGAAGAACTTGAGCATCAGTGGAGTTGCTTCAGTTGTGGTGAGACAGTCACCAGGCAAGAATTGCCTCATTTCATCTACAGACAAATACTGTCCAAAAAAGGACACACTGCGGAATAGTCGACTGATAATCTCTGCCAAAACAGAGTAATCAGCCCTTCAAAATTCTGCATTACCAAGGTCTGTCAGATGATCCTGGGCCAGAAGGCTGAAGACTGATGCTCCAACGTTTTGTTGTATAGGGCCTGTCCAGGTGATCAGCGGTCTGTATAAATTAGCTAAGTTTTAGAAGCTATATTTTGTGCTTCTCATACTTTCAGGTAATATTAGTCATTCTTGGATTTCTGATGGGGTTGAAGACTAATAGTCTTATAGCCAGTCCAAGCTGGTTAGCATTTAGAAAGATAATACAGATTTGAGAGGATGGTTTTCAGATGGATTACAGTCTAAAGTGTACTTGAGTCAGGTGTAGAATTATAAGTCTTTTAAGTTCCAATAGATGACAGGGATACTACTTAATTGATAAAAAATGATTGACTGGGTGTTAGGTTTATCCTGTATGCTATATATTACAAAATGGTAATAATTGTGCTCAATTGATGTCTGAGAGATAATAGGCAGAAACTGGAAACAACCCAGATGTCCCTCCATAGAAGAATGGATTTTAAAAAACATGTGGTCCATCTACACAGAGGGAAACGATTCCGCTATTAAAAACAAAGACATGAATTTTGCAGGCAAACGAACGGAACGTGAGAATGTCACCTTGACTGAGGGAACCCAGTTCCCAAAAGGACAAGGATGGTTTGCACGCACTTATTAGTAAATATTAGCCGTAGAACACAGGTAACAAGGTCCACTCCACAGAACCTGATACTATTAATGATAACTAACCTCTTAAGCTTGCAGAAAGGGGCACGTTGTCCTCTGAGAGGCTCCACGCAGCAGGTGACTGAAACAGATGCAGATACCCCAGACCCTAAGCTTAGCAACTCTTTCCCTCCCCCACCCCTCCTCCCCAGACAGGGTTTCTCTGTGTAGCCCTGGCTGTCGTGGAACTCACTCTGTAGACCAGGCTGGCCTCGAACTCAGAGATCCACCTGCCTCTGCCTCCCAAGTGCTGGGGTTAAAGGCGTGCGCCACCGCTGCTCGCCTAAGCTTGCGGGCTCTTATGGAAGAGTTGGGGCAAGGACTAAGGACTTAAAAGGGGATAGGACCTCCAGAGGAAGACCAACAAAGGCAACTAATCTGGACCCCTGGAGGATCTCAGACTGAACTAAAGAGCACACACATGCTGGACCTAGCCCCACCCCCACAGTCCCCTGGCCATAAGTAGCCTAAGTGCAGCCTGTTCTTCATGAGGGTCCCGAACAACTAATCGCGTGAATTTTGACTGGTTGGTTGGGGTTTTCTTGTCTCCTTACTGACAGGCACTCTGACTCCCTCAACTGGACAGAGAAAGAACAGCACCTAGGATGTTGAGGCAAGAAGAGGAACTCAGTGCCTGTCTGGGTTACAGGACTGAGGTTATGATGCCTCTGATCCCAGCACTCTCAGAAGGCAGGGTCAATCTGGTCTACATACAGAGTTCTACAACCGCCAGGGCTACCCAGAGAAACACTGTCCAGGCCACAGGGGCTTGGGGGAGGGAGAGGGAGAATAGAAGCTCGTAACCCCGGAACTCGAGAGGTGGAGGCAGGAGGATCAGGAGCTCAATGTTGTTCTCCTCCGCTCGAAGCCATCTTGAGATAAGTGAGACCCTACCACAAAAAATGAAATACAAATAAGAACAGAAAGAAAAAAAAATGATTACAGAGACTAAATGGGGGTGTGGCTTAATGGTAAATTCAGTGTTTAGCCTGCACACTGTCTGGATCTCATCTTCAAAACAACCAAAAGAAACAAGAAAAGTACAATTTCGTCATCGTCGTTGGCAGCGGCGGCGGGTCTTTCAAACCAAGGTCTCATGCTAAGCTGAAGCTCACTCTGCTGCCCAGGCTTGCCTCAGTCTCAGCAATCCTCCTGCCTCCACCTCCCAAGAGCTGAAATTACAGGCATGTACCACCACACTTAGTTTAAAATAACTCTCTAGCAAAGGAACACAAAACAACAACTACTACTATTACAAAAAGAGTCCAGTGGCCCAGGCACTTTAGAATTAATCTCTCTGGTACTTCTGGAGTGGCTTAACCTCCTTCCAGAGAGCAGGTATTGGATAAGGATGCTCTGAACTCAGTTTCCCTTTGGTAAAAAACTCAAAGTCAAACTCCACTTCTTCAGAGCCGGGCGTGGTGGCGCACGCCTGTAATCCCAGCACTCGGGAGGCAGAGGCAGGCGGATTTCTGAGTTCGAGGCCAGCCTGGTCTACAGAGTGAGTTCCAGGACAGCCAGGGCTACACAGAGAAACCCTGTCTCAAAAAATATATATATATATCCACTTCTTCTAAAGACAGGGCCTTATTTCTGCAGAGGGGGCTCAGAGGCTAAGAAGATGTGCTGCTCTTCCAGAGGACTAGATTTCAGGTCCCAGCACCAAGGTGGGGCAGCTCACAACTGCCTTCAGTTCCACCTCTGATACCCTCTCTGGCGTCTGCAGGCACACAAACACAGACATATGCATTTTGTTTTAATAAAAATCAAAGATAGGCCAGGCCGGGCACAGAGAAACCCTGTCTCAAAAAAAAAAAAAAAAAAAAAAGAGAGAGAGACACTTGCCCGATGACATTGACGGGATGGCTCAGCTGGTAAAAGCCCTTGTGGCTTTAGCAGATGACTGGGGTTCAGTTCCCTGCATCATATGGTGGTCCACAATCACCTGTAACTACATGATCTATCACCATCCTCTGGCCTCTGAAGTCACTACATGTACACGGTGCACAAACATACATGTAAGTGAAATATCCGTTCACATAAAATAAAAATTAATTAAATGTAAAGTAAATGAGTCATTTATGGATTATTATATACTATAGTCGTTTATAGATTATTATATATTGCAAAGTCATCCCCTCTCTTTGGTCCCTAAATATTTCCTACTTTTGCCTGGGAATTTCCCAGTTTCTTTCATCTTTTTGCTTTTAGATACCCAGGTTAACCTCAAAATTCATTTTTTTTTTTTTTTTTTGGTTGTTGTTTTTGTTTTTTCGAGACGGGGTTTCTGTGTAGTTCTGGCTGTCCTGGAATTCACTCTGTAGGCCTCAAACTCAGAAATCCACCTGCCTCTGCCTCCCAAGTGCTGGGATTAAAGGCGTGTGCCACCACCGCCCGGCCTCAAAATTCATTTTTAAAGAACGAGCTGGAGAGAGAGCTCAGGGGTTGAGAGCACCTGCTCTTCCTGAGGTCTGGAGTTCCATTTCCAGAAACCACACTGTGCCTCATAACCGGCTACACGGGGGTTTGGTGCCCTCTGCTGGCCGATAGCATACGTGCAGGCAGAACACTACATACATAATTAATGAATAAATTAATCTTTTTATCTTTTAGAATCTTCCTTCCTCAGTTCCCTAACAGCTGTGACTATAGCTCTCAGATATTTTTGATCACTCCAAGGATACCAGCCACTCCATTAAGCAGCTACTACCCATGTCTTCTTGTTCTCCCGACCCATAGGGAACGCCTGCATACAGGGATGTTATTTATTTATTTATTTATTTATTTATTTATGTGTAGAGTGGGGTCACACAGGAGATGATGGGTACACATGCTACAGCCGCAAAGCCTGTCCTTTTCTTCCGAGGGTTCGAACTTAGCATCACAAGCACTTTTTTGGGGGGAGGGGGGAGGCGGGGTTTCCCCTGGGACAGGGTTTCTCTATTTAGCCCTGGCTGTCCTGGAACTCACTGTGTAGACCAGGCTGGCCTCGAACTCAGAAATCTGCCTGCCTCTGCCTCCCAAGTGCTGGGATTACAGGCGTGCGCCACCACGGCCCGGCGTCACAAGCACTTTTATCAACTGAGATATCTCCCCCAGACCATTGGAGACAACATTCATTTTTAGATTTATTTATTTGTTTGTTTATTTAACGTATATGAGTACACTGTAGCTGTACAGATGGTTGTGAGCTATCATGCGTTTGCTGGGAATTGAACTCAGGACCTCTGCTTACTCCGGCCCTGCTCACTCAGGCCCAAAGATTTTTATTCCTATATGTAAGTACACTGTAGCTGTCTTCAGACACACCAGACAGATCCCATTACTGATGGTTGTGAGCCGCCATGGGGTTGCTGGGATTTGAACTCAGGACCTTCAGAAGAGCAGTCAGTGCTCTTACCCACCGAGCCATCTCTCCAGCCCTGTAGACAGCATTTAACAGCTGGCAGCGGTGACCAGGGCCACCTGCTCATCAGGGTGGCTCTGGGACTGTTTGCAAGCCTTTGCACCACAGCATCCTGGTTCCTGTGTCTTGTCACACACCAGCAGTCTCCGTCTTTTGAGTGTGTACATGTGTGTGTGAGTGTGACATTCTAGAATGGTGTGTGTGTATCTTTGTGTATGTGTGTCTTTGTGTGTGTGTCTGTGTATATGTGTGTGTGTGTGGGCAGCCCTGGCTTCTCTGGATCTCACTGTGTACACCCCGCTGACCTCTAAACTACAGATAATCCTCAGGATTCTACCCCTGCGGGCTCAGGCTGGGATAACAGGTGCGCTCCCCCACACCTGGCTCCTCTTACTTTTTTTTTTTTTTTTTTTTTTTTTTTTTTTTGGTTTTTCGAGACAGGGTTTCTCTGCGTAGCCCTGGCTGTCCTGGAACTCACTCTGTAGACCAGCCTGGCCTCGAACTCAGAAATCCACCTGCCTCTGCCTCCCAAATGCTGGGATTACAGGCGTGCGCCACCACGCCCGGCTCCTCTTACATTTTTTAATGAATAAAGGAATTTGAATGCCAGACCTGAGGCCAGGCAGCCTTTGGGTTTACAATCAGCTCCACTGAGGGCTGGACTAGGAGGACTCAGCTCAGCACTAATCTGGCCTGTCCCACACCTAATCCTCCCATCTAAAGCAAGAACCAGGTCTGCAGGTCTTTCCTCTGCAGCACTTGCAGTGCTGAGGCCTGAGTATCTCTAGGAGTTCTAGGCCAGCTTGACGTCTGTAGGGAGCTCCAGGCTGGCCAAGGCATCATCATGACAGCCTGTGCTGTCAGTTCATTCATTCATTCATTCATTCATCCATTACCATCTTTTTTTTTTTTCAGTTTATTATGAATTACTTATTGCACAGGATTTTCCACGTCAAGAATTTTTGCTGAAGAAGAGAAACAGGTGGGACTGAATTCAGTTTCCCCCAGATTTCTAAAAATGCTTTCCTTAAAAAAAGAATCCACAATAAGGATACATGCTCCACTATGTTCATAGCAGCCTTATATATAATAGCCAGAAGCTGGAAAGAACCCAGATGTCCCTCAACAGAGGAATGGATACAAAAAATGTGGTATATATACACAATGGAGTACTATTCAGCCATTAGAAACAATGAATTCATGAAATTCTTAGAGAAATGGATGGAGCTGGAAAATGTCATACTAAGTGAGGTGACCCAGTCTCAAAAGAATACCTATGGTACGCAGTCACTGATAAGTGGATATTAGCCTAGAATCTTGGAACACCAAAGACATAAATCACATACCAAGTGATGTCTGACAAGAAGAAAGGAGTGGACACTGGTGCTAGAATGGACCAAAGCATCATTGTGGGGGAGTACAAGAAGAGTGAGGCGGGAGGGGGTGGATGAGGGAGCAGGGGGAGGGAAAAGGGCATGTGGGACCTCTGGGGGTGGGGAACCAGAAAAAGGGAAATGAATTGTAAATATAGAATATATCCAATAAAAAAAAAAGAATCCACTTTCTAATTTTAAAGAAAATATATTTCTTACACAAGACAATCCAAACTGATGCAAAATATTTATTCCACGTTTGTTATTTTATGCAGTAGTTTTCCCCCTCAACAGACTCGTAGTAACCACCACATCTTCTAAATCAGTAAATAATGTTACCAAAATAATCTTAATCTTTGAAATCTCACAAAGATTTATATTTTACAATCCACCCTGAGCCGGGCGGTGGTGGCGCATGCCTGTAATCCCAGCACTCGGGAGGCAGAGGCAGGCGGATTTCTGAGTTCGAGGCCAGCCTGGTCTACAGAGTGAGTTCCAGGACAGCCAGAACTACACAGAGAAACCCTGTCTCGAAAAAACAAAAAAAAAAAAAAACAAAAACAAAAAAAAGTTAAAAAACAAAACAAAAAAATCCCCACCACACAAATGCCTACTGAGCAGATCACAGGGAAGAAGAAGAAAAGCTAAGCAAGACAATTGCTCTCTCTTTGGGATATGATTATTTCCCTTGTGCAGGAAGTATTCAACAACAGAAGAAAAGGAAAAAAACACGTTATGTCCTCTACACACAGCCTGAGCTCAGCGGGGCAGGCCAACTGTGAGCATTTTATATTTCTACTTCCAGGCTGAGGCGTCTGACGTCTCGCTGCGGCTTGTTTCCGTGTCTGAGTCCTCACACTCTGCAATGCTCGTCCACGGGGAGAACAGGCTGGAACTTTGTAAGAAGCCATTTCTCCCCAAACCCATTTCTCCGCAGCTGCTCTGCCTCCACGTGGCACGCCCTGAGTTCATCCTCTGTGGGCGGAAGGCGACTCTCATCATTTTCTGCATACTCCTACCACCCCGTTGCTTTTAATAACCCGTGCTCTGCTTCCGGAGAGTGTGACCGGACCCCCACCCCCAGCCCCTTCCTCTACCCTGGGTAGAGAAAGACGGTTCTGAAGACGACCTTGCTCTCCATTTTCCTTTTGGTTCGGGTCTGTGGCCGCCCTCCCTCCCTCCAATCCTAGCCCTTCCAGCTTGTCACAGTCTCTGCTTTCGGAGCGGTCTCCGTTGTGTTCATCCTTCACCGTCTTCAGGATCTCACTCTTCCTGCCCGTGGTGGTTCGTCGGGTTGATTTGGTTAGGCGAGAGGAGCTGAGTTCAATCGGAGGGGCAGTGCTGGAGGGACTCTCTTTGGGAGAGTGGAGAGCTGCAGCCGCAGCCGGTACCACTGGTTTAGTGACAGAAACTGGATTGGTAAACGCAGACTCCCGGCTAGAGGAAAGTGATCCGGATTTGTGTTCCATTCTGATAGTTTTCCATGCGCTGGGCTTAGAGGGAGGTGGTGCAGGCTTAGGAACCAAGTTCTTATAGACACCTGGAACCATAGGTGACACTTTGTTCCCATTTGCATGGTGGGATCCTGAGGAGGTGAGTGCGGCAAAAAAAAAAAAAAAAAAAAAAAAAAAAAAAAAAAAGGCGGCAGCAGGATCCTCTTTGGAAATTTTTTTGATGACTAGTATCTTTGAGGGTCGGTTGGCACTAGGTGGATTTCCCCCGCACTCCAGAAGGGGTCCTGAAAGATCCTGCCTCAAAATTTTATTTACCCCAAGATGGGTCGAAGCTTTCCCCCACGAAATCAGAGACTGCTAACTAGTAGCTAAGAAGATCCTTGAAGAAATCTTCCCAAGATTCGGAATCCCTAAGGTAATAGGTTCTGACAACGGCCCTGCCTTAGTTGCCCAGGTAAGTCAGGGACTGGCCGCACAACTGGGGATAGATTGGAAATGACATTGTGCTTATAGACCCCAGAGCTCAGGACAGGTAGAGAGAATGAATAGAACTCTAAAAGAGACCTTAACCAAATTAGCCATTGAGACCGGCGGGAAGGACTGGACAGCCCTCCTTCCCTTCACCTTGTTCCGAGTCCGGAACACCCCTGGCCACTCCAAACTTACCCCCCTTTGAACTTCTGTTCGGAGGACCACCCCCCTTGATTGAGGCAGGAGGCATAGTTGATCCTGATGCTTCTCTTTCTCAACCCCTCCTAGCCCGACTGAAAGCTCTTGAACTGGTCCGCAAGGGTGCGTGGGAACAACTCAAGGAGGTCTACAAACCAGGGACCCTCGATACTCCACACCCATTCCAAGAGGGAGACCTAGTCCTGGTCGGACGCCATCGTGCCGGTACTCTGGAACCTCGCTGGAAGGGACCCTACCTCGTCCTTCTAACCAGTCCCACTGCGCTAAAAGTCAAGGGCATCTCAACTTGGATCCACGCCTCCCACGTCAAGGCCGCACCACCCGCTGCCCAAGATGAATCCTGGAAGTTGGAAAAGACTGATAATCCTCTTAAGCTGCGTCTAAGGCGGCTTCCTGGCAAGCCCAAGGAACAATAACCCCCATCAACCGATGACCCTCACCTGGCAGGGATTGTCCCAAGCCGGAGACCCCATCTGGAGCATCTCTAAGGTGGCTCCTCCCTGGACCTGGTGGCCTTCCCTGTACCCGGACATCTGTAAATTGGCATTTGGGGCCCCTGCAAACTGGGATATGGAAGGATATTCTGACCCCGATATGAAGGCCCCCAACGTCCCCTCACCGCCAGGGCGTCATGGTCTAGACCCCTGGGGAGGGCGTGGACACCCTTCCCGAAGGAGCCAATTAAGAACCTTATCTTTTTATATTTGCCCAGGATTCCATGGGGCAGTGGCCCTGAACCCCACGTGTGTGTGGGGGGGAGCCATTTCTTCTGTAAAAATTGGGGGTGTGAGACTTCAGGAAACACATACTGGAACCCCACCTCTTCATGGGATTATATCACTGTCACAGCTAACTATTCTAGACATGAAACAGGGAGCCAGGGATGGACTTACAAGCCTGAGTGTGAAAATTGGTGTCTCCCCTTAAAGATCAGTTTTACTGAGCCAGGAAAGAATCAGAGAGGTTGGACCAGTGGATGCACCTGGGGACTTAGACTTTATAAAGAAAGATTTGATGACGGTCTCTTCCTACGCATTAGGCTCAAGGTCATTAGCATACCTACCGTCGCTATAGGACCTGACCATGTTATAGTTGAGCAGGGACCCCCTAAAGAACCTCTATCCCTCCCCTTCAAAAAAGGTTTTACTCTCACCTCTGCCCCCCCTCCATAATTGAGGTAGTTCCCGCTGAGGAAGGAGTGCCCACTGCTCTTCAAACAACCTTCCCAACCACTCTGTCCCCCACTACAGGTGACAGACTCTTTAGCCTCATACAAGGAGCCTTCTCAGTACTAAATGTCACCAATCCTGAGGCTACTGAGTCTTGCTGGCTCTGCTTAGCCATGGCTCCGCCATATTATGAAGAAATAGCAGTATTAGGTCAAATTATTTACACTTCAGACCACACCCAGTGCCCTTGGGGCACTCAGAGCAAACTCACCCTTATTGAAGTTTCAGGGTTCGGAATCTGCTTAGGACGCGTGCCCCCCACTCCTCAGCATCTCTGCAATCAGATGTTACCTGTTAATACTGCTCAGGATACCCAATATCTACTCCCTCCCAATGATAGCTGGTGGGCCTGCAGCACCAGGCTCTCCCCTTGCGTCTCTACTTCAGTTTTTAACCGATCCAAAGATTTCTGTGTCATGGTTCAGTTAGTTCCTCGTATCTACTATCATCCTGAGGAAACTCTGTTACAGGCATATGATAACTCTCCCTCCAGGATTAAAAGGGAACCTGTCTCGCTTACTTTAGCTGTTATGTTAGGGTTAGGTTTAGCTGCTGGCGTTGGTACTGGCTCTGCTGCTCTAATTAAGGGGCCAATAGACCTCAAACATGGCCTCGATAACCTCCGAGCCGCCATGGACACTGACCTAAGAGCCCTCCAAGACTCAGTCTCCAAATTAGAAGACTCGCTAACCTCATTATCTGAGGTAGTACTCCAAAATAGAAGGGGTCTTGATTTATTGTTTCTTAAAGAAGGGGGTCTTTGTGCTGCCCTAAAGGAAGAATGTTGCTTTTATGTAGACCATTCGGGCGCTATACGGGACTCCATGAAAAAAACTCAAAGAGAGATTGGACAAAAGACAGAGCGTCAAAATAACCAAAACTGGTATGAAAGTTGGATTTCTAAATCCCCTTGGATGACCACTTTGTTTTCTGCCCTCATGGGACCCTTATTGATTCTTTTGCTCCTTCTCACCATAGGACCCTAGATAATTAATCGATTGATTGCTTTTATTCATCAGCGTGTTAGCGCTATTCAAGTCCTAGTGCTCCGCCAACAATATCAGCAGCTCCAGTCAGATCAATTAGAACCAGATGAAGTTGAGACAAACATCTAGTTCTAAGGTTAGAACTACCTCCTAGAGAGAGTGGGGGATGAAAGATCCTGCCTCGAAATTTTATTTACCCCCAGAAAATCCTGCTTTAGAAGGCCAAAGCACCACCATTTTGTAACTCTGTAATTCCTACCCTCTCTGACCCCTATTCCAGGAACTAGCTAACCGCAAAGGTTATTCTGCATTCTATAGATAGTTGATGCTTGCCCAACCTATTGCGGAATGCAGTTACACCTGGTCCTCGGGGATGAATCTAAGTGTAACTTCCCTAACTAAATTCCCCCAACCCCTCCCCCTTCTGCCATTTTTTTTTTTTTTTTTTTTTTTTTGGTTTCAAATACTCTTTGCTCCAGATACAAGGCATCGATCTCTGACCGTGTGCCGTTATGAGTCGGTCCCAGTATACTGGAATCCCAATAAAGACCTCATGTGTTTGCAGCGAGACAGTCTTTGACTGATTCTTTGAGCATTGCTTTATCCCGAGACTTGAGAGCGGGTGTGTGTGTGTGTGTGTGTGTGTGTCCCTATTTTGTGGGGGTCTCCCCATTTCACAGATCTAACAGTCCCAACAGGTCTGCCTGGCTGATTCTGTTTGCCAGCTTCTGGATTCAAAGAAGGGAAGTCTTCCTCTGCGAACTGCAACTTTTCTACTTTATCCTCTTTTTTTTTTTTTTCTTCCCTAATCTCTTTCCAGGAACGGAAGCTGCCGTGGCAGTGCCGGTGGTTTCCAGCACGACCTCCCCTACCATGTTGGCTCATACCATCACGACCTCGGGAAGAGCCGTGCCAGCCAAACAGACTCCCTGTAGCTCCAGCATATGCTCCCTTAGAGACGCCAGAGTCAACAGAATCACAGCGGAGTAGGGAGGGTTGGTGCCAAGAATCTCCCGCACGCCGGGCGTGGTGGCGCACTTGGGAGGCAGAGGCAGGCGGATTTCTGAGTTCAAGGCCAGCCTGGTCTACAGAGTGAGTTCCAGGGCAGCCAGGACTACACAGAGAAACCCTGTCTCAAAAAAAATTAAAAAATTAAAAAATTAAAAAATAAAATAAAAAAGAATCTCCCATAGTTCGTAGAGGTCCATTGTTTAAAAAGCCATCAGAGGGCCGGGCGGTGGTGGCACATGCCTGTAATCCCAGCACTCGGGAGGCAGAGGCAGGCGGATTTCTGAGTTCGAGGCCAGCCTGGTCTACAGAGTGAGTTCCAGGACAGCCAGGGCTACACAGAGAAACCCTGTCTCAAAAACAAAAAAAACAAAAAACAAAAAAAAAAAAAACAAAAAAAGTCATCAGAGGAATTATGTCGACGACGACGACGGCTGATTCCAAATCTACCTTCTCTCCGCGTTTGTCAAAGGTGGCTGTGGATGACTTAGCTGGCTGTGGCGTGGAGAGATTGAGCCAGGAGCAAAGTCAGGCTGCACCATTTAGGTCCAGCGTCTTTGTAGCAGGATGAGGCAGGATCCGACCTCACGGCCAGGATCCTCAGAGTGTCACCCGTTGCCACCTATATGCCCCACAAGGTTCTCTTGCTAAAATAGCCTGGCCAGCAGCTCGCCTTCTGATGAAGCTCAAGGAAGCCCAGCTCTGTGGGGCCCACTCTCCCAATCTGCTCATCCTGAATACCTAGTTCCCGACACTTTTCCAAAGGGGGAGGGGGAGGGGAGGGGAGGGGAGGGGAGGGGAAGGAAGGGGAGGGGAACATAGAAAGTTATTTGTTACATTTAAAAGGGGGGGAGGGGTGTGTGGCGCACGCCTGTAATCCCAGCACTTGGGAGGCAGAGGCAGGCGGATTTCTGAGTTCGAGGCCAGCCTGGTCTACAGAGTGAGTTCCAGGACAGCCAGGGCTACACAGAGAAACCCTGTCTCGAAAAAAACCAAAAAAAAATTAAATTAAATAAATAAAATAAAATAAAAATAAAAAAGGGGGAAAGGGGGAAGCTATATCTATGTTCACCTCATTCAACTTCCTTGAGTAATGGCACTGTAATGTTGCTTAAATAGGCAACACATGGACATCTGCACAGCGAGTGCAAACACGGTTCATAACCAGGTCATGGCTACAAAGATAAGTAGTCCCGGGTGTGGGTAAGAAATGTTATAGCAAAGCACTGTAAGAGAGCTCTGCACAATCAATTCCAGTGGCAAGATATCCACAACAGAAGCTTTTAAAACTCAAATCTCATTATCATTATCATACACAACTGCGTAAAGCAGTGTACAGATACATATGCTTTTATCGGTTTTAACCTTCAAAATCTAGATATATATGATATATACATATATATTATGATATATATATGAAGTCTTGTTTTCTTTTTTGAAAAAGGAATCCAACAGAAACTTGATATAGTTTTCCTGCCACAGAATACACAGAGTAGCAGCTTTCAAGGTAAATTTCTTGGTATAAATCTAAATATTTATTCTATTTATCTTAGTTAGGGTTTTACTGCTGTGAACAGACACCATGACCAATGCAAGTTTTATAAAAGACAACATTTACCTTGGCTGGCTTACAGGCTCAGAGGTTCAGTCCATTGTCATCAAGGCAGAAACATGGCAGCATCCAGGCAGATATGGTGCAGGAGGAGCTGAGAGGTCTACATCTTCATCTGAAGGCTACTAGTGAAAGACTGACTTCCAGGCAACTAGGGTGAGAGTCTTAAGCCCACGCCCACAGTGACACACCTACTCCAACAAGGCCACACCTCCTAATAGGGTCACTCCCTGGGACAAGCATCTACAAACCTTCACACTATTTCTTTGGTCTTTACTATTTATACATTCAAAGCAAAATTATAAGTAGAAAAGATAAGCGTCAAGGAGAAAAGAGAATTCTAAAATGAGGTTTTCTTCTTCTTAATTGTCTGAATTTCACTTGTTCTCCTCCTTCCCAAAAACTGAACTGAGCTTCCAGAAGTGATATGAAGAATCTTCTATTGCTTTATTGAAGAAACCACTTTCTAACTTGAAGCCATCTCCGTCTTTACTCGAACTTTCAAGGTCACTTGGGTCTGCCAATCTCCGGCATCTGGGGACACGCCCCCAGCTTTTGACACGCCCCCAGCTTCTCTAGGGCCGTGGAAGCGCTTCCGGTTTTAAGGCTTACATGATTTTTCCAGTTTCTTTTCTTTTCTTTCTTTTTTTTTTTTTTTTTTTTCTGGTTTTTTGAGACAGGGTTTCTCTGTGTAGCCCTGGCTGTCCTGGAACTCACTCTGTAGACCAGGCTGGCCTCGAACTCAGAAATCCGCCTGCCTCTGCCTCCCAAGTGCTGGGATTACAGGCGTGCGCCACCACCGCCCGGCTGATTTTTCCAGTTTCTAAATTCTGCAGGAAGGCTGCAGGTGAGCCCTTCTGGCTCCGACGCTGCGAGACCAGAGCAGATCAACTCCCTTGGCCATCATCACTCTTGATTGTCATCTAAGGGGCAGCCTCGGGAGGAGATGCCGCATGTAGCCAAAGACGAATGGCAGACGTGACTCCGCCCTTGAACTACGTGCACGTTCACCCTGGAATTTAGAAAAAGAGCTTTGCACTGGAAATCTCAGTGGCTGGGCCGTGTCTTGAAAGGTGCTGTGTTTGGGGAAATAAGAGCTGAGGTGGAAGCCGGGCGGTGGTGGCGCACGCCTGTAATCCCAGCACTTGGGAGGCAGAGGCAGGCGGATTTCTGAATTCAAGGCCAGCCTCGTCTACAGAGTGAGTTCCAGGACAGTCAGGGCTACACAGAGAAACCCTGTCTCGGGGAAGAAAAAAAAAAAAAAGTCGTTGTGTGGTACTTTCTTTTTCCCTCATCCTGTAAATGTGATGGCATTCGTCAGGAATGTACAGGTTCTGCTCCCGGCCTGTGGCACTGGCTGTCTCCACGCCCCCCACCCCACTCCCCCACCCCACCCCACCCCCCACCCCGGTGCCATTTCTCATCTCATTATACTGCTGAGGGGGGAGTGGTAGCAGCTCCTTGGAGGGCACGCTGGGGCGCTCCAGCTACGCTCCAAATGTAGTTCAGGGTATTGAGCTATTTATTAGTTATAGATTCCCCCCATAAAATATAAAAGTATTAAGCTACTGAAGCGCACACCCCAGCCTTCGGTCCCGTTCCTGGAGTTGGTGCGTGTGGGCCAGCAGAGGCCTAGGACTCCCTTCCTGTCTCATGCCTACCACACCTGTGTTCCTGGGCCTCCCCGGCTCATCTCTCGCCCAGACAACAAATCACCTCACCCAAAAGAATCCAAACACACAAGGAAGCGATCAGAAAGGCAAGCGCTTTTAAAGGTGGCCACTTAGAGCCAGCCACCTTGGTGCGGGCCTGCCCAATCCATGACTCGTTTCTCATCTGTCCTGGACAGCTTTGTCCACGGCTTGAGCCCACTCAGTCGGCTCCCCTGACTTTTTTTTTTTCTTTTTTTTTTTTTTTTTTTTTTCCGGTTTTTCGAGACAGGGTTTCTCTGTGTAGCCCTGGCTGTCCTGGAACTCACTCTGTAGACCAGGCTGGCCTCGAACTCAGAAATCCGCCTGCCTCTGCCTCCCAGAGTGCTGGGATTACAGGCATGTGCCACCATGCCCGGCTGGCTCCCCTGACTTCAACTTTGGGGTTGAATCAAGCTGTGGACTAGGGAGATAGCTCAGAGGGTAAAACATATGCAAACCTGGCATCCATGAGTTGTAAAGAAAAAAAAAATGTATGCACAAAGTCAGCTGTGGCATCCTCCAGCTGTAATTCCATAGTCCCACTGTGTGCTGGCTGGTTTTGTGCGTCAACTTGACACAAGCTGAAGTTATCACAGAGAAAGGAGCTTCCGTTGAGAAAATGCCTTCATGAGATCCAGCTGTAAGGCATTTTCTCACTCAGTGATGAAGGCGGGAGGGCCCTTTGTGGGTGGTGCCATCCCTGGGCTGGTAGTCTTGGGTTCTATAAGAAAGCAAGCTGAGCAAGCCAGGGGAAGCAAGCCAGTAAGAAACATCCCTCCATGGCCTCTGCATCAGCTCCTGCTTCCTGACTGCTTGAGTTCCAGTCCTGACTTCCTTTGACAATGTGGAAAGTGTAAGCTGAACAAACCCTTCCCGCCCCAGCTTGCTTCTTGGTCATGATGTTTGTGCAGGAATAGAAACCCTGACTAAACCGGGCGGTGGTGGCGCACGCCTGTAATCCCAGCACTTGGAAGGCAGAGGCAGGCGGATTTCTTGAGTTCGAGGCCAGCCTGGTCTACAGAGTGAGTTCCAGGACAGCCAGGGCTACACAGAGAAACCCTGTCTCAAAAAACCAAAAAAAAGAAAAAAAAGAAACCCTGACTAAGACATACTGTGTTGGGAGACAGAGATGGGAATCACCCAGAAGCTCAGGTTACCCAGCTTGGCATACACAGCCCAGCCGAAACCAGAGACCCTACCTCAACAAAGCAGAGGGTGGAAGGGGAGAAACAAAGCCTCCAAGTTGTCCTCTGACCTCCACACAGGGGCAAGGCATTCACACAGTGCACCACACACATGCTCACATACTTTGGGGGGAGGGGTGTTTGTTTTTGTTTTTGGTTTTGTTTTTTGAGACAGGGTTTCTCTGTGTAGCCCTGGCTTTCCTAGAACTCACTCTGTAGACCAGGCTGGCCTTGAACTCAGAAATCCCCCTGCCTCTGCCTCCCAGAGTGCTGGGATTACGGGCGTGCACCACCACCGCCCGTCAGACCCTTTTCTATTTCCCATCTCCTACTGAGCAAAATGCACTTTAAAAATGCATTTTTTGTTTTGTTTTGTTTTTCAAGACAGGGTTTCTCTGTGTAGTCCTGGCTGTCCTGGAACTCACTCTGTAGACCAGGCTGGCCTCGAACTCAGAAATCCGCCTGCCTCTGCCTCTGCCTCCCAAGTGCTGAGATTACAGGCATGCGCCACCACGCCCGGCAAAAAACGCATTTTAATCAAAGGTGTTCAGGGTATCTGTTTTAAGACGATCGCCCAATGAGAAACAAGAATGTTGTCCCTGACGCACAGAGAGCCTGAGTTACTGGGAGGAGCTGGGCTGGTCTGGAAAGTGCTAGAGACCGTGCAGAGCTTGAGTCTCCACTCTTTGAGCTTCCGTTTTCCTGTGTAGCATGAAATAAGCAGCTGTTGCCACGGGATGGCCTAGGCGTAGGATGGGGTCCTGCCTGTCCCAGCAGCCAGGCTTCGTGAGGTCAGTCACCGCACTGAGGAATGCCCCAGGGATGCCTTGGACCGGAAAACCACCGTGGGAAGAACTTGCCTCTCCCCAGTGGCACTTACAGGGTCCAGAGGAGCCCCTGTTCACCAACCACACCTGTGTGACAAAGCCCCAGGGAAATAACAGCTGGCGCTGTCTAGCAAGGCACACAGTCGGGCCCACACCCCCAGCACGGGAGGCTCTTATGTCACACTAGACACCAATGTTTTGCTGGAAGTTCTCCAGGTGTCGCAGAGATAGTTTCTACCTGTGCATCAAAGCATGCAGACCCCTGCCTCTGCGGTCCAAATGCACCCTCTTCCTTCATTCGCATGCTCCCCTAGGGGGTACTAGAGGAGCAACAGAAGCATTGGAGAATGCAGCTGTCTTCCTGAGGGCTGCCTGGGAAGTAGCCAGGTGTCTGCTGTGGAGCTGGCTGGGGTGTCACACTGAGGAGTTCCTTAAGGAGTGTGACAGCCTCTTGTGGTCAGAACATACATATTTCCAAGTAGGAGATGTGGACTGGCAAATTCAGTCGTGGGAAAAAGATGGGTTGCTGTGAATGAATTTGCCTTGTAAGGCAAGATAGGAAGAAAACCAGAGTTTCGGTGAGTACCTTGCAGGGAACAGAGAGGGCTGGACAGTAACAAGGGTCCTCTGTGCAGTGTGGGGCAGTGGGCTGCGGAGGTCTCCATTTTGAAGATGTACTGTGCTTTGTGGTGGTTTGAATATGTTTGGCCCAGGGAGTGGCAAAATTTGGAGGTCTGGCCTTGTTTGGGTAGGTGTGGCTTTGTTGGAGGGGGTGTGTCGCGGTGGGTATATAGGCTTTAAGACCCTCATCCTAGCTGTCTGGAAGTCAGCATTCTCCTAGCAGGCTTCAGAACAGGATGCAGACCTCTTAGCTCCTCTGCACCATGCCTGTCTGGAATGCCTTCATGTTCCTGAATTGATAATGAAGTGAACCTCTGAACTTGTAACCCAGGCCCAATTAAATGGTGTCCTTATAAGAGTCACCTTGGTTGGTGGTGCATGCCTTTAATCCCAGCACTTGGGAGGCAGAGGCAGGTGGATTTCTGAGTTCGAGGCCAGCCTGGTCTACAGAGTGAGTACCAGGATAGCCAGGACTAAACAGAGAAACCCTGTCTCAAAAAAAAAAAAAAAGAGTCACCTTAGTCAGGGTGACTCCTCACAGCAGTAAAACTAAAACTAAGACATACTTGTCCAGGTGCAAATCAGCGTGGTCCTGGTTGTCGTTTCTTGGTTAGCATTCCAGAGAGCAGTTTGGTTGGAGGAGAGATTTGTCTGTCCGGAAAGTCTGAGCAAAGCTTGTGAAATTTCCCTGACAGGACCCATTCCAACTTTTCTAGCCTTTTAATAGTAAAAGGTCTTGGTCCATGGACGAGGTCTGGCCACCAACAATGTGCATGAGTGTCTATCAGCAGGGACTCTTATTGGAAACAGGGTCCCCAGAACATCACTGTTAGGAGACACGGGCCCTGTGAGGGGTGACTGCATTGTGGGCTGTCTTTCTGATGGGTTCATGCTCTGTGGCAAGAATGGGTTAGTGATCTCACAAAAGGTTCCTGATAAAACAGATTAGTCGGTTCTCTCTCACACAGGTACTCCCCGCCAGAAGGCCCCTCAGGGACACGCCTTTTAACCTCAGACATATGTCTACAGAAGCATAAGATATCTCTAGGCACGAAAGTATGCCTCAGTGCTAGAGCACATGAGTGAAGCCCTGGGTTAGATCCCCACCCCACCACCCCAGAGAAGCAGACTTACAGAACAACGTTTCTCAACCTTCCTAATGCTGGAATCTTCAACGCAGGTGTGGTGATTCCTGCCCCTGCCCACTCCCAGCATAAAATTATGTTGCTGCGACTTCATAACTGCAATTTTGCTGTTTGAGTCAAGTGAATATCTGAGTTTTCTGATGGTCTTGGGCCACCCCTGTGAAAGGGTCATTCGACCCCCAAAGGGGTCATGACCTGTGGGGTTGAGGATCACATACACAGATCTTTGCTGCTCATAAATTGCCCCAGGACTTCTGTTAGGGAACAGAGAACAAAGTGTGATGAGTTGCCATGGTCTGTGTAAGCACGCCTTACGCACCTTAGCTCCGTTGGAATCTCATTGATACCTTCAATTGGACTTTAAAAATGGGGCTGGATATTTTTCCCCCCAGTGGCTCTGACACCACGCTTTCCCTCCCATGAGCCACCCCTGCAAAGGTTACAGGGGAGACTTGTCTAGAGTTTGCCCTTTTTCATACCACGGTAGCAGTATATTCAATCGCGAACAGTCTCATCATACAAAATCTCAAGCGACCTATTTGCTGGAGGCGCTGGAGCGTGAACATCCGTTATTGAGGTCAGAGGTGACCCTACCTTGTCTCTCCCATTCTGTTGTAAGGTGCTGCATGGGAGCAGAGTCCACACCAGAGAGCCTCCCTTCTCAAGCCCTGCCCCCTCCCCCGCCCCGCCCCCCCACCCCCTTTGCCTGCATGATTGGGAACTGGGCTCCAGAGAGACGTGACAGTACCAGCAGCCACCACTAGGGGCAGCACAACACAGGCTCTCATCACCTGGACCCCCTCCCCAACTCCTGGAAGAGCAGCCTGGTGTGCAACGTTCTGGTCTACCCATGTCTACCTGAAAAGAGAAAATGAGAGGAGGGAGGGGCCTAAGGAAGCATGTTGGGCAGCCAAGTCTGCTCAACAGGAATGTGGTCTGCCCTTCAGAACAGGAAGCAAGTTACCTGAGACCCAAAACCTAGTAACTAAGGAGTTGGGTATGGGGTCCACACCCACCCCTGTGAGCCATGATGGCTTTAGAACTGACAAGAACAAGAACTGGGCCTAGCAACTGGGTTAGAAAGGAGTTAGTCAGGCTGGAGAGATGGCTCAGTGTGTAAGAGTACTGACTGCTCTCCCAAAGGTCATGAGTTCAAATCCCAGCACCTACATGGTAGCTCACAACCATCCTTTTTTGTTTGTTTTGTTTTGTTTGTTTGTTTCTGGTTTTTCAAGACAGGGTTTCTCTGTGTAGTCCTGGCTGTCCTGGAACTCACTCTGTAGACCAGGCTGGCCTCAAACTCAGAAATCTGCCTGCCTCTACCTCCCAAATTCTGGGATAAAAGGCGTGTGCCACCACGCCCGGCGGCTCACAACCATCCTTAAGGAGATCTGACGCCCTCTTCTGGTGCCTGAAGACAGCTACAGTGTACTTACATATAATAAATAAATCTTAAAAGAAAAAAGAAAGGAGTTGGTCTGGACTTTACATTGGTCTACCAGATGGCCCCCGTAACCCCTGGCCAAGGCCTACTTGACACACTATGTGCCATGAGTTCTTTGAAAAACTCCTCCATGAAGATTTGCACCAAGAAAGGCAGATGAATGCACAAGGTGTGGGGGGGAGGGGTTCAGAGAAGGCCGAGCTGTGAGGAAGAAGCCTAGTTCAGAGAACTGAGGGACACTGCCTTCTCTGGCAGTGAGGGGCACTTCCTGAACTGAACACATGTCTCCCTTCACTCCCTCCCAAAGCACACAAGGTGATGGAGTCAAGACCCTAGCCTGGGCTGAGTTTCTTTAAACCGCAGTGAGATGCTGTGTGCCTTCCTTCCCCCCAGCCTGCCCAGAGGACAGCATCCACATGACTAAGACCAGATCCTACTTCAAATTGAAAATGGATGGAATCATACTGAAATTTTTGTTGCTTTAACACTGTGTAAACCCCCCCCCCCTTGAAGGCACACGCGTCGTTCTGTAATCAGGGCTGCATGCCGATGGATTTGGATATTTCTTTCTCTGGAAACTAGAGGGGCTGAAACCTCCAATCTGTCTTCACCTGGGATTGTGCAGTAGGTGAGGTTCTCAGCCTTGGAAAGTTTGGAATTAATGAAGAAAAAAAAATCCCAGCAGAGTCCCACAATCCACAGAGAACATCTGTGCGTGTTGTGCAAGCATAAGGACCCAAGTTCAAGCCTCAGAACCTACATTAAAAGGCGAGGAGCAAGCCGGGCGTGGTGGCACACACCTGTAATCCCAGCACTTGGGAGGCAGAGGCAGGTGGATTTCTGAGTTCGAGGCCAGCCTGGTCTACAGAGTGAGTTCCAGGACAGCCAGAGCTACACAGAGAAACCCTGTCTCAAAAAGCCAAAAAAATAAAAAATAAAAAAGGAGAGGAGTGGGGGTGATGTGCATCTATAATACCAGCGTGGGAAGCAGAGGGCAGATGGACCCATGGGGTAGCCAGCATGCCAGTCTCCCTGGCACGCTGCAGGCCAGAGCGAACCCTGACTGGATAAGCAAGGTGGACAGTTTCTGAGAAAACCAAAGGCTGTCCTATGGCTTATGCATGTCCTCTGCTTCCTCGTGTATCTCACACACACACACACACACACACACACACACGGGTACACCCAAACACATACCACTAACAAATAAAGTTCACAGCATTTGACGTGTCGGATATCCATTTGTGGGAGGTAGACACGTACCTCCTTCACCTGAGGAGGTCAGCTCTCATAAGCAGGAAGAGCAGACCCAGAGACTAGAGGCAGGATGTTCTGGAAGGCATCCGGTGAGGCCCAGAAAGACTGTCCGTAGATTCTTCGTGAGCCTCAGTGTGGTGATCCTCCTTCCTGGCTAGAAAGCCAAGGTTCTTCCAAAGCAAAAGTCTTCAAGTGGTAGGAGAGACGGGCCTTCGATTTGCTCTAGGGCAGGAAGGGTGCCGGCGCCTGCGATCTGCCTTTGGAGGGCGACACTGGTGTCTCCAACTTGCTTCAGAGTAGAGAGAGGGCCAGTTGGGGATGGCTTCAGAGGCCTTCCTCAGCCTGCCAGAACACTGTGCTTTGGGTATGGCGTTCTGAGCTCCGCCATCCCACAAATCCACTGTGATTCCAATTTAAAACTCACAATCCATCAACGTTAGGGCAGATTGGACTTTTACACTGAAAGGAATCTGTGAGAGTCTGATATCTGTAAACAATGCCCGAGTGTTAAAGAAAGGAGATTCTCGTCATATTTAGAATGCCAATATATTGATTTATAAGGATTAAGGACTGAGAAACAGTTTGCTTATTGAAGTCATAAAGGCCCAGCCAAGCATGTCAAGTGCTTGAAAACAAAACCATTGCGTGTAGATGGGAAGGAATCTATTAGTGTGCTTCGAAGCAGTCAAAGAAATGTGTCAACCACATTGAGAATGGGCCTGCTTTTTAACTCATGCTGAAGCCCATGCCAAGCCTAAGGGGGTCTGGGAGCCACAGCGCTGTAGGTTCTGGTGATGTTTGTGCCTCGTAGGCTGTGGGAGGGAACCAACCAGGCTAGAAACCTCCAGATAATGCCACATGACATTCCTGCTCCGTGAAGGGTCAGACTGCACTCACGTGTTACCAGAATCAGCCTCAACAAGGGATCCTACAGAACGGAAGTGGTCCCCTCGGTGAAGGAACCTGAAGCCGGCTGTGGAGAAGGCTGAGGTTGTGGCTTCCACGCCCCAAAGACGTGTGGCTAGATGCTTTGTATGGCGATGGGAGAGGTGATGGCGCCTCCAAGAGACACAAAACAGGGACGCAAACGGGCACAGGGGCGTCGGGGAGAGGGGAACCCCGCCGAGGACAATGTCTTGAAGCCTGGTTTGCTAGACCTCAGCACCGGAGCGTGCCACAGCAGGCGCACAGAGTGGCACACACGGGACAGACCACGGGTCTTTTGTGGCCGCTGCTCCAGCCTGGCTCTCCTGTTCCCCCTGGTTCTGGATTCCATCAGAAACTCTGAGGAAGTCGGTAGGAAGATGGAAAGCATGGAAGGGTTTGGGGAAAACGCCCCGTTCTCCTGCAGTGCGATGCAGAAACACAGGAGGTAGAAACAGCACCTCAAATGTGGTGTGGACTGTGGCCCCTCCCGCCCTGCTCTACATTGCCCTTAATGTCCTTACCTTAAATGTCAAAATAAGAACATTTTCTGGCCAGGCGGTGGTGGCACACTCCTGAAATCCCAGCACTTGGGAGGCAGAGGCAGGTGGAATTCTGAGTTCGAGGCCAGCCTGGTCTACAGAGTGAGTTCCAGGACAGCCAGGGCTACACAGAGAAACCCTGTCTCGAAAAAACCAAAAAAAAAAAAAAAAAAGAAAAAGAAAAAAGAAAGAAAGAAAGAAAGAAAGAAAGAAACAAGGAAAGAAAAACCAAAAATAAAAATAAAAATTATTCAGAGTAGTATTAATTTATTAGGTCTCAGTCTGTGAAGCTGAAGAGATGACTTAGCAGGTAAGTGCACATACTGCTATTTCAGAGAACTAAGGTTCCGTTTCCAACACCCTTAACTACCCAGAATTCCAGTTCCAGGGCATCTGACAGCCTCTGCAGGCCCAGCAGGAGTGTAATGCACATCTTTAATCTCAAAATCTAGGAGGCATAGGCAGGTAGGTAGTTGTCCATTCAAGACCAGCCTGGTCCACATAGCATGTTTCAAAGTGGGGAATTACACAATGAAATCCTATCTAAAAACAGCAGCAAGGGCTGGAGAGATGGCTCAGTGGTTAGAGCACTGACTGTTCTTCCAGAGGTCCTGAGTTCAAATCCCAGCAAACACATGGTGGCTCATGACCATCTGTAATGGGGGATCCACTGCCCTCTTCTGGTGTGTCTAAAGTCAGCTGCAGTGGACTAATGTAAGTACATTTTAAAAAAACAACAGCAGCCGGGCATGGTGGCGCACTCCTGTAATCCCAGCACTTGGGAAGCAGAGGCAGGCGGATTTCTGAGTTCAAGGCCAGCCTGGTCTATAGAGCAAGTTCCAGGATAGCCAGGACCACACAGAGAAACCCTGTCTCAAAAAACCAAAAAAAAAAAAAAAAAAAACAGCAAAAACACAAATTCTTTTTTGTGCAATGTATTCTATTTATTAACTGTTACTTATTACATATATATTTGTTGTTGTTGCTGCTATTTTGTTCCAGACAGGGTTTCTCTGTGTAGACCTGGCTGTCCTAGAACTCACTCTAGATCAGGCTGGCCTTGAATTGAGAGATCCACTCACTTCTACCTCCAGAGTGTTGGGTTAAAGTTATACACCACCACCATCCAATGTACATATCTATTTCACATAAGCAAAAATGGTTTCTCTGTGACATTCTTCTTTAATTCCAGCAGAGGCATGTGGATCTCTGTAAGGTTAAGGCTACCCTGGTCTACATAGAAAGTTCCAGGACAGCCAAAGCTATGTAGAAAGACCCTGTCTCAAAAGAAACCAACAAGTATTTGTCAGTGTCCATTTAACCGACATGTAAGAGCACCGTCACTATTAACGCCATCTCTTTATCCTGGCCGGCTGTTCATTCTTTCATCCATGGACACAAAGAACACTGCGCACTAACTAGCTGTTCGTAGCGAAATGCATTTTCAGAGACAGGCATTATAGAATCAATGCACTAAACTAAATTTAAAAAATAGAATCACACATTGCAGAATCTTTGGTCACGCTGTAAACCCCAAGATTATGTTGTTTCCTGAAAAAAAGAAAACTGTTTCTAGTTGTGGTGTGTCTACACACACACACACACACACACACACACACTCCTGTTTAATCCCTCTGGCAGGAATACAGAATACAGACACACCTTGGACCCTTAGAACATACCTTTAATCTTTAATCCCAAACAGTGAAGGTAGCACCTTCATTAGTTTAAAGAAAGGAAGCACCCACGTTTGAAAGTGATGTCTGGCCGGGCGGGTGGTGGCGCACGCCTGTAATCCCAGCACTGTGGGAGGCAGAGGCAGGCGGATTTCTGAGTTCGAGGCCAGCCTGGTCTACAGAGTGAGTTCCAGGACAGCCAGGGCTATACAGAGAAACCCTGTCTCAGAAAAAACAAAAATCCAAAAACCAAAAAAAAAAAAAAAAAAAAAGAAAAAGAAAAAGAAGAAAAAGAAAAGAAAAGAAAAGAAAGAAAGAGATGTCTGATTGAGTGGAGACAAACTGAAGAATCAGGTAAAGACTTGACAGGATAGACTACGCCCAACCCTAATGAGAGAGAGGAAAGGAAGCTACTCAAGGGCTAAGTCAACACAGGAAAACGAAATCCAGAGAAAGAGGCTGACAGCCAAGGCTAGAGGGTAGAATGAGTGTCCGGTTACCAATCACTCAGGGTTTACAGCTGGGGGTAGGCTGGAGGTACATAAAAGAACAGCTCCCAGCACAGCATCCGTCCTGCCTGCCTGGAGTGGAGCTTTCTCTCCAGAACTCCGAGGGTGAGTACTCCCTCCACCCCTGCTCATAGCTCCATGGGAAGCGTCCTTCAGACTTCAGCCTTGCTGTGAGGACTCCTCTCAAATCTCCAATCACCCCCCCCTCCCAGCGCAGGTATTTGGCTTTTTTTTTTTTTTTTTTCCTGGTGCTGGGGAGGGACCCAGGGGCCTTACATGTCATCTGGCTTGTCCTCATTCACCGCGTAACCAAGACTAGTCCTGGATACCTGATTTACCAGTTCCCACCTCTTAAGGGCTAGGACTACAGATCTGGGTGCCGGTGGACCCGGTGGTATTATATTCGTAGATTTATAGACTGATTGTAGAGACTTGACTGGCCTCACACTGGAAGTTGTCTTCCTGTCTCTGACGTCTCAAGAAATGGGTAGCACGTGCCCCCCGTGCACAGTTGTAAATTCAGGCTACAGAGATGATAGCCCAGTGGTTAAGAGCACCGACTGCTCTTTTTCAGAGGTCCTGAGTTCAATTCCCAGCAACCACATGGTGGCTCGCAACCATCTGTAATGGGATCAGATGCCCTCTTCTGGTGTGTCTGAAGACATCAACAGTGCACTTACATATAGATATAGATATAGATATAGATATAGATATAGATATAGATATAGATATAGATATATTACAGAATTGTAAAAAAGAAAAAAAGAATGGTGTGTGTGTGTGTGTGTGTGTGTGTGTGTGTGTGAGTGCAGTATGTGTAGAGGTCAGAGGACAACATGGAACTGGTTCTCTGGATGTGGGTATTAGGGATTGAAGCAGGTCACTAGCAGGCACAGCTGAAAGCCCCTTTGCCTTCTGAGGCACCATAATACCCTGAGCCATTTAACCAGCTCTGTAACAGAGAGAACTGAACTGACTTACCCCTAGATTTGCTTGAGGTACAGTTCCCTGGGCATCGATCTCCACAATGCTGTGAGAGGCCAAGGTCAGTGTGAGATACCGTTAGGCCCTACGTACTGTTTCCCGTGACTCTCAGCTGACTTCAGTTTTGT
This sequence comes from Apodemus agrarius, assembly GCA_964023405.1. Taxonomy (NCBI): domain Eukaryota; kingdom Metazoa; phylum Chordata; class Mammalia; order Rodentia; family Muridae; genus Apodemus; species Apodemus agrarius. Next base: position 10,322,760 of record OZ030005.1, read on the forward strand.
TAACGTGTTTACCTCACGATACAGCGGTTTGGCAGCAAATTCTCTTCAGTCCTTAGGGTGTGACTGTCAAAACCGTGACTATCAATATAATGGACAAAGACACAGACATTCCCTTCATATGTTTGTGGGTTGGTTAATCCAAAAACTGTAATTGATCTGGATGGGCCTGGCACATACCTGAGATCCAGGAATTCAGCTACGAAGACAAGCCTACTTGGGTGTACTGTGAAACACTATTTTATTTTATTTTATTTTATTTTATTTTATTTTATTTTATTTTATATTTTATTTTATTTTATTTTTGAGACAGGGTTTCTCTTTGTAGCCCTGGCTGTCCTGGAACTCACTCTGTAGACCAGGCTGGCCTCGAACTCAGAAATCCGCCTGCCGCTGCCTCCCAAGTGCTGGGATTACAGTCGTGCGCCACCACCGCCAGGCACTATGAAACACTCTTAAATAGCACTATACTGAGAGGCCTAATCTTTCAAGTTCAGACTCCATTTTAGAGAACCTGACCTCAGGTAAACGAACAGGGTGGTACCTAACATTAGTTTCCAAGTTGCCCACCACCCCAACAAAACTCAAGCCTAGCTCCAGTCTCTAGGTTAATCCCTAACAAGAGAGCATCTCTAGATTATTCCCCCAACAACCCTGCACCCCCAGGTTACAAGTCCACCCCGTGCCTAATGCTCAAATAGAATAAAGACCCTGATGTGAGTCGCACCAGATCTGCTCCTGTCTGTTTTGGGGGGAATCACTAACATTTCCCTGGCACTGCATTTTGGTGTGTTGGCAGGGATGTTCCCCATGACACACAGGACTATCTATCTGGAGGGTCTTGAAGCCCGCACAGCTAGTCTAGGTATTTGTGTTTCTGTGTTTGTGATACTGTGTTTAACTTCCTGCTTCTTGCCTGTCTGAGCTTTCTGTGAAATCTGCCGAGTGCTACAGAAGCGAGCTTGTGTAAAGGTAGATGCGATAACTCTTCCGGTTACGCTGAGATGATTTATTTGTGTGGTGGAGCCTGGCGGTTTGTGTTACCATGATAGTCTGCGCAGTGCTGAGGAATCTGAGTGTCAGAAGTTTTCTGTATGGTCTGAGCAGGTGAGTACTTGTGCCGCACTACCACAAGAACTTGTGATTTGTGTGGCGGCTAATTCGTCTGAATGTTAGAGACTTTCCGTGAGATCTACAGAGTGGAAGGAAAGCTTGTGTCAAGAGAAATGACTTAGGTTGCCATGGTAACCTTTTTTCCAGGTCTGAGTAAATAAACATGTTGGAGGTTGTCATGTGTGTGTGAGAGTGTCACCTACTGGTTGGGTCTTATTACTGCATGCTGTATTTTTTTCTAATTTTGGTTTTTGTTGCTGACTGTCTCTGTTCACAGATTCTGATTGGTGCCACATCTTTCTGGGAACAAGGCATTGAATTTGTTCCATGGCCAATTTGAGGTTAGGACAGACCTGTCTGGGAGCCATGGCTACAGTGAGGCCAGGAGATTTACGAGTCTCGGTCTGGGGTAGGGGTGGGCTCAGTCCCCCTAACTCCTGCCCAGACTGGGATTTTAATACTATTAAAGGTGAGGGGAGACTCTTGGTCTGGCATCAGGCTCTGGAGGGTTTCAAGGCAGCTGCAAGATGGCCCACAAATTTGGCCGGAGTTTTGACTTTGGGCAGAGAGAAAATAAAAACCCTGTAGCTTTTATTAATGAGGCAGCACCAGATATTAAGAGAAAGTTGCAGAAGAGTGAGAGGTTAAGAGAAAACAGCCTAAGGGACTTAGAGATAGTGGCAGAGAGAGTATTTAATACAAGAGAGACCGCAGAGGAGAAGCAGAGGAGAGGACAACAACAGACTTGAAACCTGGCAAAGGTCCTGTTGGCAGCCATGGCCAAACCAGAAGACCCATAAGAGATGCCGTAACAGATAGCTTCAGAAGAAGGAGATAAGGGGGAAGGGGGCTGACTAAAGATCAAAAGTGCCCCCTCCCCAAGCCCAGCTAACCCTAAAAGTAAAAGGGAAACCCACCAACTATTTGTAGATAAATAATAATAAAGTTTAACATTCTGTCTTGCTAAAACCTAAAGATATAGTCATTTCATCAGTTTATAAATAGCTTCCCAGTGTCAATAGAAACAAAACAAAAACCCAGGGCCTCTTAAAAGCCCTCAAAATTTTGAAGTATTGAGCCTCTGTGAAGAAGGCCTTACTCTGCCAACTACAGGTGACCTCCCTAGACCCAGGGGACTCAGGGCCCTGGCATCAGCCAATGGCCAATGTGTCACCAGTTGCCAGAAACTGACCCCTGCCCTGTTTACACATCAGTACAGCAATGGCCTCCTGGATAAAGATGATGTCAGAGAGCCAGGCGGTGGTGGCACATGCCTGTAATCCCAGCACTTGGGAGGCAGAGGCAGGCAGATTTCTGAGTTTGAGGCCAGCCTGGTCTACAGAGTGAGTTCCAGGACAGCCAGGGCCACACAGAGAAACCCTGTCTCGGAAAAAAAAAAAAAAATGATGCCAGAGTGACGCATTCCCAGCCTTTCTTCGTGAATGCCCCAGGATAACTTTTCAGCTGCCCTGCTGCCTGACCCTGACCTCGACAGATGGGCCTCTGCGTGACTGCTCGGACATTTTGGTCCACATCCATGGGACCAAAACACCCCCTTGATGGATGCAGAGGTAACGTGGTTAACCAATGGCAACAGATTCATTCAGGATGGACTGAGGCATGCTGTTTGGACAGAGGTATGCTGGATGGACAGAGGCATGCTGGGGCAGCGGCGGTCTCAAACACCGTGATCATACGAGAAGAGCCTGTCAGGAATGTCAGCCCAGAAAGCTAAAATGGCAGCTCTGACCAAGGCGTTAGAGCTGAGAAAAGACAAGAGACACAGATGGCTGGCGTGCCTTTGCTAAGGGGTCAGTAAGTCACTCGTATCCGTGTGACTATAGGGAAAGAGGCCTTCTGACAGCAGAAGGAAGCACTAAACTCTATCCCCAATGGCAACAAGACATCCCAGTGAGTGGCCCTAGAAATTGGGTCCTTCATGTCCTAGACCCAAGAGCTCCCACACTCTTTGACCAGACGGAAGATATGATCTGAGCCAAAAACCTGCCCATGTCTCAGTGTCATAAGAGATGACAGAGGGCCGGGCGGTGGTGGCACATGCCTTTAATCCCAGCACTTGGGAGGCAGAGGCAGGCAGATCTCTGAGTTCGAAGCTAGCCTGGTCTACAGAGTGAGTTCCAGAACAGCCAGGGCTACACAGAGAAACCCTGTCTCAAAAAAACCAGAGAGAGAGAGAGAGAGAGAGAGAGAGAGAGAGAGAGAGAGATGACAGAGGACAGAATACTACAAACTAATTGTTCCAGAGAAAATTAGTATACACATTGCACATGGAACCCCAGAGAATGCAGGACTTAGTCCGCCAGTCCCACATCAAAATCAGAGATGCCAATTCAAAAACAGGAGAAACAGCCGGGCGTGGTGGCGCACACCTGTAATCCCAGCACTTGGGAGGCAGAGGCAGGAGGATTTCTGAGTTCAAGGCCAGCCTGGTCTACAGAGAAACCCTGTCTCGAAAAAACAAAACAAAACAAAACAAAAAACAGGTGAAACTGTTAAAAACTATAAGGCCTGTCAATTGTCTAACATGGTCGCCAATGAAAAGAATCCTAGTACTCAATACCTGAGCACCAAGCCAGGAGACTATCAGGAAATGGACTACTTGACTTCAAGAAGATAAAACCAGAGCCGGGCGTGGTGGCGCACGCCTGTAATCCCAGCACTTGGGAGGCAGAGGCAGGCGGATTTCTGAGTTCGAGGCCAGCCTGGTCTACAGAGTGAGTTCCAGGACAGCCAGGACTACACAGAGAAACCCTGTCTTGAAAAACCAAAAAAAAAAAAAAAAAAAAAAAAGAAGAAGAAGATAAAACCAAGAAAATTCAGATGCAAATATTTGCTAGATACCTTTTTCAGGATGGACCGAGACTTTTCCAGCTGAGCATGAGATTATGCAAATAGTAACAAAAGAAATTACTAAAAGAAATTCTTCCAAGATATGGTTTTTCTAAGCTTATCAGGTCAGACAATGGACCTACATGTGTGTCCCAGGTAAGTCAGAGATTAGCTAATATTCTGGGGGTTGATTGGAAACTTCATTGTGCTTACAGACCCCCAGAGTTCAGGACAGGTAGAGAAGATAAATTGAACCCTAAGCCGGGCGGTGGTGGCGCACGCCTGTAATCCCAGCACTTGGGAGGCAGAGGCAGGCAGATTTCTGAGTTCGAGGCCAGCCTGGTCTACAGAGTGAGTTCCAGGACAGCCAGGGCTACACAGGGAAAGCCTGTCTCGAGAAAAAAAAAAAAAAAAAAAAGAACCCTAAAAGGGACTTAACTATTTTGACTTTAGAGACTGATGGTGACAAGGTGACTCTTCCCCCCTTCATCCTCCATCGAGTACAGAACTCCCTGTCCCAGATGGGACTCCTCACCCCTTTTGAAGTCATGTTTGGTTCACCTACTGATAGAAGTTATTACACGATCTCAGTGGTGTCCAACGGGCACACACGTGTGTCTGGCTTAAACTTTGTGCTTTTCACAAAACAGGTTCACCTCTGGAGCACCACCGACTTTAGCCTGGAGACTGGGCCCTAGTCAAGAGGCACTGCCAGGGGTCACCAGAGCTTCCTGAAAGGGTCCCTGTACTACAGAGTCACAGCCTGGATCCGCCACACATCTGTTTGTAGTTGAAGAAAGACCCTGGCCAGCAGCAGGAGGATGCAGCCTCAAGACTCCCTCCTGTCTCCCACTGATGGGCCCTACCCATGCCCCAGGGACGCCACAGAGACACAACCCTGTTAATAACTGTTTTCATGAAGCTTCAGGAAGTCCCATGATTGGACCTTCTAGTCGCAAGAGAAAGGAGGGAGAGGGGGGAGAGGCCAAATCTTTTAAATTCAGACTCTATTTTAGAGAATCTAACCTAAGTCTGAACTCATGTAAACTAACAAGATGGCATGTAACATTAGTTTCCAAGTTGGCCCCCAACAAAAACCCAAGCCTAGCTCCAGTCTCTAGGTTGATCCCTAATAAGACCAGCGTCTCCAGGTTATTCCCCCCAACAATCCTGCACCCCCAGATCACAAGCCCACCCTAATGACCACCAGTGCAGAGGGGAGCAGAAATTAAGGTTATGATATGACTCCCAGCACCAGGCAATTATGTTAAAGGCCACAGGGGCTTTCCTATTAGATGCTTGACACCTATGCTCCACTTGCTGCTTGCATAAAGCCTTGCCCCAATAGATATTTGGGGTTCCCCCACCACAAAAACCTTCCTGTGTGCTGGCGGTGCACTGTGGGGGCCCGAGCTAGCTCGAATAGAATAAAGACCCCGCTGTGAGTTACATGAGATCAGCTCCTGTCTGCTTTGGGGGGAATCGCTAACATTTCCCTGGGAATGCACACATGTTATGAAGGTGGAAAGGTAGAGAATGAATACACAGGATCTCTTTTCACCGGAAGAAGTGGCCTTACAGCCCCCCCAGTCACCAGGCTCTCAAAGGTGGATTTCAAAGGGGTGCTTATTTTCTTTACAAAATGAGTGTGGGTCAGGCATGTTAAACCCTGCCTTTCAGCCAAGAACTGGAGAAACGAAGGGAGGTAGATAGGAGGAAGAGGAGCCCAATTTGGTTATCTTTGAGGGCAGCAAATATTCATCATCTCTGAGCCGCCCCTCGAGGCCCATATGAAAACTACTCCTATCAAGAAAGAATGTAGACAGGCCTTAGAGCTGGAGAGCCCCATGAGGCGAGAGATCTCCAGTATTTCTGCGCATAACTGATGTAGCCGTGAAGGAGGCCGACCACCAGGCGGAAGGTTTATAGGAACTGTTTGAGGCTAGCCTAGGTATAATAAGAACTGAATAACGAGTTTTAAAAATATGGACTTGAGGCCGGGCGGTGGTGGCGCACGCCTGTGATCCCAGCACTCTGGGAGGCAGAGGCAGGCGGATTTCTGAGTTCGAGGCCAGCCTGGTCTACAGAGTGAGTTCCAGGACAGCCAGGGCTATACAGAGAAACCCTGTCTCGAAAAACCACTTATATATATATATATATATATATATATATATATATATATATATAGAGAGAGAGAGAGAGAGAGAGAGATACAGATATATATAGATATAGATATAGATATATAGATATATAGATAGACTTGAAGCAGGGTGGTGGTGGCGCATGCCTGTGATCCCAGCACTCTGGGAGGCAGAGGCAGGCAGATTTCTGAGTTTGAGGCCAGCCTGGTCTACAGAGTGAGTTCCAGGATAGCCAGGGCTATACAGAGAAACCCTGTGTCGAAAAAACCAAATCCAAAAAACTATATGTGTGTGTGTGTGTGTGTGTGTGTGTGTGTGTGTGTAGATATACACACACACACACACATATATATGTGTGTGTGTATATAAATATAAATATATATATTTATGTATATATATGTATTATGTGCTGGATATTAAAGGTCCAGGCCTTTCCCACAGCCCTCGTTAAGTCTGTCAGAAGAAGGAAGATCTGAGTTCAAGGTCTGTCTGCTGTCTAAAGTCAGGTTTAGACTACCCAGCAGAGCTTCGTGAGAGGCCCTGTCTCCAAACGCTAAATGAGTTCAATACGAGGAGGGAGATGGCTTGATGGTACAAGTCTGGGAAATGGGGCCAGCTGTCACTCCTAAGGACTATTTTCAAGAAGCCATGGGCTGGAACTGGGTTTCTAGGTTTGGCTGTAGCTTTCTCTTAGCAAGGCCTGCAGGCTGCACGGACCCCTAAAGGCAGCAGCAGGGATGGTTATTATCTGGCAAACGCTTTAAAATGTTTCTCCATGTGTCACAAGGAAAGCACATCTCTGTGTGTGTGTGGAGCCTTGTGTCTCCATAAAATGTGCTCCCACAGGAGCTCCCGCCCCCCTTCTAGTCAGTGACGGCCAGGTAGAACCGGAGTGTGGCTCATCTTAAGTGTATCACAATGAGGACTCCAGGCTTGTCTCTGGTGTGAGTCACTGCTGAAGACAACGAAACACCGGAAGAGGGCGGCAGATCCCATTACAGATGGATGTAGGGGGAAAAAAGTGTGGTAGTCAAGAAAGTCATAGCAGGGCATCGGAAGCCCTTAAAATGGAGTTCTGGGATACTACTTTTTTTTTTTTTTTTTCTTTTGGTTTTTCAAGACAGGGTTTCTCTGTGTAGCCCTGGCTGTCCTGGAACTCACTCTGTAGACCAGGCTGGCCTCGAACTCAGAAATCCACCTGCCTCTGCCTCCCAAGTGCTGGGATTAAAGGTGTGTGCCACACCACCACCTGGCTATGATTTGTTTATTTTATATGTATATGAGTACACTGTCGCTGTTTTCAGACGCACCAGAAGAGGGCATCAGATCCCATTACAGATGGCTGTGAGCCACCATGTGGTTGCTGGGAATTGAACTCAGGACCTCTAGAAGAGCAGTCAGTGCTCTTAACCACTGAGCCATCTCTCCAGCCCTCTTTTATTAGGTTTGTGGGCTGATGCCTTCACCAGGGTTCTGAGTTCACAGACACACCCAGGTCAGCAAAGGTTCGAGGCTGAGGGGTTGAGGAATCGCTGGATGTGGACTCAGAAGGGACCTCGGCTCACTCAGGCCCCTCACATTAGAGGAGTTCTGCCTTCCAACGACAAGCTCCCTAAGTCCTATTTTGAGAAGGAAAATAGTGCCAGGCAATGCCATCCAGGTCTGTAAGGAAGCAGCTGACTGTGAGGTGTACCACAGTGAGGCCGGAAGGCCACGAGATGAAAGTCACCGGATTAACTCACACAGTGGGCCCCGTATCCAAATAAACATGAGTACAACAGCTAGTCCTTGACTCTTCCCTACCATTCAGAGAGCTCTGGGTTCCAGACTCTGTCCCAGAGGTGGTTGTAAAAATCCATGCCCTGGCTGTCCTGGAACTCACTCTGTAGACCAGGCTGGCCTCGAACTCAGAAATCCACCTGCCTCTGCCTCCCAAGTGCTGGGATTACAGGTGTGTGCCACCACCACCCGACCCAAATCCATGCTCTTTAGAGACATATTTGCTCACCATTTCCACGTGCTGGAGTCCCGGGGGACACTTTCAGTTGTCAGGACCCAGAAGGGCTGTCCTAGCTGAGTGCCCCTGACTGGAGGCAGTCTTCCAGGGACATGGAGAGGTGTGCGCCCTGATGTTCCTTCAGGACGTTGCCGGTAACACAGACTTTGAGGCAGGAGATGGCGGTCGGGAGATAGAGAGCCCACCAATTGGGGTAGGGTCTAGGTCCAACGAGGCCATGACTCCAAAGGACAGAACTCAGTGGTGGGACCCACACGGGGGTCAGCGGTCACTCGAAAAGCCATGGGCTCCAACCAGGCTTCCTAAGCCTGGGCTGCAGTGTTTCTCTCCGTAAAGCCTGCAAGCTTCAGGTGTGCTAGAAGCAGTGAAGCAATGTGTTTCTGCAAGAGAGGGTCTTCCCTCCCTCCTTCCCACCCTCCTTTCTTCTCCCCCCCTCCTTCCTCCTTCTCTCTCTCTCTGCTCTATCTTCTTCTTCTTCTTCTTCTTCTTCTTCTTCTTCTTCTTCTTCTTCTTCTTCTTTTTTGTTTTGTTTTTGTTTTTTCTGAGACAGGGTTTCTCTGTGTAGTCCTGGCTGTCCTGGAACTCACTCTGTAGTCCAGGCTGGCCTCAAACTCAGAAACCCGCCTGCCTCTGCCTTCCATCTGCTCTATTTTCATATACAGCACCATACCACCATGTCAGAAAAGGGCATCTGATTCCTCTATAGGTATCATTCATGAGTCACCCTACGTGGTTGTTGGGAATTGAACTCAGGCCCTCTGGAGGAGCAGCGTTTAAGTGCAGAGCCATCTCACCAGCCCTGATAGTTTCATTCTTTTTTTTTAAGCTCTATTTATTATTATATGTAAGTACACTGTAGCTATCTTCAGACACTCCAGAAGAGGGCGTCAGATCTCCTTACAGATGGTTGTGAGCCACCATGTGGGTGCTGGGATTTGAACTCAGGACCTTTGGAAGAACTAGCTCTCCAGCCCTATGATGGTTTCTTTTTTTTTTTTTTTTTTTTTTTTTTGGATTTTTTGAGACAGGGTTTCTCTGTGTAGTTCCGGCTGTCCTGGAACTCACTCTGTAGACCAGGCTGGCCTCGACCTCAGAAATACGCCTGCCTCTGCCTCCCAAGTGCTGGGATTACAGGCATGTGCCACCACTGCCCGGCTTCTTTTTTTTTTAAGCTCTATTTATTTATTACATGTGAGTACACTGTAGCTATCTTCAGACACCCCAGGAGAGGGCGTCAGATCTCCTTACAGATGGTTTTGAGCCACCATGTGGGTGCTGGGATTTGAACTCAGGACCTTTGGAAGAGCTAGTTCTCCAGCCCCATGATGGTTTCACTCTTGACATGCTATTCAAACTATTTGTCTTTGGGTCACAAGGAAAGCCTGCTCTCCATCGTGTTCCTGTGACTCAAGTCTCCCTGGAATGTTCTCCCACAAGAGATCCTTTCTCCTTAGACCCGGTTCTTCCCAGTATAGAAATGGTGCGTGGGGTCCTATAAACTTGTTGTGATGCTTTCTGGGAGCACTGTGCCTGGAGCCAGGGGCGTTTGGGCTGGTGGGTGGCTCAGATCTGTTCCCCCACTGTCTGGAGCTGTGGCTCAGGCTGTGATTGCGGAACTCAGAGGTTGTTTCTGTGGCTCTGAGAAAACACCTCTGAGGCTTGACCTTCACAATCTGAAACATGACAGCGTCCCTCTCCCACACTCTCTGAAGGCTTTTCTCCTCGCTGTACAGGATTCTTCACTCAAGCACACGGGCATCGCCAAACTTGGCCAGAGGACCGTGTTGGGGTGTGCCCCTCAAGTGGGAAGTGTCCTCTCTGCTTCCAAAGGGAGAAAGTGCTTCTCTCTTGAGTGCCACCCCTTAAAAGCAGCAGCCTCGAGCCCAGTGTAAGCAGTGACTGTGTTCCAGCTCTGGGCTTGTCTGTGTTCACACAATTACACTCGGCGTGTTTCGCCTATCAGGGCTGGAGGTTGAAGAAAGGACCACAGGGCGGCCCTGTGCTAGATGATTTTCCTGTTGTGGTTTGTATATGGATTTTTTATTTTCTTTTATTAGGTAGTAGACTTAGAAATTTACACCCAGTGATATTATTGGAATATGAAAGACATTCACTTGGGATGTCAGATAACAACTTTGGAGTCATTTAGAGTGATGTCTAGGGATTAATCTCAGGTCTCAGGACCCCTCCTACGAGCAACCCCCATAGCTGCTAGTATTTTGAAACAAAAAGAGAGCCGGGCATGGTGGCGCACGCCTGTAATCCCAGCACTTGGGAGGCAGAGGCAGGGGGATTTCTGAGTTTGAGGCCAGCCTGGTCTACAGAGTGATTTCCAGGACAGCCAGGGCTACACAGAGAAACCCTGTCTCGGAAAAAAAAAAAAAAAGAGGATCTCCCTAAATCCCCCAGCCTTGCCTCAAGGTGGCTGTAGAACTGCAGGGTGTGCAATCCCCTAAAATTCAATGTTTCTGTGCTCCTTTCTTTCTTTCTTTCTTTCTTTCTTTCTTTCTTTCTTTCTTTCTTTCTTTCTTTCTTTTTTCCCCGAGACAGGGTTTCTCTGTGTAGCCCTGGTGGCTGTCCTGGAACTCACTCTGTAGACCAGGCTGGCCTCGAACTCAGAAATCTGCCTGCCTCTACCTCCCAAGTGCTGGGATTACTGGCGTGCACCACCACGCCCGGCGGGAAGCCTTTTTTATTAACAGTTCTCAGCACTCTGTACCTACAAGGGGGTCCTAGGTCAGAAATGGAGACCAGTAAACCCGACGTAAACAAACAAACAAAAAAGCCAGGCGGTGGTAGCGCACACCTTTTAATCCCAGCACTTGGAGGCAGAGGAAGGTGGATTTCTGAGTTCCAGGCCAGCCTGGTCTACAGAGTGAGTTCCAGGACAGCCAGGACTACACAGAGAAACCCTGTCTCGGAAAAAAAACAAAACGAAACAAAAACAAAAAAGTTAGTGAGGGTGGGGGCTGGAGAGATGGCACATCGGTTAAGAGCACTGACTACTACTCTTCCAGGGGTCCTGAGTTCAATTCCCAGCAACCACAGGGTGGCTCACAACCATCCGTAATGACATCTGATACCCTCTTCTCATGTGTCTGAAGACAACTACAGTGTACTTACATATATAATAAATAAATAAATTAATAAATAAATAAATAAATAAATCTTTTTTATAAAAAGGTAGTGAGGTTATTGTGGGCTCTATGAAATTTTAAATCACAGCCAGGCGTTGGTGGCGCACGCCTTTAATCCCAGCACTTGGGAGGCAGAGGCAGGCGGATTTCTGAGTTCCAGGCCAGCCTGGTCTACAGAGTGAGTTCCAGGGCTATACAGAGAAACCCGGTCTCAAAAAAAAAAAAAAAAAAAAAAAAAAAACAGAAAACAAAAAAGAAATTTTAAATCATAAAATTTGTATATGTTTACTACTGTCTGGATGTGTGCCATGTCTGTGGCTGATTCTTTGGATCCCATGAACATATGCAGTGAGGCTGTTTGTTCTGTCCTTAGCAATGTGTGTATAGTGTGTACACACACACACACACACACACACACACACACATACACACACACACACACATATGTGTTTGCACGGGTGTGTGGGCAATAGCGTGCATGCCAGGCCCTTGGGGTGCAGACGCATGACATCATCAGGTTCCTCCAGTCTGATTTATAGAGCGAGTCCAGGCCTGCCACGACGCCTGAAATAAATATACATCCCAAAGAGGTTGTGAGTCATTCTCTCTTCCACCACACTGTGAAAACCAATTTCGTGGACACATAGTCGACTGTGGTCCCAGCAATGAAGCAGCAGCGGAGGGAAAATGGGTCTCCCTTTCCCTGGGAAGGGAGGGTGTGGCCTGTCTGGGCCCGGGGAATCCAGGTCTGTGCTGGAGAAGCCTAGGTGAGCCACACACAGTCGACCCTGGGTGCGGGGGAAAGCTGGCAACCCCAAAGCCTGCCGGGCTAGAGTCAGTGGGGGCAGCCTAAGCAGGATAAAACCCTGAATTTTATTTAGGGCATGGGGAGGGGTAACAGAGACAGAGAAAGGGGGTGGGAGTGGGGGGCACATAGAGAGAGGGGGAGGGGAATGGGGAGAGAAGGGACAGAGGGGAAAGTGCTACTTTTGGTTCACTCTGAGCACTTAGGAGGCAAGTGTTTGGGGTAGTGGCCAGCCAGGGCTACACAGTGATGCTGTCTTGGGGAGATGGCTCTGTTATTAAACCACTTACTTTACAAGTAAAAAGGTCACATTTGGGAGTCCCCCCCCCAAAAAAAAAAAAAAAAAAAAAAAAAACGCCCTGAAATGCCAGTTGACCTTGGAAGCCAGCCTGTAATTCTTTTTTTTTTTATGTCAAAGTTAAAGCCATTGAGGAAAAAAAAAAAATCCCACCCAAGGAACGCAGCGAGAGAGAGAGAGGAATGGGGATATAGCTCAGGATTTAAATCGAGCACCACGTGCTTTTTCCAAACGTGGTGGTGTAGGACTCGATTCCTACCACTTGGGACTTAAGGGCAGGGTGTTTCCGTGAGTTCCAGGCCAGCCAGGCCTCCATAGTGAGAAGAGGTCGCAAAGGCATGCAAAGCATTCCTGACTGAAGACAGTGTGGGGACCTCCTGGGGCAGAGGCAGGTGTGGAATTCTGGCCAGGTGGAGTAGCAGAAGGCTCCTTATCGAGTCGGTTTAGACTGGACTGAACCGGAGCAGAGGCGCCAAGCACCTCGCACCTCCCCTGGTTATTTCCTCGAACCTGGACCAACGGTTGGCTGAGAAAGCTGCCTGGGGCCCAGGCCAGCTGTCCTTCCTGGTATCAGCTCTGAAATCTGCACTGCTGAGCTCTGGCAGGAAGCAGGAGACTTGGTGGAAATTTTATCAGTCTGAAGCCTTTGTGTGAGTTCAAATCTCTAGATCCTTACCCAAAGAGTAAAGTTAACGAGGCTCCCGACTTTAGGGCTGATGGGGTGGGGGGGTGGGGGGCAGGGCTGGCTGTCAGCCTGGGAGAATGCAATAAAGGATTTGAGCTGTAGTTTGAGTCTCCTCTGTGAGGTGACCCCTGGTATGACACCAGCCCTTGGGAAGCAAAGTCCTGAGGATCCAGAGAGAGAAATTAGGAGAAAGTTTGAGGCCCCGTCTGGACCACATAAAAAGACAGACTCTGTATCTAAAAAAATAACTGGGGCCAGTATTTGGGAACTCGGAGAGGGTCTGTCTCAAAACCACAATAACTGGTTGGTGACTCCTGCCTGTTAGTTATTCTAGCACTTAACAGGCTGAGGCAGGAGGATTACTGTAAGTCCCAACAGCACCCTGTACTACACAGTAAGACCTTCTCTGAAAGAAACTATATACGGCAGGCGTGCTGGCAAATGCCTGTTAATCCCAGTATTCAAAAACAAGAGGATCAGGAATCTGAGGTCAGTTTGAAGCCAGGCAGAATCATATGAGATCCTATATCACACAAGCAAAACAAAACAAAAAACTTCCAGGGGTGGTGGCACATGTATTTAAGGGTATTTAAGGTCAAGAGCCAGAGACACTAGATCTCTATGAGTTCCAGGCCAGCCTGGTCTATACAGTGAAACCCTACCAAAATAAATAAATAAATAAACACACACACACACACACACACACACACACACACACACGGAAAAAAAAGAGTTTAAAAGAAGACCAGCCGGTGGTGGTGGCGCACCTCTGTAATCCCAGCACTTGGGAGGCAGAGGCAGGCGGATTTCTGAGTTCCAGGCCAGCCTGGTCTACAGAGTGAGTTCCAGGACAGCCAGGACTACAAGGAGGAAACTCTGGCGGGGGGGGGGGGGGGGGGGACCAGGTAATTGTGGTGCATGCTGCAGGGGCATGTGGATCTCTGTGTTTGAGGCCCTGGTCTACACAGCAAGTTCCAGAACAGCCAGGGTCAAAATTTCAAAATAGGATTTCAAAATCCTATTTTGAAAAACCAAAAACAAGCCGGGCGTGGTGGTGCACACCGGTAATCCCAGCACTTGGGAGGCAGAGGCAGGCGGATTTCTGAGTTCGAGGCCAGCCTGGTCTACAGAGTGAGTTCCAGGACAGCCAGGGCTACAGAGAGAAACCCTGTTTCAAAAAAAAAAAAAAAAAAAAAAAGAAAGAAAGAAAGAAAAAGAAAAGAAAAACCAAAAACAAATTAGTTGGAAAATATTACTCTGAAGAGGGATAGAAACCCCTCTCAAGCAGCAGGATCACAGAAACTGGTAGGCAATATCAAACGCATTCTGCAGAACAAACCTGCCCAGCTAATTTGTTAGTCTCTCTGAGTTTAGCCACAAACCTCCTCCTTTTTGTAGAGGGAGGGGAGATCGGGTCTCGCGTAGCCTGCACTAACCTGGAAACAAGCCATGTAAGCTCTCCCGGCCTCCCCTCCCAAGTGCTGGGATAGCAGGCATGCCTGCCACACGATTTTTTCTCCATGACTGACATGACACCAAGAGCTTCAGACACGCTAGGCAAGCCTCTATCAACTGTGCCACACACCAATTGTACTCTGCTCTGTGGACGAAGGAACTGGAAGTAATAAACTGATGTTGTAAAAGGATTTAATAGTAAATCTGCTCAGGAAGTAGAATTTAGCTGAGGAGTCTCACAGCACATATGACTAGAAGATAAGTAGCATCCTGAACTAACCAGACTTTTTTTTAAAAGATTTATTTATTTTTACTTGCACTGGTGTTTTGTCCACAGGTTTATCTGTGTGCGGGTGCCATATCCCCTGGACCTGGAGTTAAGACAGCTGTGAGCCATGGTTACTAGGAATTGAACCTGGGGCTCCTGGACGAGCACTGAGCCATCTCTCCAGCCACTTAACCGGACTTCTTAGAAACTGGAATAAAGGCGGGCGGTGGTGGCGCACGCCTTGAATCCCAGCACTTGGGAGGTGAAGGCAGGTGAATTTCTGAGTTCGAGGCCAGCCTGGTCTACAGAGTGAGTTTCAGGACAGCCAGGGCTACACAGAGAAACCCTGTCTCGAGAAAACAAAAAAAACAAAGAAAGAAAGAAACTAGAATAAAAGTGGAACTGAGGTTCTTGATGGGTCTATGGTTACCAAGGATGTATTTTTCTCTTCCTTTCCTTCTTCCTTCCAATTCTTTCTTCCTTTTTTTTCTTTCTTCCTTTAAAAGAAAGATATTTTTGTGTATCCCTGGCTGTCCTGGGACTCACTAGGTAGACCAAGTTGGCCTCGAACTGTAAGATCTCACTGTCTCTGCCTATCAAGTGCGGGAACTAAAGGCCAGTGCTATCACACACTGCTAAAATGTATCCCCCCCCCACCCCTTTGTCCACCAAAACTGTGACCTATTAGGCTCTGTTTCCATATCAAAAGGAACTTAATTGTGCCAGGCAGGCAGAAAGGCCTGGGTCCTCTTATCAGTTTCACTAGGCAGGCCGGAAGTCCCAGGTTAACAGCCACCTACACAAAGAACTCTGGCCTGTTTTTAAGGGGGGGGGGGGTGTGTGTGGCTGAGGTTGGGATGTAAGGAGAATAAATAAGTTAAAAAGAAAAGAAAACAAAACAAAACAAAAAGTAAACTGGGTGGTGGGTCACACACCTTTAATCCCAGGGTTTGGTAGGGTATGGTAGCAGGATCTGTGAGTTCAAGGCCACCCAAGGGCAGTTAAAAGAAACTCTTGTCTTCAAAACAAAAACAGAAACAAAACGGAGTAAGGGCGCCTTTGCGATCTAAATCTCCCAGCTGTCCTGACCGGCCAAGCTGGCAGTGCCTGTCTCTGTAAAACCTGGTTTGAAGTGTGACTTGGGGACCCTGGCCTAAAAAACTTTACCAATGATGACATGTATGTCTGTTCACAATTAGCTTAAAATCTAGACCGGCAGCAGAGACTCTGTTCAAAATGGGTTTCTCTTTGGGCGTTTAACAAGAATTGGATGCCTTAAAGACAGAGAGCACTCAGCAATTAACAGCTATTGATAGTCTTGAGACCTGGGTTCGAGTCTCAGCACCCACAGAGCTACTCACAACCGCCTGTAATGCCAGGTCCACGGGATCCCTCACCCTCCTCTGACCTCTGAGAGGCACGCACCCACACGTACACAATCACAGACTCCCACGAGTGCATGTAATTAAAGAAAAAAAAAAAAGCTGGAGAGATGGCTCAGCTGTTAACATTTGCTGTTCTTGAGGAGAACCAGGGTTCATGGTAGGCCCAAAACATCTGTAACTCCAGTTTCAAGAGATTTTCAAGAAACTGGTTGTGCTCTTCTGGATTCTGGATCACCAGACAAGTGCATATGCAACCACACACACACACACACACACACACACACACACATCGTTGAAAATTAATAGATTAAAAAGTAGGCCAGGTATAGTGAAACACAGGCAGGGAAACTTGAGTTTGGAGCCAGCCTGATGTACACAGTGAGTTCCAGAACAGCCAGAGCTCTACCAGCGAGACCTTGTCTCGAAAAAGAAAATTATTCAGTAAAAGATGAAATACAGGTTGTTCACTAAGGCAGGCACAGTGCCCAGCAGGATGGCTGTTCCATACTGGCAAATCACAGGAAGTCAAGTTAATTCTGCCTCCTGGCAGTCCCCACAGCCACTTGCTTCTGAACAGCCTTTAAATTCTCCCATCCATTCCATTAGCAATCGAGAACTGTGGGTGATTTGGGAGGCTGTCACTAGATCTGTTAAGGCCGGACCCTGGGTCCAGCAGCCCGAAACAAGGGAGAGGGGCTACGTGTCTGAAGGAAGGTAGCCAAGCCGCCAGAGCAGACATATTACAAAAGGTGTGATGCCTACTGCCTCTAAGCTATCATTGACTCGGCTCCAGCAAGGTGGCCAGGGCAGTTTGGAATCTCTTTCTAGGAGACAGGTCCTCTCCTCAGGCTGACACCGAGGTGCCTTTCCCCCTTCGCCCAGCAGGAGATTCCTGGGGGGAATTCCATTTCCTTGAGGACCATTGTCTCAATAATCTGATAGCTCAAGGGAAGGACCCAGGTGTCTTTCGAATCTCTTCCTCCGGATCAGGAAGGTTACAATGCTCTGCCCTTGAAGGGGCAAACCTCCCAGTGGGTTGTGAGGTTGTGGGGGTGGGTGGAGAAGCGGCACAGCGCCGGGAGTTCCGAGAAAAAAAAAAAAAAGTTTAACAAGCTGGCGACTTCCAGGAGGAGGAATTCACATTCCCCAAAGGTGCTGGAATAGTGCGACTCCTACCAGGAATCCCAACACTCTGGAAGCAGAGGCAGTGACCTCTGCAGTCCAAGGGCAGAGTGGGCTACATAGAAACTTCCAAGTCAGACAGGACAACATCCGAAGAGCCATCTGTCCAAAAAATAAATAAAATAAAAAATAATAATAATAATAATAATAAAAAACCACCACCACCAACAACAACAACAAAAAAAAACCCTAGCCACAAAGGAAGGATCTGGAATGTGGCTAGTCCGTCAGAGAAGCCTTTCTTTCCCAGCATGCTGCAGGCCACGACTTCCTTAAGGTTTCTTTAAACCGAAGTGCCACAGCCTTACTTCAGGCAATTCCTTGAGTCCATAAACTGGGCGCAGCTTCTGGCCGACATAAATAATCTTATCTTTTCTCTCCCAGATCTGCCCTCTGTAAGAGAAGTTTTCAGACCCGGCAACTATTTAGGAGTGGAAAAGAATTATCTGAGAGCCATCTGTCCCCCCCAGAAGATTTTTCAATGACAAAGAACTGAGAGGAATAGCTCATTCCTTTAAACTGCTAGAATCTCTAGGGGGTGGGGATGGGACAGAACCTTATGTCCTGTGTAGTTAAGTTTTTTTCTTTAGTCTTTTTGCCTTCTTTTTTTTTTTTTTTTTTTTTTAAAGTGTGTGTGTGTGCTTGTGAATGCTCATGTTGGTAGTCCATGTGTCCATGAAATGTGGAGGTCACAGGTCAACCTCCTGGACATCCTCAGGAATGGCCAAGGTAGGCTTTGAACTCCTGACAATCGGCCTGCCTCCTCACCCTAGTGGAGATCATAAGCATAAACCACCTAGCCTGGCTGAGGACTTTTAAGCGGTGAACTTTAGTTCTAGTTTGCAACTTGAGTCA
Organism: Apodemus agrarius; assembly: GCA_964023405.1. Classification (NCBI taxonomy): domain Eukaryota; kingdom Metazoa; phylum Chordata; class Mammalia; order Rodentia; family Muridae; genus Apodemus; species Apodemus agrarius. The sequence goes on from OZ030005.1 coordinate 10,340,948, forward strand.
CTCAGCATCCACTAGACTGGCACGAAAACCAGCTGGGCAAGGACCGGAGAGCAGGCCATGACCCACCTTTAACCAGACCGGCGACACCGGGCAGTGGTCGCGCACGCCTTTAATCCCAGCACTTCGGAGGCAGAGGCAGGCGGATTTCTGAGTTCGAGGCCAGCCTGGTCTACAGAGTGAGTTGTTCCTCAGGAGAGGGTGTTTGAAAACCTGCTTCCCTATCACACACCTTACATTAGGGCAGGAACCCTTCAGGAAGGCATACAGCTGCAATGTCTACATTCTGGGCCATGGGGGCAGGTGGTCCAAAGTCACCTTCAGCTTTCCAGCCACTAAGGGCGCTAGGAAATCCTCTGGGGAAAACAAACAAACAAAACAAAAAACCAACAACAACAAAGCTTGGAGTGGCAGGCCATGTCCTTGGTCCCAGAATTCTGAAGTCAGAGGTAGGTTGATCCCTGTGAGCCTAGCATGGTCTGCATGGAGAATTCAAAGGTCAGTCAGGCCCACCCACGTAGTAAGACTCTGTCTCAAAAAGAAAACAAAGGCTGGGAACCTGACTACACAATGGGTTCAAGGCCCTGGGCTCTGTCCCCAAACTGAGAAGGAAGGAAGGAAGGGAGGGAGGGAGGGAGGGAGGGAGGGAGGGAGGAAGGAAGGAAGGAAGGAAGGAAGGAAGGAAGGAAGGAAGGAAGGAAGGAAAAGAGACCTGGAATCACAAGTGATTCAAAACTATAATCACAAAATCACAGTATTTGGGAGGCTTAGGCAGGCTTTAAGCCCAAGATGAAGAGGTGTGAGCTATCCTAAGATAGAGCAAGACCTTCTCAAAATAAATAAGAATTCTTAGGGCAGGGCGGCGGTGGCGCACGCCTGTAATCCCAGCACTTGGGAGGCAGAGGCAGGCGAATTTCTGAGTTTGAGGCCAGCCTGGTCTACAGAGTGAGTTCCAGGACAGCCAGGACTACACAGAGAAACCCTGTCTCGAAAAAACCAAAAAACAAAACAAAACAAAACAAAACAAAACAAAAAAAACAAACAAGAATTCTTAGAAAGCAAGCTTACTTCTACTGGCCACAGCCAAGGACTTTTTCCTGTTCTGGTTGTTGTGGGTTTATTTTGTTTTTTTAAGTGTCTTGAGTGTGTGGGAGCCTATGGAGGCCATCAGAGCAGTTCCCAGCACCCACACATGGCAGTGCACAACTGTCTGTGACTCTAGTTCCAGAGGATCCAACACCCTCACACAAACATACGTGCAGGCAAAACACCAATGCACATGGAATTGAAACTAAAATTCTTTTTAAAAAGGAAACTGCCGGGCATGGTGGCGCACGCCTGTAATCCCAGCACTTGGGAGGCAGAGGCAGGTGGATTTCTGAGTTCGTGGCCAGCCTGGTCTACAGAGTGAGTTCCAGGACAGCCAGGACTACACAAAGAAACCCTGTCTGGAAAAACAAAACAAAACAACAAAACAAAACTTAAAAAGGAAACTACGTTACTGGTGTGTTTACCGCTCATCTTCCTCCCACCCAAGCTGGGGGTGTGAGGGAGGGACCTTTTTTATTCTCTAGGCATTTCCTTGTCATCTTACTTTTGGGTTTTGTTTTTCTTTTATGCAACAAGATCTTCCTCCTTAGCATTGGCTGACCTTGAACTCACTACGTAGACCAGGCTGCTGCCTTCTCCCTCCTGAACACTGGGATGTTCAGGAGGGAGAAGGCCCTACCTACCAGGCTCTCAAGTATCCCAGGCTAACTTCCAATTCTTTCTGAAGATGACCTCGAACTCCTGATCTTCCTCCTCCTCAGACAGTCTTTTCTGGGATTATGGGTGGGCATCTCCTTTTTAAAGGAATTTTCTAAATAACGTATTTTGAGTAGGTAAACCCAAGGCTTCTCCTCTGAGACTCGGTGGCCTTCTAATCTTTGACGAGCCCAATTTAGTCTTTCCCAAGAATCTGCTGCTGAGTTAGCTCCCATTCCAGGTATCTGACCGCTGATATCTCCTGGAGTCACTCTATCTCCCTCCCGCCTTTGAAGTGCTGCAGAGAAGCCTGCCTGCCTGCCCATTGCAAGAATCTTGCTGGGTCAGTTTAAGCAAGAATCCAGCCACCCTAGTGTCTCTTCCTAGTAATTTTCCACACATTCCATCCCAAGTCCTTGCTTGGTTCTTTCGGCTAAAGTCCTTATTTTGCAGCTTTGTCCGGTTAAATTCAATCCATGTTCCCTACCCAGATAGGGGAGACTTTTCCCTCTCCCCTTGAGATGTGGTTTCTTTGTGTAGCTTTGGTACTATCCCTGTAGACCTGGCTAGCCTCAAACTCACAAGAGTTCTGCATGTCTCTGCCTCCCAAGTTCTGGAATTAATAACCCTACTTACTGCACGAGTATGTACGTGCGTGCGTGCGTGCGTGCGTGCGTGCGTGCGTGCGTGCGTGTGTTCAAGGCTACTCTGGTCTTCATTATGAGTTCCTTTCCAACCCATTTTTACTACTTTCTCTCTTTCTCTCTCTCTCTCTCTCTCTCTCTCTCTCTCTCGATTGTTTTGATGATTGGTTTGCTTGTCCTCTTTTTTCATTTTGTTTGCTTCTTAAGGATAGCCTGGAAATCATTATGTAGACTATGCTAACACCTCTAACTTGTGGCAATCCTGCAGGCCACTCCAAATGCTACGATTGCCGGGCGGTGGTGGCGCACGCCTTTAATTCCAGCCCTTGGGAGGCAGAGGCAGGCGGATTTCTGAGTTCGAGGCCAGCCTGGTCTACAGAGTGAGTTCCAGGACAGCCAGGACTACACAGAGAAACCCTGTCTCGAAAAACCAAAAAAAAAAACCAAAAAAACAAATGCTACGATTATAACCCTGTACCAATCCAATTATCCCTTCTTATTTTATTTGTGACACAAGGTCTTATCCTAATTTAGTCTGGTTCACTACAGAGTTACGGCAAAGGATGTCCTTAAACTCCAAATTCTGCAGCTTCCACCTTGAAATATTTCCAAGATTCTTCCTGCCCCCGCCTCCTCCCCCTCCCCCTCCCCCCTCCTGCCTATCTCCCCTCCAGCCAAGGAATGCAGAGCCAACCACGTGCTCCGCCATCTTCTCTACACCTCCAGCCCTGTGAGGTGGTTTTTGGGTTTTTTTTTCTTTGTTTTTTTTTTTTTTTTTCTCGAGACAGGGTTTCTCTGTATAGTCCTGGCTGTCCTGAAACTCACTCTGTAGACCAGGCTGGCCTCCAACTCAGAAATCCGCCTGCCTCTGCCTCCCAAGTGCTGGGATTACAGGCATGCGCCACCATGCCTGGCTTCCCTGTGAGGCTTTAAGGAGAGTCAGGATCATTTCTCAGTAACAAAGCATATTGTCATAACTGTATATTACAACAAGAGTCCTGTGAGAAGGACTGTAGTGTGGGGTAGGACCTGTCACATGAGAACCTCCCTGGGTTCAATTCCAAACACACACACACACACACACACACCATACACACACACACACTACACACACACACACACACACACACACGTCCCATGCTGGCTCCCAGGCCACATGGATTCCTTAAAGGATTGGCGTGATATCTTAGGTCACAAGGTATCCATCGCAAAGACTTGGTTCCGGGATTCAAATAGAGGAATAGAAAAGTGGCCTCAGACCATAGAAAGAGAAAGGGGTGTAGCATGTGGTGGTGTTGCCATGGCTCCCAGCAACTTCACAGAAACAGAGCTCTTGGGCGTCAAAAACTTCTTAAATGAAATAAAACGTAAAAGGAAAAAAGAAATGTCCTGCCTCCTTCCCCGAGTGTTGAGATTATAAAGGTGCTACACCAGGCTACATTTTGTTTTTAACTTTACTGTTACTGAGAGTGGTTTTGCTGTTGTTGTTGATGTTGTTTTGCTGGATTTAAAACTAAATATAAGCCGGGTGGTGGTGGCGGCATTCTCGTCTTCCCAACACTTGAGAAGCGAAGACAGAAACCATTACTGTGAGTTCAAAGCCAGCTCCTTCTACATAGTGAATTGCAGACCAATCTTGGCTGCCGGTAGGCCTCTCAAGCCTCCTCTCTGGGGGCCTGGGTGGAGGGGTTGTGCTACAGTGCTTTATTCAGGTGCGTGCATTTTACCCAAGAGCAATCTTTCATTCCGGTGTTAAGCCAAGCAAACCGGGCCGGTAAGCCAGACCCCAAAAGAATGGTTTCCTCCGCATTTTCTTACATTCGTGAGTCCCACTCCCGCCACAGCACGGGGAGGGGGGGGGGAGTGACTGACCAATTAATTTTGAGCTTAAAAGGATTTCCAGACCCCGTCGGGAATTTAGGGAAGAAAGCATTCTTATTGTAATGAGCAGGTCAGGTAAACAAAGCCTAGGACTGGGTGGGGAAGGGAGGGAGGACTGGGCCATTACCGTGACCGCCAGGTCTGCCGACGTGCAAATGACTGTTGGGTCCTCCGCCTCCACAGTTTTGAAAAAAGTAAAATAGCTCTCCTTTCTTGGGTCCTTCCTCCACAAGCTGTCAAAGCTCAGCCCTTAGGCCTGCGAGGTTTCCAACAGCTTCACTCATAATAACGTGAAGGAAGAAGCAGGTGGGGGTGGAGGAGGGACACCTGGTGAGATGGGTCAGTAGGTAAAGTCTGCCCCTACGTCTGGCTTCCTTCTCCCCCTCCCCCCAAGGAGAAGGAGGAATTTCTTCAGGCCGGCTGTCCTTCAGTCTCTACCAGGGCACCTGACATCTGAGAGTTTAGAGTATTCGTGAGTCCCACGCTAGCCAGGGGTGTACAGAGGTACCCTGTCTGAAAATATAAATAAGCCAGCCAGACATGTCGGGGTACGCCTTTAGTCACGGCACTTGGGAGGCAGAGGCATGCAGATTTCTGAGTTTGCATCTAGCCAGGCTTAAACAGAGAATCTGTGTGTCAAGATAAATAAACTGACTCTCGACCCCCCAAGCCACATAGGAACATAACATAAATGTAATCACTTTACATAATGTAGTGTATAATAAAGAAGACCAGCAGTGTGTGTGTGTGTGTGTGTGTGTGTGTGTGTGTGTAAACCGAAGGAAGAGCGGGTGATTTTTCTCTACTAGACGTGTTTGAGGCGGTCATGGCATGAGTTTGAAGCCAATGAGCCCAGCTCCGTGACTAGGATCATCCTGTAAGCCTTGGTGCCGGTCAGACTCCGGGTAAAGAAGAAGTCTAGCTAGTCTGCAGCGGGCAGTCCCTTTGGCTGGGGAGAATGAAATGCATCTTGGGGGTTGGGCCTCGGGAAGACTGGGGAGCAGTCCCCTTCCCCGCCTGGCGCCTCACTTCCTAGCTGCAGCATACACACGCCTTCTCAGTATCTCTCCTGGGGTCTCTGAAGCCCAGCCTGAGACAAAAGAAATGGAAAGCACGAGGCTGAGGGCGTGGCAGGCAAAAGGCAACGTTTTTTGCTCGTGTTCACATATCCCCAGCGGTCTCCAAAGTCAATGGCCTTGACCCTGATTTTCTGGTCCTTCGGCCCCGTACCTCCCAAGTGCAGAAAGAGCAAAAGCCAGCCCACCGCGTGGATGCGGGGCTGGGGAGCAAACGCGGGGGCGGGGGTCAGCACAAGCAGCAGAAACCGCTTTCAATCCGCAGCCTCAGTCATGAGAGCTGGGTGCAACCTCCTTAGTCAAATGCTGGGCTCGCTCCTGACCGGGGTCCTAAGAAGAGCCTTTGTGAAAAACACCTGCCCCTTCAGGCATTGCAGACAGGTTTTACTCAGACCCCCGGGAGGCAGCTGGCAGTGATCATGAGGAGAAGGGGCACCAGAGCAGGGGAGGAGCCACGCCTTTGCCCTCCACTTCTGAGCTCCCTGCTAGGCCTGAGGGGCAAAGGTAAACTCAAAGGGAGGCCTTATGGATGACTTCAGAGACAGGGCTTCTCTGTGTAGCCCTGGCTGTCCTGGAACTCACTCTGTAGACCAGGCTGGCCTCGAACTCAGAAATCCGCCTGCCTCTGCCTCCCAAGTGCTGGGATTAAAGGCCTGCGCCACCACCGCCCGGCTTACATTTTTAACCTTAGGTGCTTTCGAAACTGTTCTTTATGGAGCCCTTGAGCTGTTTAATGTATAAACCTTCATGCTGCCAACCCAGAAGTCCTGAAGGCAATCTGTGGACCCCATGAAATAAGCCAGGACCCACGGCTACTAGTTCTTCTCTGACACCTATGCGTTTCTACGATACCTTCTCGACAGCTTCCACCCCTCCCTGCAACACACACCAACAATGGATAAAGTGTAATTTTAAATCGCTCACTTCCTGGGTGGTGCAAGCCTTGTGTTCTGGAAGGCAGAGAGAAGTAGGTGGATCTCTGTGACTTGGGGAGACCGGCCTAGTCGACAGAGTGAGTTCCAGGCCAGTCAGGGTGACAGAGCAAGATCCTGTCACAGTAAGTAAGCAAGGAAGGAAGTGAGTGAGTAAACAAACAAACAAACAACATTCTTAGTATTGAGGTGGTGGAGCACTTCGCTAGGTTAAGATCAACACAGCATAAACAGGGCACGGAGTTGCCAACGTTGGGACAGTGAAGACAGGCTGAATCTGTTATCCTTGGCTACACTGGGGCTCCAAGGCTAGCCCTGCCTAGACTAGAAAGATCCAGTCTCGAAATAAAGAAAATAAGGAATCCAGTATTCTAGGCTATAAAAATCCATATCCTGTCGGGCGGTGGTGGCGCACGCCTGTAATCCCGGCACTTGGGAGGCAGAGGCAGGCGGATTTCTGAGTTCGAGGCCAGCCTGTTCTACAGAGTGAACTCCAGGACAGCCAGGGTTACACAGAGAAACCCTGTCTCAAAAAAAAAAAAAAATCCATATCCTTCTTGTTGCTACTGTTTGAGACACAGTGTCTCTCGTGGCTGCTTCTGCTTACCCGTTGGTTGCTGGAATTAAAAGAATGTGCCATTATTCCGGAACAAACCCCTATCTTTATCTCCTTCCCCAAGCCTAAGACCTAGCAAATTGCTGGTGAGGCTTACTTGTTCAATTAACAAGACACCTAAGGTATATTAAATATGCCTGGAACTCATGACTGCGCTGGGCATAGTGGTACGTGCCTATTCCAGCACTTGGGAGACTGGAGACAAAGACCCGGGAGTCTCCAGCAACCAAAGAACAAAAATGGGCTGGACCTTAGCCTCCCCTCTTCTATAGCAAGCAGAAGAGCAGCCCTAGCCCCACAGACTTGAAGTGCTGGGGGTGGGGGGTGATACCCAGGGGGTGGTCCAGAAGGGAAGGTAGGGAGCAAGGGAAGGGTTGTGGGGGGACACGACCTGGAGGGGGCCAGTGAGCAGGATGTAAGGTAAATTTTAAAAAATTAAATTAGCCGGGCGCGGTGGCACACGCCTGTAATCCCAGCACTTGGGAGGCAGAGGCAGGCGGATTTCTGAGTTCGAGGCCAGCCTGGTCTACAGAGTGAGTTCCAGGACAGCCAGGGCTACACAGAGAAACCCTGTCTCGAAAAACAAAGCAAAACAAAAAATTAAATTAAATTTTTAAAAAATGTCCAACTACACACACACACACACACACACACACACACAAAGATGTAGACTCAGGAATCCTAAATTATTCTTGGCTCTTTAATGAGTTTATGGTCAGCTCGGCACACCTGACACCCAGTCTCAAAAAAAAAAAAAAAAACAAAAACAAAAACAAAAAAAAAACTAAAACCCAAGTCTGCAACATGGCTTCAAGGCCTTCGCCCTGCCTAGTGCCTGGAGGAAGTATTTAACGATATTTTATATATAAGCATAGGAGAAAACCAACTCTATCATGTTGTTCTCGGAGCGTCATATTCAGTTTAGCAAAGAAGTCATACACACACACACACACACACAAGAGAGAGAGAGAGAGAGAGAGAGAGAGAGATTAGGGAGAGGGAAAAAGGGAAAGGGACTTTGAAACTCGGGAATTCGAAACAACAACAGCAAAAATTATTTCCTTTATTTATTGTATTATTATTTTAATACTGAATTACTTCACGTAGCCCAGACCAGTCTGGAACTCACCTTGGTAGACCAGGCTGGCCTTGAATTAACAAGGATCCACCCGCCTCGGCCTAGAAAATCCTAGAATTAAAGGCACTGCCTCTAGATGTTTAAGAACAAACAAACAAACAAATCTATTTCCTCTTCAAGGGGTGGGGTGGGGGTTAAAAACAAAAAAAAAAAAAAAAAAAAAAACCGTGAAGGTCACCCCGCCGCAGGGAGGCTCGGCGGAGGAAGCAGGGTTGAGCGCGGATTCTCCCGGGCGGGGGAGGGGTCCGCCTCCCGGCCAGGGGGCCAATGAGCCTTCGGACTATATAAGAGCCTCGTGCCTGCCCCCGCTCTCGGGCGTCCACTCCGCTGCGGGAGAGCTGTTTTCCGACCGTCTGGGCCGGCATCTCCGGCCTGCTGCCCATCAAGGAACGGTAATGGGTATAATTTCTTGGTTTTTTTCTTTTTCAGTTGCGTGGTTGAGTTCTACCTGGTTGGGAGGTAAGAAAAAAAAAAATCCAGGTTTTCCAGAGGAGCTCTTCCTGCTTCAACTCTGGAGATAACTCTTCAACCAGTGGCCTTTCCTTTCTCTGCCCCTCTGCCTCCAGATTAAAGGTCACCACGGCCATCTTATTAGGACTTGAGTGTGTGTTGGGAAAGGGAGTTTGAATTTTTTAAATATGCCTTAGTTTGGGGCTAAGACTTGGAATGCGATGCTAAAAACTCTGCCTTGATTTCTTCCAGGTTTCCGGCTCAGGTTCGCGTGATGGGTGTTTACGCGCTGTTTTTCTTGCTGGTAAATGGGACCTTGGTACTCAAGCTAGGAGGTCACTTCTCTCTAGAAAGTGTCCCCGCCAGGCTTTAAGCCCAGCCGGTGGAGAAAGCGGCGAACTAGACCGTCTAGGAGCCCTGATGCCTACCCTGGTACCACGTGTTCCGGGTTGAGAACCGGAACCTGGCGCGTCTCACCCCCCGGGTGCCTACCCCGTGCCACGTGTTCCGGGTTGGCTGCGGCGTGCTGGGAGCCGGGGCTCGCGGCGAGCAATGAAGGGAGGGACGGGCAAGGTTGGGGGTGGCCGCATCTCGCCCCCCAGGTGGAACTGAGGTGTGCTGATTAGGGGGACCTAGAGAGGTGGTGGGCGCCCCCAGTCGGTGCTTGGAGCTGTTGGACCTGTGTAGCGGCCATCAAAGTGGAGGCCCTCTCTTGAGCCTGGACGAGAAAGTGCTTCCACTTTGTGTGCCGCTGCATGGGGAGGGCGTCTGCGCTCCTGAGCCATCGTCGCCGAGGGGGGCCACCCGGACTCCAAAAGGGACCGACTGGACGAAAGCTGTGCTCGGGTTGGGCTTGGCGCTGCACCGCCGGGTCAGTGCAGCTGAAAGGCAGTCGTGAGCGAAGGGGTGTTAACATAAGTGTGTTTTTAGGTATTAACTAAGCCTTGACCTCCAACCTGTGATACTCAAACTGGGGGCTCTTTTGTATGTTCTTGGGAAGAAAAGTGCCACCACGTTTTGAGTCTCACCGATTGCGAACTCGAAACGGCCGTAAAACTAGGTTCTAAGTGGGTCCTGTGTTTTTTTTCCTTGACACTGGGGTTGCGCATGGGCCCCGGGTGTGCAGAGCTCACCTCGGGTGGTGGGACACAGACAGGGACGATCAAAGTGGAGGCCCTCTCCGTGGCTTGGCGGGAAAGTGCATCCATTTTGTTGGTCTCTGTGTGTCTCCTGGCGTCTGGACAGCTGCAACCTGGGAATTGCTTGCCTGCTTGAGACCCTAAGGTGAGTGCTCTAGGCTGAGTTCCAGGGTTCAACGCTGGGAATCCTTAGAGGAGTAATGAACGGGGAAGAGGGCGGATCAGGATAGGCTCGCCCTTACAGGTTCAGGGGACGTGAGTCGAAACCTCAGGTCCGGGTACAGGCCTACTTTTTTGGCCTGTTGTGGCCGCCATACTTGTAGTTGCCTTTCCTTGTTTTGATAGGCTTTGGGTGTTGCGAGTTGTTGCCAAGGCTGAGCGCGCAGCCCCCGCCCCCCACCGTGCGCCTTGGGCTCGCCAGGTGCTAGGACCAGCTGCCTCCAGTTGCACTTCCGGCAGCCACAGCTATCCAATTCCATCCTTAATGGATGACGTGCCCTCCAGCCTCCAGGAACCAGCCAGGCAGGCACAGGTTTCGAGCATCCTGGTGGCGGCGCCCACTCTTGTGGGCAGCCAGGGGTAGGACCACCCACGTTTTTTGCTATCCGATGGGGGGGGGGCGGGTTGTTTTCCTAGCCCAGGCTCTGCCCTGGGTACAGTGAATCTGTTTCGCTTTCGTTTTTCAGGTTTTAGGATTCCAGTGAGTAGAACGGATGGAATGGAGTAGCCTGGGCTACTTCCAACCTTGCATGCCTGGCAAAGTTCTAGAGGTTTTTCTTCCCACCAGCTCCCTTCGGAAATGAATGCTCCAACCTGTGATACTCAAACTGTGTGGCAGTTTGTTCTCTGCTAGAAGTGCCGCAAAGTTTGTAGTGTCACCGATTGAGAACCTCCCCGCCGCGGGGTGTGGGGGGGTTGGTGGGGGGGAAGGGGTGTGGCTGCCCACCTAGTGGCACTCAAATGGAGAAGCGCTCTTCTGGTCTTGAAGTGGAAAGTGTTGCATCATTTGGGTGTCATCGGTGGGTAGGGCTCGACGGGTGTCTCCCAGGGAGAGTGGGTAGCAAGTATTTGGGATCGCTTCTGCAGGCATCGTCGGATCCAGGGGGAAAAAATCCCACATAACCATACTCAAAATGGAGGCCCTATCTAAGCGTTTAAGCGGAAAGTGCTTCCATTTTGTGTGTGGCTGTGTGGGGAAGACATCAGATCTTCAATCAACCAGGAACTTCACGCTCATTTTGGTGAGACTCAAATGTGGAGCACGCTTCTGGATTGTGCATCAGAAAGTGCTACTACATTTGAGTGTCTCCTGTGGGCACTGCTCAACAGATCCCGGATCTACTACTGTAATGGACACTGTTTATGTAATTAGGGGAGTGGGGGCCTCGATTTGGTTTTAACAGGCTGTCAGCCCAAACTGGCTTAGCATGCCACCGGTGTGGGCCTCTATCTCCCAGAAGCTAAAGTGTGCTGGTATAGTGTGCATTGACACTAAAGGCTCATGTTCGCATAGTCCCTGCTTGAAATATTTCAGCACCACGCCTGTGTGGTATAATTCTGGGTAAAATGGATTAACCTTCAAATTGTAACCTTAGCTAGATGTGCTTGAGCTTTGGTATCTAAGCCAGGTTAGTTTACCTGCTTGGCTGCCACACAGGCCTAGGGCAGAGATGGCCTGTGTGGCATATCCAGGTACCTATGCTCTTCGCTAAGGCAGAGTTTGCTTTTTTTACTTCATGTATGTGCTTTCTGAATCCAGGTCCCCTGAGAATGGACAACCGTGAGCTGCCTTCCAAGGTGCAACCAGTGCTCTTAAGCACTGAGCCATCTCCTATCTCTTCTTCCAGCCCCCAAACTTAAATAAAATTTGTCTTGTTCTCTTGACCTTGCTTCTGGTTTTTTTAACTGCCAGCTGTGCTTCCTAGGGTGCTTAACAGCCCAAATGAGGACTTAGGTTCTCTGGAAGTGGGGTGGGGTGGGGGAGGGGAGAATCTTAAGAGCCAAAGGATGGTACACTTTGACGCCTCATTGTATCATCTTTCCCCCCTGCCGTACAAGTTTCAAGGTGTGAGTACAATTGAGGTTCTACAACCCCCAGCTGGAGTTGAAATACCCATTTTGAACAGGCTCACTTAGGAAGGTGAAGGGGCACCTTTTGGAGACTGCCCTGAATGCAGAGCTACACTCTTGGGATTTAATTTAGGCATGCCACCACTCCAGTTTTAGGAGGAAATGACCCCACTGACTAGGGATGCTAGGGTTAAAGGTGGTTATGGGCCCGGCTGTGTCCTTTTACACTTTACTAGTGAACCCCACATGTTTCTATGCTGTGACTTGGTGTTGGGTCCCTTTTCCTGTGCATCTTGGCAGGTTCCTTTTGGTTTCATAACATTGATTTCCCCGCCCCCCAGGCAGGGTTTCTCTAGTTCCGGGCTGTCCTGGAACTCACTTTGTAGACCAGGCTGGCCTCGAACTCGGAAATCTGCCTGCCTCTGCCTCCCAAGTGCTGGGATTAAAGGCGTGCGCCACCACTGCCTGGCTACATTTTTTTTTTAATTGTGGAATGTCAGCAAGGATACTTGCCTGAACCGGATACTAGCTGGCCCGTTTGGGCTTCAACCCAGGCAGATCCCATTAGAGGTGGTTGTGAGCCACCATGTGGATGCTGGAATCGGCCTTTGGAAGAGCAGCCAGTGCTATCATTAACGGGCCAGGCCCCATCCTCTAGTTGTGTCAGGCCATGACTTAATGTTTCATGTCGCAGTCATGATGTGTTTTTGATTCAGTGTATACCACCACAGCTGGGCATAGCCTAGTAAGTTATGTGAGCAGGATGTGATCTTTGGCTGTCACACTCTACCGGGTGTGCAAATCTAGTTCTTGAGGACAAAAGTGGTCAGGATCTCGCACATCTAGGTAGTTTTCCAACTGGCCCTTTTTCAGCCCCGTTGATTACACATTTTGAGGCCTCATTCGGGGTTTTTCCCCTGATGTATCAGTTCCCAGATGTGAGTACAATTTTAGGTCAAGCACTGACCTCTCCATATATATCTGCAAGGACTACTGCTTGCTATTTCCTGAGTTGCCGCCTTTTGGGAAAGTTACCTTGTCCTACACGCACAAGGAACTGTCTCTTGCGGCGTAGTCTAGTCTGTAGTTCTAGGCTTTTGGCCAGTAGGTGGCAGCCTTGATCCATGAGAGTGGAGATTTTTTTTTTCCTTTCCCGTGGTCTTGAATGCTCTTCAAACCTGAGAACCAGCCAATACCCGTCCTAAATTATCTGATGGAATCTACATCAAGCCCAGTGAGCTCCATCAAAAGTGTTTAGGTCTCAAGCAGAGCATGCCTAAGTCAGGGTCCCACGTACCAGAATGACCTAGAATAATCTTGTCTCTCCACCTTACCCTATGCCAGAGGCTGGCCTTAAAAAGTTCTCCAGTGCTTCAAAGCTGAGGGAATAAATATCCTGGCCTGCTCCATTACTGCTCAGCTCCCGGTATCCAAGGACGGTTTTGTGACTCAAAGTGCTGCCATCCTCCTGTGGTCGTTCTATCCAGGTCCATTCCAAACAGCCTGGGAACATGCGTGAGACAGTGTATGGTATGCTGCATGTTAGCCTGGTCAAGCAGTCTCCCTACGCCTTTTCACACCGAGGCTCGATTGCATGCTTCCTGCTCTTGCACAGGGCTGGGGTTCAGTTCTTTCTACACGCAACCATTCTCAAGCCCACCTCCCAGGGATAAGCCAAGTGCTGGGATTAAAGGTGTGCGCCGCCGCTGCCCAGCCGGACAGCCTCTTCTTGCCTATGGTGCCAGCACGCGTGTACACAGGCATAGTTAATCTTAAGTGAATGGGCAGTTATTGTATGCCATGGTGTGCTTCAGGGAGGGAGAGATCAGTTAGGTCTGTGTGTGTGTGTGCTCTCCTATTCCCGTGGACTGAACCTTGACTGTAATCAAGGTAGACGCTAAATGCCTTAACCTGTTGAGCCATCTCACCAGCCCTTTGTTTTGTGCATAGCAGTATTTTGCATACAGGTATGCTCAAACCTCCTATAGGCAGCGCCAATGGAAGAGAGAAGAGGTTTTAGATCCCCTGCATATGGCGTTATAGGTGGTTGTGAGCCACTAGGTGGGTTCTGGGAGCAGAATCCTCTGAAAGAACAAGTTCTCTTAAGCACAGTGTCCCCTCGCTCCCCATTTTTTGTTTGCCTGTTTGAGACAAGGTCTCTGAGAAAGCAGCCTTGGCTGACCTGAAGGGCTGGGTTTAAATATGTTCCCGGCCACACCCAGCTCCTTATTCCCAACTTTAAATGTCTTCAGTCTTTAGTAAGAACTTCAAGGGGCTGGAGAGATGGTTCAGTGGTTAAGAGCACTGACTGCTCTTCCGAAGGTTCTGAGTTCAAATCCCAGCAACCACATGGTGGCTCACAACATTTTGTAATGGAGTCTGCCGCCCTCTTCTGGTGTGTGAAGATGGTGACAGTGACAGTCAACTCATAATAAAAATAAATCTTTTGGTGTTTGTTTGTTTGTTTGTTTGTTTTTTCAAGACAGGGTTTTTCTGTATAGTTCTGTTGTCCTGGAACTCACTCTGTAGAACAGGCTGGCCTCAAACTCAGAAATCCCCCTGCCTCTGCCTCCCAAGTGCTGGGATTAAAGGCGTGTGCCACCACCACCTGGCTATAAAAATAAATCTTAAAAAATAGAAAAAAAGGGGGGGGAGAGTAAGGCATATTGTACCCAGCTTGCCATTCCAGAATTCAGGAGGCTGAGGCAGGAGGATGGAGAGTTTGAGGACTAACTAATGAGGCTGTAGTTTCCAGCTAGCCGTACTGGTCTTCATGTAAAATAGTTTCACGTTTGTTTTTGCAGTCTTATTTTTATTGTTTACATATGTATATGTCTGTGTGGGTGTGAGGTAGAGCCATGCCCATGAAGGCTTGGAAAGGGAGTTGGGAGCCTAGGTCTAGATTACAGGTGGCTGTGAACCACCTGACCTGGGTGCTGAGAATTGAACCCAGGTCCTTGTAAGCACAGCAAGTACTTTTACCTGCTGAGTGCGCTCGCTCTCCCTCCCTCTCCCTCTCCAGAGCGATTTATCCAGCTTTTATGCATCTCAACCATTTAGTATTACTACTCCAAAACCTGAGCTCAGCATCCCCGCATCCTCCTTTCTCCCCAAGAAATCAGAATTCAAGCTGGGCAGTGGAGGCGCACGCCTGTAATCCCAGGACTCTGGGAGGCAGAGGCAGGCGGATTTCTGAGTTCGAGGCCAGCCTGGTCTACAGAGTGAATTCTAGGACAGCCAGGGCTACATAGAGAAACCCTGTTTCAAAACAAACAAACAAAAAAAAACCCCAAAAAACCCAAATCAAAACAAAACAAAAAAGCTCATTCAGGGTCTGGTTGATTGCCAGGATGGAGGAAAGGTCCGCACTTGCTTTGGATGTGAGGCTGCGGCTGTCTGGCCTGCAGGAGACAAGCTGAAGGTGCACAGGTGTGCTTTTCAGAGAATTGGCTTGAAGACTGGATAGTTGACTTTTTTTTTTTTTTTTTTTTGGTTTTTCGAGACAGGGTTTCTCTGTGTAGCCCTGACTGTCCTGGAACTCACTCTGTAGACCAGGCTGGCCTCGAACTCAGAAATCTACCTGCCTCTGCCTCCCAAGCGCTGGGATTACAGGGTGCGCCACCACGCCCGGTTGGCTTTTTTTTTTTTTTTTAAAGATATATTTAGCATGCATACAGCATTCTACATGCAGGCCTGAAGAGGGCGCCAGATCTCATTATAGATGTGTATAAGTCACCATGTGGTTGCTGGGAATTGAACTCGGTACCTTTGGAAGAGCAGCCGGTGCGCTGAACCTCTAAGCCATCTCTCCAGCCCTTAGCTAAGTCACCCCGCCATGCTCGCACAGGACCCTAATTAGCTCCAGTGTGCCAAACACAGAAAGAGACTCAGAGGGGCTAGAGAGGCGGTTCAGCAGTTACACGCGTTCGTAGCTCTTGAGTTTAAGGCAGATGTGATGGCGCACACCTTTAATCCCAGCACTTGGTGGGCAGAGGCGGTTGGATCTCTGCGTTCAAGGCTACCTTGGTATGCAAAGCAAAGCCTTGGGGTGGTTTCAAACTTCTGCTACGCCTTTCCATCCCGTTGCTTTTGTTCAGGGTATCTTATCACAACAACAGAAAAATAGTACAAGTTATGATAATGTGAGTTATTATAGATTGGATCCCCGTGTGGTTAGGAGCCAAGGATCAATTATTTCCTTTTGTGGTTAATTGTTCCTCAGTTTAAGTCTGGAGCCAGATTCGGCCTCCTAGGGAAGAAGTAGGAGTTGTGCCAGCCCTCAGGGCTTTCCTGTCTCCAAAGAACTCATCTCTGGCCAAGCCAGCTCAGTCTGTCAAAAGGTTCTCCAGGCAGGAACGAGGATTTAAAAAAAAAAAGGACAATTAAACAACACTGTAGAGCCGGGCGTAGTGGCACCCGCCTGTAATGCCAGCACTTGGGAGGCAGAGGCAGGTGGATTTCTGAGTTCGAGGCCAGCCTGGTCTACAGCGTGAGTTCCAGGACAGCCAGGGCTACACAGAGAAACCCTGTCTCAAAAAACCAAAAACCAAAACCAAAACCAAAACCCTGTCTCAAAAATACAAAAAAACAAAACAAAACAAAACAAACAAACAAACAAACAAAACCAACAACACAGTAGAGTGACCCCAGCCAGTCCTGAGGCTGAGGCAGGTTTATTTTTTCCCCAATCTACTTTTGTACTGTTTTAATTACAGGCAAGTAAAAAGGTCAGTTCTAGGTTGAGGAACAAGCAAGACAATAATCACAAATAGTCAAGGAACAAGCAACCTCAATTAACAAAGTCCCTTGATCACTAAGGGCTTATCAGGATGATCAATATATCTGAGCCTACTTCCCTGTCCTATTCAATGTCAAATTCCTCTCTGAAGCCTACTTCCTTGTCAGGGTCCAATGTCAAATTCCTGCCAAGTTTCTTTCTTTCTTTCTTTTTTTAAGATTTATTTATTTATTTATTCATTCATTTATTTGGATTTTTGAGACCAGGGTTTCTCCTGGCTGTCCTGGAACTCAGTCTGTAGACCAGGCTGCCTGCCTCTGCCTCCCAAGTGCTGGAATTAAAGAAGTCTGCCACCACTGCCTGGCTTATTTATTTATTATACGTGAGTACACTGTAGCTGTCTTCAGACACACAAGAAGAGGACGTCAGATCTCGTTACTGATGGTTGTGAGCCACCATGTGGTTGCTGGGATTTGAACTCAGGACCTCTGGAAGAGCAGTCAGTGCTCTTAACCGCTGAGCCATCTCTCCAGCTCCTGCTTCAAGCTTCTGCATTGGGCTCCCTCAATAATGAACTATAACCTGCAAGCTAAAATAAACCCTTGCCTTCCAAAGTCACTTTGGTTATGATGTTTATGACAGGAACAAAAAACAATCTAGAACAGAGGGCACAGTTTGGTCAGTGGCTTTTGTTCTGAGACCTGAAGCGTTAGGCACTCTTCCCTGGAAATCAGGTAGACTGCGGGGCAGAGGGGCAATTTCAGGGAAGGTCAGTGGTTTGCATGAAGAAAGGGCCCGACCATTGGACAGTCCCCAATGGAGCAGCTAGAGAAAGGACCCAGGGAGCTGAAGGGGTTTGCAGCCCCATAGGAGGAATACCAATATGAACCAACCAGTAATCCCAGAGCTCCCAGGGACTAAACCACCAATCAACCAAAGAGTACACATGGAGGGACCCATGGCTCCAGTTGCATATGTAGCAGAGGATGGCCTTGTCGGACATCAAAGGGAGGAGAGGCCCTTGGTCCTGAGAAGGTTCTGTGCCCCAGTGTAGTGGAATGCCAGGACAGGGAAGTGAGAGTGGGTGGGGTAGTAAGCAGGGGGAGGGGGAGGGGATAGGGGTTTTTTGGAGGGGATATCAGGAAAGGGGATAGCATTTGAAATGTGAATAAAGAAAATATCTAATTACAAACAAAAACATAAGTGTTTTTGAATTTTTAAATAAACTTCTATTTGAAATGCCTTAAAAAAAAAAAAACAAAAAGGAAATCTTGAAAGATGCTGTATCTAGAGCTGGTGAGGAAATCAGAGGTGCCATGGCCTCAGTGCCAGAGAAGAGAGAGCTAGGATGCTGAAGTCAGAGCCACTCACAGGAGGGAGGGTCTGGATGCCTGAGCCCCTCACACAGCAGAAGCGCCCCAGAATCCCCGGGGTCATTCAGACCCAGGTCCAGCTCCATCGGCTCTGGTTCACCTTGAGAGGAGAGGCCAGATCTTCACAGGAAACTTGTCCAAGGTGGCAGATCTTCAACCTGCATATAATCCAGCTCAGTAGACAAGACAGGGGGGGGGGACCTCCTGGGGCACTACATTGACTCTGCGTCCTGTCTTCAGAGTTAACTGTCCTCAGCAAGCTGTGTGGCGCATACTTGTGACACCCACTGGCGTTCGGTAGACATAGGCATGAGGGTGCTCTGTTAGAGACTACACTGGGCACATAGTAAGACTCTGTCTCAAAATGGGGTGTAGCTGAGTCGCAGGACACTGACTCGATAGGATACATGCAAAGTTCTGGGTTTGATTCCCAGGACCAACCAGCCAAACAAACAAACAAACAAAACCCCAACAACAACAAATCCAGCCAAAACAAAACAAAATCCCAAGGAAAACACAAAAACTGTTCAAGATGGCAAATAATGATATTGTGTATGTATATATATTTTTTCAAATTACACTTAAAATATTTGTGATATCAAATGTGGTTGTGCATGTGCACATACACCTCTGATCTTAAATCCTAGCACACAGAAATCAGAGGCAGATGGAATCCTGTTGAGTTCTAGGTTTGTCCAGTCATTGTATCAAATTTCTGATTAGTCGAAGATACACAATGAGACCCTGGCTCAAAAAATGTTTTGTGGATATACATATGTAGATGCCCACAGCAGCAAGTGCTTTTAACTAATGAGCCATCTCTCCAACCCCTGAGGCTTGGGTTTTTTATTGTGTATTTGTTTGTTTATTTGTTTGATTGATTGATTGATTGATTGATTGATTGATTGATGCAGGAACCCATTGTGGGACCCAGAGTAGCAGTCTCTGTCCTGACACAGTATGGACCCCTGGCACTGAACTCAGGTTGACAGGCTTGGTGATGGGTACCTTTACCTTTTTTTCCCCCTTAAATATTTATTTATTATTATATGTAAGTACACTGTAGCTGTCTCCAGACACACCAGAAGAGGACGTCACATTTCATTATGGATGGTCATGAGCCACCATGTGGTTGCTGGGATTTAAACTCAGGGCCTTCGGAAGAGCAGTCAGTGCTCTTAACCGCTGAGCCATCTCTCCAGCCCGGGTACCTTTACCTTTAACCAGATCATCAGATATTTTTTAGTAAGATTTCTTCTTGGATAAAACAAACAAGACTGGCATAGGCCTCGCCGTGCCTTTGATGCGAGCACTTCGGGGTTGTTTATGTGAAGATCAGGTTTGCGTTTCCTCGGTAACAATCCAGACCATTTCACTTAGCTCATCAGGCTTGACGGCGAGTGCGTCTACCTGCTGAGCCATCTTTCCAGCCCCTGCTGTCAAATATTATCATGATTTTAGTTTCTAAAATTATTAATTTATGGGGCTAGAGAGACGGCTTCAAGGTTCAGAGTACCGGCTGCTCTTCCAGAGGACCCGGGTCCTAAGATCCTCTGGGACTGACTTTGCGGATGTGGGTGCTGGGAACTGACCCAAGGTCCTTTTGTGAAAGCAACAAGGGTTCTTAACCTCTGAGCCATCTTTCCAGTTCCCTTTTATTTCAGGCTTGAGTAAGGTGCCGAGAGCCCGAACACACCCCGTTGGCAACAGCCCTGCCTCGGCCTCCTGAGGGCTGGCTCGAAAGGTAACACCCTATTGTTTTGTCTACTTTGACTCCACGCAGACAGACCTGCCCTCTGAGCTGGCCCCAGAAGAACTCTCCACAAGGTCTACAGCCTGCAGACTGGGTGCCTTAGCCCTTGACACAGTGACTTCAGCCCCAAATTCTCCGAGGGGTTTCTGGTCAGATCCAGTTCTACCAGATGTGAGCTGTGGCTGAGAACCGAGGCTCAGCCTCCAGCACACACTTAGCCTAGGAGAGAAAAGGTGAAGAGGCTGTCGTCGTGTTCTGTGTAGTCACCCGACAGGAACCTACGTAGGTTTTTTCTCTTCCCTATGTACTTGGGTTGGTTGGTTTGTTTCGTTGGTTTTGTTTATTGAGACAGGGTCTAAGTAGACCAGGCTGGCCTTGAACTCAACAGCGATCCACCTGCCTCTGCCTCCCAAGTGCTGGGATTAAAGGTATGTGTCACCATACCAGGCCTCAAATAATTTTTAAAGAATCTATTGGCCCTGGGTATGATCTTAGCTGGGTATCAATCTTAGCACTGGGGAGTCAGAGGCACAAGACCTCTGTAAGTTTAAAGTCAGCTTGGTCTACACAGCAAGTTCAAATCAGGAAGGGCTACACAGGGACACCCTGCCTCAAAAGTCCAAAACTGAAGACAAAACCAAAAACAAACAAACAAACAAACAAATTCTGTTGTTGTTGTTGGTGGTGGTGGTGGTGTGTGTGTGTGTGTCTGTGTTTCAAGACAGGGTTTCTCTGTGTAGCCCTGGCTGTCCCGGAACTCACTCTGTAGACTAGGCTGGCCTTGAACTCAGAAATCTGCCTGCCTCTGCCTCCCAAGTGCTGGGATTACAGGCGTGCGACACCACGCCCTGCTTTTTTTTTTTTTTTTAATGAATCTTTTAGGGATAGTAAGGAAAAGTGGGCTGGGTTTGATCTGTGCATGTGATATACATACTGAAATACCACACTGAAAGCTAGGCGGGGTGGCACTCCCAGCATATAGACAGATAACAGATGGAGGAATTCAAGGCCAGCCTATGCTACATAGCAAACTTGAGGCCAGCCTGGGCTACATGAGACCCTGCCTTAATAAACTAAGAGAGAAAGAAGAGGGGTAGAGGTGGGGGGATGGGACTCTGAGTCTCAGTAACATGAACAATTGATATATGCTGATAGGACTTAAAGGAGGGGGCGGAGCAGAAGGAGGATGGACGGGAGGAGGAGATGGGGAGGAGCGGGAGCAGAAGAACACACGTGCCTATGCAGACCCACTCACTGGATCATGTGCAGCCTACACCTGGGGTGCCGCAGCCCCTCACAGAGCAGTCCCAGGCCTAGCACCCCGATGCTGTTGCCACTGAGGTCCAGCCTGATTCCAATGCCTTTGGCGATGGCAGCCACTGCGAGGTCGTGGCAGGCTGATCTGGAGATCTGACACCTCTGCAGCCTCGGTGGGGAAGGGCGACACAAGCGAGACTTTCACTGGGTTGTTCTGGGATTCTCTGCTTTGTATTCGTCTCTTTTTAAAGGTTACACGTGCCTCTCCCTTGCCCCTTTTATTTTTATTTTGATCTTTCCTTCCTGCTCTTTCTTTCTTTCTTTCTTTCTTTCTTTCTTTCTTTCTTTTTTTGTTTTTTTGTTTTTGTTTTTTTCAAGACAGGGTTTCTCTGTGTAGCCCTGGCTGTCCTGGAACTCCCTCTGTAGACCAGGCTGGCCTCGAACTCAGAAATCCACCTGCCTCTGCCTCCCAAGTGCTGGGATTACAGGCGTGCGCCACCACCGCCCGGCTGTTTCTCCTCTTTTAATCTGATATAAAATAAAGGAGAAGTTCCTGGCTCATTGGTAGAGAGCCATTAAATTGCACATTTATGATCCGGGGTTTCTGTCCTGAGGACAAAGGAAGAAGAAGAAGAAGAAGAAGAAGAAGAAGAAGAAGAAGAAGAAGAACAAGAACAAGAACAAGAACAAGAACAAGAACAAGAACAAGAACAAGAACAAGAACAAGAACAAGAACAAGAACAAGAACAAGAACAAGAACAAGAACAAGAACAAGAACAAGAACAAGAACAAGAACAAGAAGAAGATAGCTATTAAGGCTAGTGTGGTGGTGGATCTAGTATGGAGTTTTTTGAATCATAAAAATGGTGTAGGGGCCAGATACATGGCTCAGTGTGTAAAGTGAAGATCTGGGTTTTATCCCCAGCACCACAGGAAAAATCTGGAGGTGGCTCAGTGGTAGAGCCCTTGCCTAGAATCCCCCAGTGAGGGGCTGGGGGCGTGGCTCAATGGTAGAGCCCCGCCTAGAATCCCCCAGTGAGGGGCCTGAGGGCGTGGCTCAGTGGGAGAGCCCTGCCTAGAATTCCCCAGTGAGGGGCTGGGGGCGTGGCTCAGTGGTAGAGCCCCGCCTAGAAGTGCCCAGTGGTGGGCCCTGAAGTAGGCTGAGGCAAGTGGATTCCCGGAGTAAGCTCCAGGCTCAGTTTTAAGAGCTTGCTTCAAAATATAACGCTGTAGGGCTGGAGAGAAGACTCATTGGTTAAAAGCACGTATTACTCTTGCAGAGGACTGAAGTTCTAGTCCCAGTACCCATGTCAGGCAGCTCACAAGTGCTTGTAAATCTATTTCTACGTGATCTGTAATTGTATTTTAATTATATGTCTGTCTATGCTCTTCATAGACAGACATACAATTAAATAAAATAATAACAACAACAACAACAACAACAACAATAATAATAATAAATATTTGAAGGCTATAAGCCTAGCACACCTTTAATCTCAGCACTATGGGGGACGGGGGTGGGTCAGGGGGAAGACAGGTAGATCTCTTGAGGGGAGGCCACACTGGCTTATATAGAGAGGTCCAGAGCAGCCAGGGCTACATAGCAAAACCCTGCTTTGTTTTGTTTTGTTGTTTTAAGTGGAAGAAGAGGGTTCATAGAGATGGCTTAGTGGTGAAGAACACCAGATGATCTTCCAAGAGCCTGGGGCTCAGTGCTCAGCACCCAAATGGCAGCTCACAACTCTGTAACTCCTGTTCCAGGGGATCTGACATCCTCACAGGGACATACAAAATAAATTATATATTTTTTTTAAAAAGCAGAAGAAGAGGTTTCCCTCCTGTGGCACACAGACGTCACCTTGTGTGTTCTTCTTGGATGGGCCTTACGGGAGAAGGTGGTGTGGACCGTGAGAAACTCGTGCTGCAGCCGGTTCATCTGATTCCGAAGCTCGCAGTTCGCATGTCGGAGGCCATGACAGGGTAGCCGCACACCCCGGCTGCCCATAGGCCAGCTCGATCAGGTTGGTGCAGACAGCCGAGAGAGGTATGCACTGTAGATATCGGGAAGTACGTTCCTTTCCTGTCTGTGTAAAGGCCAACGTGTAGTTTAGTAGTCCACGTAATCATTATGGTGGACACAAATATTCCATTTAACAAATCGGGAAGCATTTCCCCCTCTTTATATACTGTTTCTTTCCCCCTTGCTGTTTTCAAGTTTATCTCAAACTCCAAGACACTTAATTATTCTTTTGTGTGTGTGTTGAGGATGGGGGTGGGGAGTGGGAGTGTCTGCACGTAGCCCAGGCTGGTCCAGAACTTGTTGTGTACCTTAAACGCCTGATCTGTCCTTTACCTCGCAATCTCTGGGATCGCAGTGGCGTGAGATACTATGCTTGACTTCAGACAGACAGTTCTCTTCTTTATTTATTTTGTCCTTTTTTTTCTTATCCTCCACTGTGTGTGTGTGTGTGTGTGTGTGTGTGTGTGTGTGTGTTTTGTTTTGAAACAGGGTCTCACTGTTTAGCTAGAACTCACTATGTAGACCAGGTTGGCCTCGAACTCACAGAGAAAGATCTGCCCAGCCTCTGCCTCCTGAGTACTGGGAATAAAAGCATGTGCCATTACAACACCTGGTGTTAGGGTCCAAAAATCCAAAACGACCCAAGCGGGCCCAAGAGTCCAGCAAAGCACGATCTTTTATGAATTAGGCAGCAAAAATGCCTAGCCAGGGCGAACAGCACAGACTCAGGAGCTAACTGTGTCTCTGAATGTCCATCTTAGTAAGTATTTGAGCAGAGGAACACCCCCCCCACCACCACCACCTCAGGCTGTTACTGATCAGTCAGGGCCACAGAGCAGACTCCCAAACCACAAACATCTGTGCCCACTTATCCCACCAATCAGGATTTAGGGATAGGGGACTTCTGTGGGAACGTGTCTTTGTGGTATTCTTAGCCTGTCTGTCTGGTCCCACTGTGGGAGGCGATGTGCCTAGCACTCATGTTTCAACTCGCCAACCAGGATTCATATTCTCCCCCCCCCACCAAACACACACTCTTTCTCTCTCTCTGCCAGTCAGGATGCTAGTTACCCAGAAAGGTCTTGGGAACTTAAGCTTTATTTGACCCATATTAAATGGAAGTTTGCCAGGTGGTGGTGGCGCACGCCTGTAATCCCAGCACTTGGGAGGCAGAGGCAGGCGGATTTCTGAGTTCCAGGCCAGCCTGGTCTACAGAGTGAGTTTCAGGACAGCCAGGGCTACACAGAGAAACCCTGTCTCCAAAAAAAAAAAAAAAAAAAAGGAAGTTTTATTCAAAATGACTTCGGTTTGGTTCCTTTTTTTTTTTTCCCCCAAGACAGGGTTTCTGTGTAGCCCTGGCTGTCCTGGAACTCACTCTGTAGAGCAGGCTGGCCTCAAATGGCAGCTTGGTTCCTTCTTATACTGGATTGTTTTGGTTTTCCTTCTTTTTTTGCTTTTTATTTGTTTATTTATATGAGTACACTATTGCTCTCCTCAGACACACCAGAAGAAAGTATCAGATCCCATTACAGATGGTTGTGAGCCACCATGTGGTTGCTGGGAATTGAACTCAGGACTGCTAGGAGACCAGTCAGTGCTCTTAGCCACTGAGCCATCTCTGCAGCCCCCCTGAAAAGTTTATTTAAAGATTTACCTGTTTATTACATACACAGCAGTCTGCCTGCCTGTATGTCTGCAGGCCAGAAGATGGCATCAGATCTGAGTCACCCACGATGCGGTTGCTGGGAACTGAACTCAGAGCCTCTGGAAGAACAGCCAGTGCTTTTAACCGCTGAGACATCTCTCCAGCCCCTGAAAAGGTTTGTTATAACAGATTCTCCCTCTCGTGAGCTCCAATTTAGTATCAGTGAGTATTGTTTAAGCGCATGTCCCTGCTCTTGCTCTACTTGCATTTCCTTTGTACACAGGGACGACCCCGCGTGTTTTGGAGACCACCTTGTACGCTGATCGGACCCCACTGAGTATTCAGCGACTCTTAATGCTCTGCTGGAGCCGCCCTCCTGTGTGGACCCATTCGCAGCACCTCCGCGTAGCGCCACTAGGTGTCGCAGCACCATCCCGCTTCCCAGGGTGACCACAACAAACATTTCCGCAGATTTCCTGGATGTCTGTCTGGAGAGCCCTGGTGAGACAGCAAAACCCTTGTCTGGTGGTCCTGCTGATGCACATTTGTAATCCCAACACCTGAGACGCTGGGGCAGGAGGATGGAAAGAGTGAGGCCCTGTCAAAGCAAGCTGGGTTTGTGGTGCGTGCCTGTAGATCCAGTACTTGGGAGGTGGGGGCTGGAGGATCAGGGGTTCAATTATCAAATTACCAGCCTCAGTTATACAGTGAGCCAGAGGCAAAGTTGAGCTACACCAGACCCTGTCTCAGAAAACAAAAGCAGGCCAGTGACATAGCACAGCAGGAAAAGAGCAGAAAACCTACTTCCACGTTTTTTTATTTTATTATTTATTTTATTTTATTATTTTATCTATCATCTATTTATTGCTTTTTTTTTTTTTTTTTTTTTTTTTTTTTGGTTTTTCAAGACAGGGTTTCTCTGTGTAGCTCTGGCTATCCTGGAACTCACTCTGTAGACCAGGCTGGCCTCAAACTCAGAAATCCGCCTGCCTCTGCCTCCCAAATGCTGGGATTAAAGGCGTGCGCCACCAACGCCCGACTATCTATTGCTTTTTAAAAATGTATTTATTTATTATATGTAAGTACACTGTAGCTGTCTTCAGACACCCCAGAAGAGGGCATCAGATCTCATTATGGTTGTGAGCCACCATGTAGTTGCTGGGATTTGAACGTGTGACCTTCAGAGGAGCAGTAGGTGCTCTTAACCTCGGAGCCCCTATTTGTTGCTTTTTTTGTTTGTTTGTTTGTTTGTTTTGGGTTTTTTTTGTTTTTTTGTTTTTTGTTTTTTTCGAGACAGGGTTTCTCTGTGTAGTCCTGGCTGTCCTGGAACTCACTCTGTAGACCAGACTGGCCTCGAACTCAGAAATCCACCTGCCTCTGCCTCCCAAGTGCTGGAATTACAGGCGTGCGCCACCACCGCCCGGCTATTTGTTGCATTTTTGAGACAGGTTTTCTCTGTGTGTGGCCCCAGAACTGTCTGTCCTGGAACTCTGTAGACCAGGTTGGCCTCGAACTCACAAAGATCCTTCTGCCTTGGGTCCTTCCCACCCACCCCATTCCTCTCATCTCCATGGTGAAAGTGGAGACATACAGACACACATAGAGACAGAGAAATGCACACACACACACACACACACACACACACGCACGCACAGATATAAACAGAGATAGACAGATACACAGAGAGACACACACACATACACAGAGAGACAGACAGAACACAGAGAACACATAGACACACACACACACACACACACACACACACACACAGAGTCTCTCACACACACAGAGTCACTGAAAGTGGCTCAGGGCCTGCTGGATGAAGTCTTCCTCCTGGATCTCATACAGGCAGCTGAGCAGCTCCAGGGAGCCATGCTGCAGGGCGGAGCCTTCACTCCCAGCGAGCTCAGACCCACGCCAGCGCTTCCTCCTTCACCTGAGGGGGGATGGTCCAGCCGAGAGTCCTCTTGAGGTAGCGCCCCATCTCTTCATTGAAGAGGCCAACAGAAAGCAGACCAGCAGACCGTGAGGGCCGAGAAGTCCCTTTCCCGGGAATCCATACTCAACAATGCTCTCCTCACCTGCTCTCTGCCGTGCAGTGCACAGTACATGGCTGTAAAGAATTCCTGGAGCCGGGCGGTGGTGGCGCACGCCTTTAATCCCACCAAGCCCGGCTCTCTGGGACTTCTTAACTGCTCAATCATTTCTCCAGCCCCTATTTTTATTTTTGAGCTACGTGTATGTGCATACACACATACATTGGAGTGCTCAGAGAGGCCCGAAAAGGGTTTTGAATTCCTGGACACTGGAATTCAAAAGGTTGTGAGGAGCTGCCTGATGTGAGTGCTGGGGCCCACCCCCCAGTCCTCTGATAGAGCAGTAAATGTTCTTAATCAGCGAGCCGTCTCTCTGAACCCAGCATGTTTCCCCCTTAATTAAGGCAGGGTTTCATGTAGTCCAGGCTGGCTTCAAACTAGGTGTTCAAAGATGGCTTTTGATCTTCCTGTCCATACCTCACATGTACTGGGATTGCAGGCCTGTACCACCACATCCACTATGTGATGCTGGGACTGCACACAGGATTTCACGGACGCTAGGCAAGTGCTCAAACACAGAGCTACTGCCCCACCCACTTTGCATTTTGCTGTTTGAGATGGAGTTTCATATTTTTCAGACTGACTTCCAACTAGCTGTGTAGCCAGGGGCAGCTTTGAGCCACTGAACCTGTTGCTTCTGCTTCTCTAGTTCTAGGAATTACAGGCACAAGCCACTCTTCCTTCCTTCCTTCCTTCCTTCCTTCCTTCCTTCCTTCCTTCCTTCCTCCCTCCCTCCCTCCCTCCCTCCCTCCCTCCCTCCCTCCCTCCCTTCCTTCCTTCCTTCCTCCCGCAATAGTCCTTCTCTGTAGTTCAGACTGGCTTGTAACTTTTCTTGATTTCCCCTGCCTCAGTATCCTCTACCCCTTACCCCCCACCCCTACCCTAGCCCCTACCCCAAGCCCTGCAAACCCTGTGATTACTAGGGTAAGCCGCCACTCCCAGATGTTATCAGCAAATCACAATGAACTCAGTAACTACCAAGCGTGATCTATTGGCTACTTGTTCCTTGAGCCAGGGCCTCTCAACAGTTTCCAGCTGCGATCTGAGAGCCCTGCTCCTGGGAAGCTGAGGCACTCAAGCGTAGCTCTGTCAGTACATGTTCCTTGCATTTGTTGTGCAGCAATTGATTCTTCTGACTTAAAACAATCCTCCCCAAGAGACCTCATAAGGCCCCAAGATTGATTTCTCTGTCTTCCTGGAGAGGCTCATAAGACTTAAGGAGCTGGCCGGGCGGTGGTGGCACACGCCTTTGATCCCAGCACTTGGGAGGCAGAGGCAGGCGGATTTCTGAGTTGGAGGCCAGCCTGGTCTACAAAGTGTGTTCCCCGACAGCCAGGGCTACTCAGAGAAACCCTGTCTCGAAAAACCAAAAACCAAACCAAACAACGTTTTCCAGAATTAACACCATTATGTGGTACAGGTGGAAATTGAGGACATTGAGCACAAGTCTTTACAATTTGACGTGCACATTCTCTAGAAATACCAAATTGTACATCTCAATTTTTTGGTGTTTTTTTTTTTTTTTTTTGTTGTTGTTGTTGTTGTTGTTGTTGTTGTTGTTTGAGACAGAGTTTCTTTGTGTAGCCCTGGCTGTCCTGGAACTCACTCTGTACACCAGGCTGGCCTCCAGCTCAGAAATCCGCCTGCCTCTGCCTCCCAAGTGCTGGGATTAAAGGCGTGCGCCACCGCCGCCGCCCGGCTATACATCTCAATTTTGATGATGTAAAGAATGAGATTGTATGGCCAATTGTTCCTATGTATGGCCTATAATCTGCCCGGGATACAAATCTGCTGTGGCATTGCCCTAAGGGGTCTTGTCCTGGCAATCCAGTACGAGCTCTTAAATGCCCAAAGACAGCCCTTTAAAGGAGCCATACTTTTTCTTTCTTTTTTTTTTTAAAGATTTATTAATTTATTATATGTAAGTAGACTGTAGCTGTCTTCAGACACCCCAGAAGAGGGTGTCAGATCTCATTACAGATGGTTGTGAGCCACCATGTGGTTGCTGGGGTTTAAACTTCAGAAGAGCAGTCGGTGCTCTTAAATGTCCAAAGACGGCCCTTTAGCCCAGCCATACTTTTTCTTAACTTGAGTTGTATTTGCATAAATAATTGTAAACTTTGAGACTTAGCAGTATCTAAAAAAGGAACACTTTCAAGCAATTGTAAACCATGAACTGTGTATTGGCTATCAGTATACAAATTAAAAGCTTGGTTTTTCACATTTTAAAAACGCAATTCAATTATTTATGCTGAAGTGGAGAGACACTCAAGAGGATCCAATTACATATGCTTCTCTCCCATTGATGGGCTATTTATAAATACAGCAGATTCATTCCTTATGGGAAAAGCATGCATATGTTTACAGGAAAGCATTCATAGAAACAAATTGTGATAACTTGTCTTTTGGATAATGATTATCAATTTTGCCTAAAATGTTTACCATGCAATAGGCCAAATATCAATATTCTGCAATAACCAATTTAATTGCTATTTGAAACAAGGAACAGGGCTGGCAAGATGGCTCAGTAGTTAAGAGCACTGACTGCTCTTCAGAAGGTCCTGAGTTCAAATCCCAGCAACCACATGGTGGATCACGACCATCCGTAACTAGATGTGACATCCTCTTCTGGAGTGTCTGAAGACATCTACAGTGTACTTACATATAATAAATAAATAAATCTTAAAAAAAAAAAAGAAGAAGAAGAAGAAGAAGCCGGGCGGTGGTGGCGCACGCCTGTAATCCCAGCACTCTGGGAGGCAGAGGCAGGCGGATTTCTGAGTTCGAGGCCAGCCTGGTCTACAGAGTGAGTTCCAGGACAGCCAGGACTACACAGAGAAACCCTGTCTCGAAAAACAAAACAAAACAAAAAAAAAAAATTAGGAAAAATTGCCCTTATAAGAGGAAGCCCAAACCAAACTATTAAACTGTCAAACTTGCAGACGGTTCTCTTTCCATTCTGATAAAATAAAAAAGTCACAAACCACCATTACCACCACCTTAGGAGGATGTACCTCAAGTCAGTTAGATCTCCAAATCAATCGAGTCCAACAAAACTGAGTGCTAAAAACTAATTTAACACACCTGACAATACGACACAATCAGAACACATAATTTACATACTTAGTAACCCTTTATGCTTTCTTTTACATTCATAATTTATATTTATTGGCAGAATTCTCTCTCTCTCTCTCTCTCTCTCTCTCTCTCACACACACACACATACACACACACACACACACTGAAAGGCAAGTTTTAGGTGACAGAAAAATACGGACTTAGCAGGAATTGACTGCTTCACTAATGTCACCTGCCATTTTCACTTCTATTATTTCAACTTAAACTTCTAAAAGTCCCTTTCCTGGACCACTCTCTCTCTTTTCGGAGCTTCCAGGGGAGACAGCAGCTTCCTGAAGGTCATCTCCTTTCACCCTGTCCTGTCTGCTTGTGAAAAACCTAATACAAAGTAGCTTCTTTGACCCTTGACTTTATAAATCTCCACTAAAAAGAAATCCACCTAAATTTTAAGCTTAAAAGTCCACAAAAATACTTTCTCTTTAAAGAATCAAACACTTTTATAAGAATAAAGGTTCTTGCCGGGCGGTGGTTGCACACGCCTTTAATTCCAGCTCTTGGGAGGCAGAGACAGGCGGATTTCTGAGTTCGAAGCCAGCTGGGTCTACAGAGTGAGTTCCAGGACAGCCAGGGCTACACAGAGAAACCCTGTCTCGGAAAAAAACCAAATCCACAAGAACCAAAAAAAAAAAAAAAAAAAAAAAAAAAAAATTCTCTGTTTTTCATCAGCCTTATTTCTCTTTCTGGTTGGGGGTCATCTGTCTTTGTTGTCTGAGATCTGAGATGTAAGAGTCACAGGAGAAGTCATCACCACGGTCTGTGGGAGTGGTCTGGCAGATGGTGTGGTACAGACCTGGTAGGTCTGCCTGTCTCCTGATGCAGTCTGTCCATCTACCTGGTTACTCAGGACGAGTAACTGCTGTCCATCAGAGGTCTGTGCATCCTGGAGGATTGCCCCTCGCAGAGTACTGCTTGAATTTGTCATGGTTAATGTCAGCGGTGCCTGGACTCCATCAGTGCCTGGACTGGCCAACTGTAAGTCTCCGTTTGGGGCAATGGCTGCTCATCTGATAGATGGGGGTTGGAATAAACAGAAATGCTGGGATTTTTCTCCGCCTTCTTTTCTGCCCCAGGTAGCTTCAGAACTTGATGTAACCAGTACTAAAGATATCTCCAGTAGGGGCCAGGAGGGAAACAGGACGTCTCCTGATTTCCTCCTGTCCCTCGAAGAGTTCTGAAATCCATTTTCTTTTTCTTTCTTTCTATCTATCTATCTATCTATCTATCTATCTATCTATCTATCATGTCATTTGTGTATTTACCATGCACAGCATAAATATACTTGAGCTAAAAGTTTTCTAACATGTTTTTTGTTGTTTTTTGTATTTTACTCTTTATTTTATTTTATTTTATTTTATTTTATTTTATTTTATTTTAATACCCTATTCCTCTCGGCTGAAGCAGCTCCTGGCTTCAGACAATTGCCCATTTAGAATCCCCTGTCCAATGCACTGTCACCCCTAGCTGATATCTGCGTTGGGCCGACGCTGACTCAATCTAGCCTGTATCTTTTTTTTTTTTTTAACCTCCTGTGATTAATAGCCTTCAAAATATGGAATTTATAGCGCTAACATTAATGCTGTATATTGCTTACCACCGTGGGGGATATGCAACTTCTTCGGTTTTCTGTGGCGCTCCGCCAAAGACAGCATCCCTCAGTCGACCCCCCCCCAACCCCGTGCCCAAGCCCCGCCTTTGGGCAGCACCCGTAGCCATCTAGCAGCCACGGAGAACTGGGCACACCAGGAAGGGGGGCTGGAAAGGAAATAAGATGGCGGACGAGAGAAAGATGGAGCCAAGAGAAAGGCTCTGGCTTCAGAATCTCAAGGTCATCCTCAGCTACACAGTAAGTAAATTCCAGGCCAGCCTGGACGACTTGAGGTCAAGGGCTGAGAGTGGAGCTCAGATGTACAGCACTTGTTTAGTATGCATAAAGTCCTGGGTTTGAAATGTGGTCTAGGCAGACAGTAGATGGTGCTTTCCTTTCGTCCCAGCCCTCTTGAAACAGACAGGTGATCTCTCGAGTTCAAGACCAGCCTAAGCAGCTGGGCGGTGGGGGCGCACGCCTTTAATCCCAGCACTTGGGAAGCAGAGGCAGGCAGATTTCTGAGTTCAAGGCTAGCCTGGTGTACAGAGTGAGTTCCAGGACAGTCAGGGCTACACAGAGAAACCCTGTCTCAGGGGGGAAAAAAAAAGAAGAAGACCACCTAAGTGGCATAGCTGTCTGGAGGGGATGGGGAAGAAAAAAATTCTCAGTCTGTTTGTCTCCAAAATCTTTGGTCCTTATCAGCAGGGATGGTATTCACCTGGCAGGCTAATCCTCTAAATCCAAAAGATGGGTAAATTGAGGCCCAAAGAGTTCATCAACTGAAGGCAATCATACAACCCCCCAAACTGTTGATTACTGCCCAGGGCCTCACCCTCCCAAGTCCCACTCATCTCTGTGGGAGGCTGAGAACAGAGGTTGGGAAACTTCTTGTGTGTACTCACCCTCAGGCCACAGGGGCTGTGAGGAAGCCTCCCCCACTGCCTCCTCGGCTTTTGGTACAAGCAGAATACACTCCCACCCTAAGTCTCCGCCATCTTGCCCTAATAAATTGGGAGGGCCCAGCCACCATGCTAATGCCACAAGGTGACATCAGGGCACGGTGTACAGCAGTGGAGAAAACTCAACATGTTCCTAACTTTCCAGGCAAGACTCCTCCATCTGCGGTACGGTTCTCCAGAAACACATAAGTAATAGGAGAGATAAACAGAAATGACAGACAGAAGCAAGCAAGACACATGATAGGCCTAGAAGATAGATCCATGCTTGGTGGCACAGGCCTGCACTCCCAGCCCCTGGAAGGCAGAGGCAGGATGTCCTTGTTTTCTTTACAACTGCTGTGATAAAGGAAGGACTGGCCAGAAACACTTGGTCTCCACATGCATTCACACACAAATGTACACACCATGCAAACACACACAAGCCTACCACACACACACACACACACACACACACACACACGAGATTCACACACATGTACATACCCGTGCAAACACACATCTACAAGCCTACCACCAAAGAGGCACGCTCATACACAGAGAGATGGATGCTCACAGGTGCACATACACACATGCACATACCCATGCAAACATACGTGTGCATCAACAAGCAAGCCCACCACCACCACCACAGACACACAGACACAGGTGCACAACCACGCAAACACACATAATAAAAGCCTACTATTCCCTCTCACAGAGGCACACAGGTGCCATGCACAGAACCATGCAAATGAACATATACAAGCTCACCACAACACACACACACACACACACACACACACACAGATGCACAAATATAAACACCCAGGCAAAAACACATATACCAGCCCACCACACACATTCACACACACTGCCAGCAAGGTAGCAAGATAAAGGTACTTGCCACTGACTGCATTCTGAAGTTCCATCCCTGAGAAGGAGAAAACTGACTCCTGAAAGCTGTGTCCTAACCTTCACAAGTGTGCCACAGCAATACACACACACACACACACACACACACACACACCACAAAATAACTAAACAAACATTTTTTTTTTTTTTTGGTTTTTTTTCAAGACAGGTTTTTCTCTGTGTAGCCCTGGCTGTCCTGGAACTCACTCTGTAGACCAGGCTGGCCTCGAACTCAGAAATCCGCCTGCCTTTGCCTCCCAAGTGCAGGGATTACAGGTGTGCGCCACCACGCCCGGCCCGGCAAGCTCTTTTACCACCGAGCCATCTTGCCGGCCCTGAACCTATTCCTGTATAAGAGTTTGTTCCTGGGTTGGTAACTTGGACAGCAAATGTTTATTGTGTTGGAACTTCTGACTCTCAGCCGGCCAGACGCTACAGTCAGCCTCCTCTTTGGGTTTCCAAGATCCTGCTTCAAAACCGAAGAGGAATGAATGTGGAAACTATGGTAAGATAGGCAAATGTGATATTTAAATTTCCGAGTGCCCCTGCTAGCGAATCCGGATGGGTATTTTTAGAATTGGAGTTGAATTGGCAGTTAAAGCTGTTCTCATCTGCAGTGAGAGGAATTTCGCTGGATGGGTGGTAAAGGCATGTTTCTAAAATGTGACTAGAGTCAGCATCTTGGATTTGACATGCGAAATTTTGCTTCAGGAAGGAGAGGCACCTACCAGTGATCCTTCCATGATCTACAGGCTAAGAAACAATGATGAGGCTGGACAGACCTTTAATCTCCAGCACTGGAGAGGCAGAGGGTGGCAAAACTCTGAGTTCAAGGCCAGTCTGGTCTACAAAGGGAGATCCAGGACAGCCAGGGCTACACAGACTCCTTGGAGAGAGAGACAGAGAGAGAAAGAGAGAGAGAGAGAGAGAGAGAGAGAGAGAGAGAGAAAGGAAGAAAGAAAGAAAGAAAAAAGAAAGGGAAGGAAGGAAGAAAAGAAAAACAAAAAAGGGAAGGAAGAAAGAAAGAAAGAGGGGAGAGACATCTTAGTGTTGGGTTTTTTTTGTTTTTGTTTTTTTTTTTTTTTTTTTTTGGTCTTTTCGAGACAGGGTTTCTCTGTGTAGCCCTGGCTGTCCTGGAACACACTCTGTAGACCAGGCTGGCCTCGAACTCAGAAATCTGCCTGCCTCTGCCTCCCAAGTGCTGGGATTAAAGGCGTGTGCCACCAACGCCCAGCTCTTAGTGTTGTTTTTGGGACAGTGTCACACACATTTTATCACAAATTGCTGCAATAACTGAAGAACTGAACTTCTGTTTTTTGGGTTTTTTTTTTTTTTTTTTTTTTTTTTTTTTTGTTTTTTTGTTTTTCCAAAACAGGGTTTCTCTGTGTAGCCTTAGCTGTCCTGGAACTCACTCTGTAGACCAGGCTGGCCTCGAACTCAGAAATCCGCCTGCCTCTGCCTCCCAGTGCTGGGATTAAAGGCGTGTGCCACCACTGCCTGGCGACCTTGAACTTCTGACTCTCCTGCCTCTACCTCCAGAGAGCTGGGATCTTAGGCAGGGAATGTAGCCATACAGGGAATGTAGCCATTCGTGGGTGGAGAACTCCCGTGGTGAAGCGGTGTGCCTGGGCGGTTGGAGGCAGCAGCTGCTTCTCACGGCGGGCGGAAGCTGCCAACCCAGGAGTTGCAGATTCCAATGAGCCGGGACTCTGCAGTCCCGATCTGGCCCGGGAGATGTGCAAGTCTCCTGCTGTGCTCTGGTCCTCAGTCCGGAGTGGAAGCCTGGAAACTGGCTGTGCTAGGGAAGGCATTGGCAGCAGCTGCAACAGGGAGGCCAAGGGAGTCATCTGTTCCGCCCTTTCCACCTGAACGGGGAGGAGAAAGTGCCATGCACGCTCAGGGTGCGCCTTCCGGCTGAGGCTTGCTACTTAGGTGACTCTAATTCGTCACAATATGCACCTGCATGTTTGATACTGAAAGGATAAGGTTGTAAGCTAGGAATCCCCCGTGCCTGAGTCTAGGGTGACCCCAAAGGAGCAGAGGTTCAGTCCACACCTTGTTGGCTTGGAAGTGTGCACATATCCCACCCGCCTCCAGGGTCCGACCACGAACCTCTGGGAGTGTCCCTGGCGCCTTTTCCCGTCTCCCTCCGCGGAGTGGCTGTGGCAGGGACGGGCACGGCTGGGGGCTGGCGGAGTCACCTCGGGGGAGCTGCGGGGCTCCTGCCTGGGGGGCACTTGGGTCCCCAACGCCAGTGGGGGAGGGTGGGCCCGACCCTGTGCGTGGTGGCCATGTAAGCGGAAGTGACTTAACTAGTTCTTCCAGCCTCTGTGAGAGGCTGATAGGTTCTCAGAGAGCGCGGGCTCGGATGGTTTGAACTGATTGGCTTAGAAGCTTGTGGTAGGCAGGTTCTGTTATAAGTCTATAAAAGGCCAATCCAAGCCAGCCCACATAGGGCTCACTTCTTTTACCCTGCGTGGTAGGACTGTGACGCCCCAGAGCTCTGGAAATTAAAAATCCTCTTGCAAATTGCATCAGGTCTGTCTCTCGTGAGTGTTTCGGGGTGCTGGTTTCTGAAGCATGGGGTGCTGGAATACCCCCTTTTTTTCTTTCGGATCTTACAATTATGGACAAAGCAGGTAGGATGGCCACAGTGTCTCCATGTTCCAGGCTTGAACCACCACCCTGCAGGACATTTGTTGACCAAGAGCTTCAAGACTGGCCCCAATCAGGCAGGAGAGATGGCTCAGTGGTTAAGAGCACTGGCTGCTCTTCCAGAGGTCCTGAGTTCAATTCCCAGCAACCACCTGGCGGCTCATCTGTAATGGGATCTGATGCCCTCTTCTAGTGTGTGTCTGAAGACTGCTGCAGTGTGCTCACATAAGTAAAAAAAATAAATCTTTAAAAAAGGTAAAAAGGCTGGTCCGGATCATGGATCATAAGACTCCTTCAGCTCACACTACACATATTTTTATCTTTTGGAGACAGTGACTCGGTGTAGCTCAGGCTGTCACCAAATTTGATATGTAGCCAAGGATGACCTCAAATCTTTGATGCTTTATAATCACTCTTAGCAGTACTGAAATTACAGGCTTGCTTTTCCACAGGAAGCACCAACAGCTTTTAAATGAGTATAAGTTATTCTTCCTCGTTATGCCTACACCGGGAGACGAGGGAGATGGCTCTGGGTTGAGAGTGCGTAATGTTCTCGCAGAGGATTTCGATTCAGTTCCCAGCACCCATGCTAGACAGCTCCCCACTGCCTGTAATTCCAGTTCGAGGGGAATTAATGCTCCCTGCTAGTCTCGGAGTGCACCTGCATACCCATGACTCAAACCACATGCATTTGTTCATATAAGTTTTAAAAAAGTTAATACTTATTTTCATTTTCTATGTATATATGTGTCTTACCTGAATATATGTATGGGCACTAGATGCATGCCTGGTCCTGAAGAAGCCAGGAGAGGGTGACAGAGACCCAGAAACTGGAGTTAAAGACAATCAACCAGTGGGAGCTGGAAACTGAAGGAAGGTTCTCTACGAGAGCCACAGCTACCTAAAGGCTGAGCCATCTCTCTCTTCAGCCCATTTTTTTAAAAAAAAGATTTATTTATTTATTTAATGTATCTGAGTACAGCATTGCTCTCTTCAGGCACACCAGAAGATCCATTACAGATGGTTGTGAGCCACCATGTGGTTATTGGGACTTGAACTCAGAACCTCTGGAAGAGCAGTCAGTGCTCTTAACCACTGAGCCATCTCTCCAGCCCCAGTCCAACTATTTAAAAATCTTAGAAACTAAGAGTTCAGGGCCAAGCATAGTGATTCATGTCTTTAATCCCAGCATCCAGAAGCAGAGGCAGGCAGATCTCCATCAGTTCTTTGCCAGACTAGTCTACACAGAGAATGCCAGGAGAGCGAAGGCTACGCAGAGAGGGGAGGAGGACAATGTGGATAAGAAGAAACTCAAGGGA
This sequence comes from Apodemus agrarius, assembly GCA_964023405.1. NCBI lineage: Eukaryota > Metazoa > Chordata > Mammalia > Rodentia > Muridae > Apodemus > Apodemus agrarius. The sequence continues at coordinate 10,378,066 of OZ030005.1, forward strand.
GTCCTTGGTTACAGAATTAGTTGAAGGTTAGCTTTCTTTGGGGGGGGGTGTTTGTTTTTGTTTTTGTTTTTTTTAGACAGGGTTTCTCTGTATAGCCCTGGCTGTCCTGGAACTCACTCTGTAGACCAGGCTGGCCTCGAACTCAGAAATCCGTCTGCCTCTGCCTCCCAAGTGCTGGGATTACAGGCGTGTGCCACCAAGCCTGGCTCAAAGGTTAGCTTTCATTACACAAAAATAAATAAAATTTAAAAACAGGTCCAGGTTTCATAGCGTGTTCCCCGAATCCCAGCCATCAGGAGACTGAAACAGAGCCGGGCGGTGGTAGCGCACGCCTTTGATCCCAGCACTTGGGAGGCAGAAGCAGGCAGATTTCTGAGTTTTTGAGTTCAGCCTGGTCTACAGAGTGAGTTCCAGGACAGCCAGGGCTACACAGAAAAACCAAACAGAGAGAGAGAGAGAGAGAGAGAGAGAGACTGAAACAGGAAGATAAGAAAAATAGAGGTTATCCTCAGCTATTTACAGATTTTCAAATCCAATCTACAGAAAGCACTTTACAGAAACAAAAGTGGTGGGTGGGCCTGGTGGTGGTGGCACATGCCTTTAATCCCAGCACTTGGGAGGCAGAGGCAGGTGGATTTCTGAGTTCGAGGCCAGGCTGGTCTACAGAGTGAGTTCCAGGACAGCCAGGGCTACACAGAGAAATCCTGTCTCGAAGAAAAAAAAAAAACAAAAACAAACAAACAAAAAGTGGTGGGTGGGCAGTGCAGTTCAGTGGTGGCTATCTCTAGCCTTTGAGCGGCTCCGGGACTATTTTCACCCCGCAAACAAGTCACCAGCAGCCACAATAAAAACAAACCAATAACAACCCTCTGCGGCCTTACGGTCTGAATATCTTGGAAGAGAACTCCCTTCCCCTGAGCAGCAGATCCTTGCACACGCTGTGGACCAGTTGGTTCCTGAGGCAGTAGATGAAGGGGTTCAGCAGGGGTGACACTGTGGTGTTGAAGAAAGCTATGCCTTTGTTGAGGCCCAGCCTTCCCGTCTGCGTGGGGTTGAGGTACATGATGATGCAGCTCCCGTAGCTCATCGACACCACCAGGATGTGCGAGGAGCAGGTAGAGAAGGCCTTGCTGCGACCCCCACTCGTAGGCATCCGCAGGATGGTCCTGATGATGCAGCCGTACGATAACGTTGTGATCAACGTGGCAGTCAGCAGGGTGCAGACAGACACCAGGAAGGCCACCAGCTGCAGGAGCCTGGTGTCTGCACACACCAGCTCCAGCAAAGGGGAGCTGTCGCAGAAGAAGTGGTTGAGGACGCGCGGTCCACAGAAAGGGAGAGACAACATCCAGGCAAACAGCCCAGGCAGGGCCAGGAGGCTGGTTGCCCAGCAGGCCAGCACCAGGGCGGAGCACACGCGGGGAGTCATGAGTGCTGCGTAGCGCAGCGGCCTGCAGATGGCCAGAAAGCGGTCCGTGGACATCACTGCCAGCAGCAGCACCTCCACGGCGCCCAGGGTGAAGTAGAGGATCATCTGCGCGAAGCAGCGGGGGCGCGAGATGGCGCCGCGCGCCGCCAGCAGGTGTGCCAGCATCTGTGGGGACACGGTGGACGTGAAACCCACCTCGAGCAGGGAGAAGTGGCGCAGGAAGAAATACATCGGGGTGTGCAGGCGGCGGTCCGCCAAGGTGAGGGCGATGATGAGCAGATTCCCCAGCAGGGTCAGCACGTAGGTGACCAGGAGGACGCCGAAGAGGAAGAGCTGGAGCCCTCGCTTGTTGGTGACTCCCAGAAGCACGAATTCCAACACGGAGGTGTGGTTGGGTTTGGGGATAGGCGCAGGGGCCTCCATCTGCAAGGGCTGTGGGGAGTCTGTGTGAGTCTCAGTAACCTCAAAATACCGGGGATTCAATGTCTGTCACAAAGAGTGCTGGAGTTAAAACACGCGATACTTAGAGCTGCATTTGTAATATGTTAACACCGCACCAAAGTGAACTCCTACATGCCCTAAATGAAAATGATGGGAAAGAATTAGACTCCTGTAATGACACACCCCTCTTGACACACCCCTCTAAACCTAGCGCTTGGGAGGCTAAGGGGTGTGTGTGTGACCAGGATTTCAAGGACATCCTCAGCTACATAGGAAACTGCGGGCCACATGAGACCCCATTTCAAAAACCCACAAGGAAGGAAGAAAGAAGAGAAGGAGGAAATAGCAGAAGAGAAAGAAGGAGCAAGGAGGAGGAAACAGAAAGTAGAAATAAGGAGAAGGAGGAAGAAAAAGAAGAGTAGGAAGAGGATAATGAAGAGGAGGAAGTGGGGAGGGGCAGCTGGGCGGTGGTGGTGGTGCACGCCTGTAATCCCAGCACTCTGGGAGGCAGAGGCAGGCGGATTTCTGAGTTCGAGGCCAGCCTGGTCTCCAGAGTGAGTTCCAGGACAGCCAGGGCTACACAGAGAAACACTGTCTCGAAAAAACCAAATCCAAAAGGAGGAAGAGGAGGAGGAGGAGGAATTTTGTTTCCTGCTTTTCCTAGGTGTTTATTACGGACCAGGGGGGAACTTTGATAGCTCTTTTTTTTTTTTTTTTTGCAGATTTGACAATCCACTTGGGTGAGACTTGCTCTACGCTCTAATCACCTTATGTATGAGTTGAAAGAATTCAGTTTGGAATTAGTCAGTTGTCACAGAGAATTTCATTTCTTTGTGCACTGCCGTGTCACGTGCCTATACGTTGGATGGATGGTAAAATCCATGTCTATAAAGGCAGACGTCCCTGGGGGGAAGGGCCGTGTGCCTTTCTTTCCAGTACTTGGGAGGCAGACGCAAGCAGGCGTCTGAATTCGAAACCAGCCTTGTCTACAGCGTTCTAAGATGGCCAGGCTATATAGAGAAACCCTGTATCCAAAAACCAAAGGGTGCGTGGGGCACTGGGAAGAGAATATTTCCCACTGTGTAGACCAGGCTGGCCTTGAACTCACAAAGATACAGATGCATCTGCCCCACCCCACCCCCAGGTCTAGGAGCAGAGGTGTGCGCCACTGTGCCTGGCTTAGGGCGTGTGTTCTTCCGGTGTCACTTGCTGAGTCCTCACAAGTGCGTCCGTCCGTCCGGGACACACTGGACGAAACAGAAGATACTCTGGGCAAGAGCACCAGCTGCCCTCTCAGTACTGCGGAGGCCGAAGCGGGAGGACTGTCAGACTCCGCACACCAGCCTGAGTTACAGACCGAGTTCAGCTGATCTGAGCTACAGCGTGAGGCTCAGACCTGAAAGATAGGGAGAGAAGGGATGCGCAGTGGAGACACAGGGAGACAGAGGTGGGGTGGGGTGAGGAAGGGGAGAAGAGGGACAAAAAAGTAAGAATGAGAAGGGGTACGGGGAGGAGGTGCTCGCTACAGCGCCCGCAACCATACGGTGGGACTTGAGAATGAACTCCTCCAGGCTGCCCCTCACTTCCCCACGGCCCCTTCGATAAACATGTAACTGAATAAAACGAGGAAGTTCAGTTCCTAAAAACAGAGGGAAGAGAGATGGGCTGGAAAGCCAGCTAGGAAGTTAGAAGCTATCGTGGCTTCACAGAGGACCCGTGTTTGATTTACGGCATCCGTTTTGGATGCCTCACAACCACCTCTTGCACTGGTTCCAGGAGATCCAGCGCACTATGGACTCTGTGGATGGCTGTACCCACGTGCACTCCCAACCCACACGAATACATAATTAAAAAAAAAAATGTTGCCTGGTGGTGGTGACGCACGCCTGTAATCCCAGCACTCTGGGAGGCAGAGGCAGGCGGATTTCTGAGTTCGAGGCCAGCCTGGTCTACAGAGTGAGTTCCAGGACAGCCAGGACTACACAGAGAAACCCTGACTCGAAAAACCAAAAAAAAAAAAAAAAATGTCTTTAAAAAGTCATGAAAAGCGGGACGTGGTGGTGCACTGTAATCCCAGCACTTGGGAGGCAGAGGCAGGCGGATTTCTGAGTTCGAGGCCAGCCTGGTCTACAGAGTGAGTTCCAGGACAGCCAGGGCTACACAGAGAAACCCTGTCTCGAAAAAGCCAAATCCAAAACAAATAAACAAACAAAAAATCATGAAAAAATAAAGAGGGAAGAGAAAATGGAGGAAGGAAGGAAGGAAGGAAGGAAGGAAGGAAGGAAGGAAGGAACACCCCCACAAACTGCTGTCTTGGAAGACTTCACCACCTTCTGTAGGAGAACCGCAATAGATAGAACTGGAGATCTGCACAGACACGGGTTGACTGGCAGGTAGGGAGAGCTGCGGCTCTGAGCACCGTGGGCCGCTCTATCCCACCGGGCTGGGCTACGGAGCGCGCCTAAGTCCTTCTGTGCTTTTTATGTGCCTAGTTTATCCAGACCAGGTGTGCCAATCAAGATCTAACAGAGTGCTTGAGTACAAGCCACTCCCTTCTTGTTTCTTGTATAAGAAGCCACTGTCGTTCTTCTTTCTTCTGGGGTCGGGGGTCTTACGTAGCCCAGGTTAGCACGGAACTCCCTATGCAGCAGAGGATGATCGTGAGCTTCTGACCGCTTAAGGGCTGGGACAGGAGGCCAGTGCCATCAGGTCACAGAGTCTGCGGTGTGTGTTGGGAACAGAACCCGAGACACCATGCAAGCCTGCGTTCTAGCAACCCAGCTTCTTTCTCCGCTGTTAAGCCGAGGTTTTTTGTTTTGTTTTCCTTTTGTTTTTGTTTGTTTGTTTGTTTTTAGACAGGGTTTCTCTGTGTAGCCCTGGCTGTCCTGGAACTCACTCTGTAGACCAGGCTGGCCTCGAACTCAGAAATCCACCTGCCTCTGCCTCCCAAGTGCTGGGATTAAAGGCGGGCGCCGCCACCACCGCCCGGCTAAGCCGAGGTCTTAATGTCTATCTCACCACGGCTCCTCAGCCGATGAGAAGGAGCCCGTCAGATAAGGAGTGCACTCGGAGAAAGGGAAGTATGAAGATGTGATGCTTATGAGGAGACGGGCCATTAGATATATTAATTAATGATGAGAGAGAGACGCTGAGGGATGGCTGCCAGGTTCAGACACCTTCAACTAGTTCAGAACCCTACTATATACGACTCACGCCCTGCCTGTCCCAAGGACAAGAGCACTATGGGCCAGTGTGTGTGTGCTTCAGGGTTCTCCTCAATCCATTCCAGGGATGTGGCCGCGAGACAGCAGCTTCCCCTGACTGAGGCTCAGACTCCGTTCCTTGGCCTCTTTCCACCGGATGTGTTGTGACATCCTAACAAAACCATTGGGGATAAAGTAATTTATGCTATCCTGTGTGCTGCAAACGGGAGCGCTACTTCAGAATTCACACTCCCTCTGAATTAGTGTGCTGGGGTCCTAGGGGCTCCACCCTGCTAAACCTTTGCCATTCACACCTGAGGCTGGTAGTTTGCCAAGAGGATGTGTCCAAAGATCCCCAGGCTGCCTCCTTCTCCTCTCCAGGACTTATGGCAGGAAAAAACGGTGATTTGACCACCCATGACTTCTCCAATAGTCCTATTCTAGCCTCATTAAAAAGTCCATGGTAGCCGGGCGGTGGTGGCGCACGCCTTTAATCCCAGCACTTGGGAGGCAGAGGCAGGCGGATTTCTGAGTTCGAGGCCAGCCTGGTCTACAGAGTGAGTTCCAGGACAGCCAGGGCTAAACAGAGAAACCCTGTCTCGAAAAAAACAACAACAAAAACAAAAACAAACAAAAAACAAAAAGTCTATGGTGAGCCCCGGCAAGGCTCTCCTCCTCTACATCTTTATTTTCTCCTGCTCGGTGTCCTCCAGCTTTCTAGCAAGTGAATAAAGACCACAAAGCAGGAGAGGGCCAGCATGGTGGTGCAAGCCTGGGTGGTGGTGCAAGCCTGGGTGGTGGTGCAAGCCTGTGAGCTTAGCTCCCGGGCAATTGAAGCAAATTCATTATGAGTTGGAGACTAGCCTGCCCTACCCAGCAAGACTCCCCTCTGAAGAAAAGATTTTTACCTGGAATTTATTAGTCCCCCTTGATCATGAAGGGTCAAAGCTCTGGTTCTGGAGGTTTTCCACAGAGGTGTGTTACGGGAAATGGGCTACAGGGAGAGTCTGCAGAGAGAAAGAGGGGTGGAGGGTGGGGCGGACACACAGCGACAGTCAGACAGACTCTGTAAAGGAAGACCATGACGAGGACTAGAGATGGGGAAGAGAGGCGGCTGGGGAGAAACCAGTGGTCAGAGGGCTAGAGGGAGACGAGATGCGGATCTGAGAGAGAATGCAACAAAAATAAAACACAAAGAAGGAGAGGAGAGCTGAGGGGGTCAGAAAGGCAGCTGGCAGACAGAGAGAGAGAGAGAGAAAAGAACACCTTTGAGGCCCTTGAGAGATACTGTTATCTCAGGGGCCAGGTCACACCCCAGTGTGAAAGGAGGGATTTTTCCTTCTCTGTTCCCCAATTCCTCAGGCCTTGGGGACAAAGAACACTTGTAAAACTGCTGTCATCCCTAAGGGACTGATTAATTCAACTTCCTTCATTTCTCTGTGGGAACTTGTTTGGATCTTTGTGTTTTGGTGAGAGTTGAGGGGTTTGTTTTGTTTTGTTTTCCGAGACAGGGTTTTTCTATGTAGCCCTGGCTGTCCTGGAACTCACTCTGTAGACCAGGCTGGCCTCGAACTCAGAAATCCACCTGCCTCTGCCTCCCGAGTGCTGGGATTAAAGGCGTGCGCCATCGCCGCCCGGCTTGTTTTGTTTTGTCTTCTCCAACTGTTTGGTTTCTCCAAGACCTGTGTAGCCGCTGATTTCCTTCAGAAAAGAGGCAGAGCAAGGGTGAGGTCAGGAAGTGGTGAAGGTGGAGTCTGAAGCCAGAGAACTAGAGTGTGAGATAAGGATCAGTTTCACGGAAGGCTGGGCAAAGGTGAGGAATCAGGGGTCAAGAGAAGAGAGTGAGGACCGGGGAAAGTGCTAGAAGGAGAGTGGAAAAAGTAAGGGGGAGAATGAGCGTTAGGCTGGACATGGTGGGGCACACCTTTAACCCCAGCACTCCTGAGGCAGAAGCAGCCGGATCTCAGAGATCTCTACACACACAAGTTCCAGGGGTACACAGAAAACCCAACTAATAAATAAATAAATGAATAAATAAGAAAGAACGAGGGTTAGGCAGCCAGGCCTTTGATCCCAGCACTTGGGAAGCAGCAGAGGCAGGTAGATCTCCACGAGTTCAAGTCCAGCCCCATCTGGAGAGTGAGTTCTAGGACAGCCAGAGCTGCAGGAAGAAACCCTGTCTTGAAAAACTAAAATAAGTAAGAATGAAGATTAGGCAAAGGTAGGAGGAGTAAATGAAGCTGAGCTTTTGGGCTTTTGTGTTGTGAGAAGGTGAGAAAGCCCTTGTGGTGGTGGTGGTGGTGGTGGTGGGGCGGGGCTGGGGGGGCGGTGGTGGGAAGCAGCTCCTCTGAGAATGGGCGGGACTGGATCTCAAAGAAAGCCTTCACTGAAGGGTTTGTTGCAGGAATGCGGAAAACACAACAATGTGGGAGAAAAGTATCAATCCAGTGGGTGAAGATGAGGGGCCGTGCAAAGCAGTTTACTCTAGGCAGGAAGGCAGACCAGGACCGAGGAATAAACACCTCTAGATACTATGTGTAGCGGAAGATCAAGGTCCCGGAGAGAAGGCTCAGGATGACGGGATCTAGAGCAGTGGGATGGAGTCCCAGCCCTCACATGGTATCTCACAACCGTCTAACCCCAGTTCCAGGAGACCCAGTCCACTTGGCATGAATGTGGTACACATATCTGCATGCAGGCAAACCACATATGCAAATAAAATAAAATACAAAAATAAGTCTTTAAAAAAAAAAATCCAGGTAGTGGTGGCATGTGCTTTGAGGTCCAGCATTCTGAAGGCAGAGGCAGGGAGATCTCCGACTTTGGGGCCAGCCTGGTCTACAGAAGAGAGAGTTCCAGGACAGCCAGGACTACACAGGGAAACCCTGTAAACAAAATAGATCAAGCATTATTTGTTTGTTTGTGTAACAGGGTCTCTCTATGTAGTCCTGGTAGTTATGGAGCTGGATATATAGGGCTTGATTGCCTAAAACTCACGGAGAGCCTCCTCCGCCTCTGCCTCTGCCTCCGCCGCCTTCGCCCCCTCCCCCCCCCAGAGCAGGAATTAAAGGCATGCCCCCCCCCACATCCACTTTAAAGTACTTATTAAACAGGTGATCGGTTTGAAAATGGAAAACAAACTACTTGAGCAGATCACTAATAAGGACCAGGTATTGGCTTTCCATTAGTTTTTGTTGTTGCTGCTTTGAGGCAGGATCTCTCTGGCCTGGAATTCTCTATGTAGAACTTGCATTAATCTTTCTGCATGCTGGGATTACAGGCATGTACCATTATGCCTGCTTTATTTTGATTACAGTTTTTTCCCTAAAACCTCACTAAGTTTCATTATGGTTGCTTATAAAAGGTTTTATTTATAAGCACCTTTCCCGTGGCTACACCATTGGCAGGGGTGGGGTGGGGGGTGTTTGTGATTGTTGGGTCCTAGTTAAAATATTAAGGTCTAGGTAAAATGCTAAGGTCTAGGTAAGAGTTACTTAGCTAGCCTGCCATTATAAGGAAACTTTCTCATGTGTTTCTGCTGCTATTACTAAGAAATCTTTCTTTCTTTCTTTCTTTCTTTCTTTCTTTCTTTTAAAGATTTACTTTTTTTTTTATTTATATGAGTACACTGTCACTGTCTTCAGACACACCAGAAGAGGGCATCAGATCCCATTACAGATGGTTGTGAGCCACCATGTGGTTGCTGGGAATTGAACTCAGGACCTCTGGAAGAGCAGTCAGTGCTCTTAACCGCTGAGCCATCACTCCAGCTGCACTAAGAAACTTTCTAATGGCAAGACTGATTACATATTTTGTTATAGTCTGTGCCCTTGGAAACCAATCACCACAGAAGTCAGTAAAACTGTTTTGTATAGTTAGTTACCCACAGTAAGTTTGGACCCAAACCAACCACCACCTAACAGCGCCTATGTATAAGCTTTTGTTTTGTTTTGTTTTGTTTTTTCGAGACAGGGTTTCTCTGTATGGCCCTGGCTCTCCTGGAACTCACTCTGTAGACCAGGCTGGCCTCAAACTCAGAAATCTGCCTGCCTCTGCCTCCCAAGTACTGAGATTAAAGGCGTGTGTTACCACCACCCGGCTTGTGTAAGCTTTTATAAGATGTCCCTGGGATGGATCCCAACATAAGAGACAACAGCATCAATAGAAGAAACTATTTGGAATAAAACTCCTATTTGAATAGTGACCAAGTAAAGTTTAAGTTCCCAAGATCTTCCTGGGAACTGACATCCTGCCACAGGTGAAGACCCAGCCGATGGGAGCAGGACACGAGTGTACCACCAAGGCACGCGCCCAAGGAAGTCCCCATCCCTAAATCCTGATGGGGGAAATAACTTGGCACAGGTGTTTGTGGATTTGGGGCTTAACAACCCTGTAGGATCTCAACCTGGGACCATAGTTCAGTTCCAGAATCTTTCGAGTACACAGCTAGGAGTGATACAGCTATGTCCTGTCCTTAGTTTTATTTTTATAAGAAGCTTCCAGACTGATTTACACAGCGGCTGCGCCGTTTACACTTCCAAGAGTGAATAAACGCTCTCCTTCCCCTTCTTCACCAGCGTTTGCTGTTTTCATCCACCCATCATCCACCCATCCATCTACCCACCCACCCATCCATCCATCCACCCACCCACCCACCCACCCACCCATCCATCCATCCATCCATCATCCAACCATCCACCCATCCATCCATCCATCCATCCATCCACCGATCCATCCATCCATCTACCCATCCATCCATCTACCCATCCATCCATCCACCCACCCACCCATCCATCCATCCATCCATCCATCCACCCATCCATCCACCCACCCACCCATCCATCCACCCATCTACCTACCCATCCATCCATCCATCCATCCATCCATCCATCCATCCATCCACCCATCCACCCATCCATCCATCCACCCATCCACCCACCGATCCATCCACCCATCCACCCACCCACCCATCCATCCATCCACCCATCCATCCATCCACCGATCCATCCATCCGTTTGTTTAGGTGACAGCCATTATGACTGGACTGAGATGAAATACCAAAGCAGTTCTACTTTACATTTCCCCCAATGGTTAAGGAAACTGAACATTTAAAAAAAATCATTGTTCATTTGTATTTCTTCTCCTTCTCCTTCTTCTTATTCTTGTTTTTCGAGACAGAGTTTCTCTGTATAGCCCTGGCTTTTCCTGGAACTCACTCTGTAGACCAGGCTGGCCTTGAACTCAGAAATCCACCTGCCCCTGCCTCCCAAGTGCTGGGATTACAGGCGTGCGCCACCACGCCCGGCTTTGTATTTCTTCTTCTGATAACTCTTTGTTCAGTTCCCTGGTTCATTTCTTTTTTTTTTTTTTTCATTTTTTATTGGATATATTCTATATTTACATTTCATTTCCCTTTTTCTGGTTCCCTGCCCCCCAAAGGTCCCACATGCCCTTTTCCCTCCTCCTACTCCCTCATCCACCCCTTCCCACTTCCCTGTTCTGGTATTCCCCTACACTGATGCTTTGATCCTTTCCAGCACCAGTGTCCACTCCTTTCTTCCTGTTGGACATCATTTGGTATGTGAATTGTGTCTTTGGTGTCCCAAGATTCTAGGCTACCTGGTTCATTTCTTAAAGGATTTATTTTTTTATTTAAATTTTGTGTGTTCATGTGGGTCTGTAGGATTTGGGTATGAGTTTGTGAGTGTAGTGGCCAGGGAAGGCCAGCAGGGGGCACTAAATCCCTGGAGTTGGAATTACAAGCACTTTTCAGCTTGTCCTATACGGGTTTTTGGTCCTCTGCAAGACCAGTATCCACTTTTATTTATTTATTTATTTATTTATTTATTTATTTATTTATTTTTAAAGCCAGACATGGTGGCATACCTTTACTTCCAGCACTTGGGAGCCAGAGGCATGTGGATCTCTGTGAGTTCCAAGCTAGCCTGGTTTACAAAGCAAGTTCAAGGACAGCCGGGGCTGTTCCACAGAGAAACTCCATCTCAAAAAAACAAAACAACAAGCCGGGCGGTGGTGGCACACGCCTTTAATCCCAGCACTTGGGAGGCAGAGGCAGGCAGATTTTTGAGTTCGAGGCCAGCCTGGTTTACAGAGTGAGTTCCAGGACAGCCAGGGCTACACAGAGAAACCCTGTCTCAAAAAACCAAAACCAAACCAAAACAACAACAACAAAAACCCAAACAAACAAAAACCAAATAAACCCACAAAACTTTCCACCCAAAATTTATCTTGTCTACAAGACATGCAGGGACGGGGGATGGAACAGAGACCCAGAGAATAGCTGACCAACAGGCGCCCCAACTCGAGACCCATCCCATGGACAAGCACCAATCCCTGACACTATTAATGGTACTCTGTGATGCTTGCAGACAGGAGCCTAGCATGGCCGTCCTCTGAGAGATGCAGACACCGACAGTCAAACAGTAGAAGGAGCTTAGGGACTCTCACGGAAGTAAAGGAAGGAGGATTGAGGGCCTGGAAGGGAATTGGAACTCCACAGGAAGACCAACAGAGTCAACTAGCCTGGATCCTCGTGTCTCCAAGAGACTGAACCACCATCCAAAGAACATACATGGGCGGGACCCAGGCCTCCAGGCACACATGTAGCAGATGTGCAGCTTGGTCTTTGTGTTACAACTGTGACACGCTGTTGCACGTACAAGGAATATGTTTTAGCTGGGCTGCCTTGTCTGGCCTCAGTGGGAGAGGATGCACCTAGGCCTGCAGAGACTGGATCCATTGGGAGGATACCCAGGAGGGCTCTCACCTGCTCAGAGGAGGAGGAGGAGGGGAAGTGGGGGGTGGGTGGGTGGAGGGAAGCATTGTGGGAGAGGGTACCGGGAGGGAGGCAGTGAGTGGGGTGTAAAGTAAGTTAATAATAATAATAATAATAATAATAATAATAATATAAATTTTTGAAGTAAAAAAAAACAAAAAAATGTTTGTTACTTTATTTTATGTATATGAACGGTTTGTTTGCGTGTTATGTTAATGCTCCAAAGGCACACCTAGTGCCCGAGGAAGCCAGTTGCCTGCCCAGGACCCTCTGGCCTGTCAACGTCTTTAGCTGGTCGAAAGTGCTGCAGAGAACTCCAGGGTTCCGGCTTTCATGAGTCAGCACCCGCGCTGTCGGGGGTGGGGGTGGGGGTGGGGTGGCATTTTTTTTTGCTGATGCAGCTGCCTTTGAGTCCTTCCTGTAAGTACTCCTCACTCACACTCCTGTTCGTAACCCCAAAAACCTCACTAGTTCTCCAAGACTTTTTTTTTTTTTTTTTTTTTTTTTTTTTTAAAGACAGGGTTTCTCTGTGTAACCCTGACTGTCCTGGAACTCACTCTGTAGACCAGGCTGGCCTGGAACTCAGAAATCGCCTGCCTCTGCCTCCCAAGTGCTGGGATTAAAGGTGTGCGCCACCGCCTGACCCAAGACTTTAAGATAATTGGAAAGACAGTGGATGTCTGTGAGTTGGAGGCCAGCCTGCTCTATATAGTGAGTCCCAGGACAGCCAAGGGTACACAGAGAGAAGAGACTCTGTCTCTAAATAAGTAAATAAATACCCAAATAAATAAGCGCATAAATAAATAAGTAATAAGTGCAAAGCTGTAACAAAGCTCACTTGATAGTGTTTGCCATTCAAGCATGAGGCCAGTGTCAGAAAAGGGAGTAAACAATTACATTATGAGGATCTTTCTCATGCAATCAATCCAAGCTAGCTCTGCTCAGACAACTGACTCTGTTCTCTTGGAACTCGCTCTGAAGACCAGGCTAATGAGGTGCTGGGCTCAAACCTGTCAGGCCTTGATTTACCAAGTCAAATCCCCACCTTCCCTCCCGGCTTTAGAGACCATCTTCTGATTTCTGTCTGGCGAGCCAAACCCAGCTGGCCTTCGACCTGCAGAAGACTTTGGAAGTCAGCGGAGGGTAATAGACCAGCAAAAGCACAGAGAACAAGCCTCAGAGAGGAAGTGGACCTCGTAAAAACGTTTCCCCAAAACCACTAAGTGACTCGCCCCTGGGTGCAGTTAGGAAATAAGAATAAACCGAAATCATCTTAAGGAACAAAGGCGTTAGTTGATGAAATAACAAGATTAGTGTAGAGACCTTAATAAAACACGATCAAATGCAAAATATAGAAGGTCGTTGTTCGTTGAGGGGAAAGGCGGGGAGGTGCTTAATTTCTACAAGCCCGTAAACAGCTGCAGGGCATGAAGCCAGGCCACAAGGTCAGCCAGAACTTTTGGAAATTAAGAGTTAGTGCATTAGCACTCAGAGATGTAAGCCCATAAGGGCTCATGCCTAAGATTCTTAGGACTAAGAGAGGACAAGCCCACCAGTAAAGGCAGGACTAGGGAAGCAGAGACAGAAGGCTGCTCTGGGCCGCACCGGGAGACCCCGTCTACATGTTTTAAAAATCGCAACCAAACACATTCTACCAAATGTTTCCTTAGCAAATATTTGTGAGGTCATTGTACCATGGAACAAAATCTCGGGGTTATCCAATGCTACTAGGCGACAGAGGCACTTACAGACCCTCAACATTTTTACTTAAGGAGAGAGGGAAGGAAGGGGAGGGTTGAGAGGAGGAGAGTGGGGGAAGGGAGGGTATGAATGAAGTCATTTTTTTTTTTTTGGTTTTTTTTGTTTGTTTGTTTTTTGTTTTTTGTTTTTGTTTTTTTTTTTTTTTTTTTGAGACAGGGTTTCTCGGTGTAGCTCTGGCTGTCCTGGAACTCACTCTGTAGACCAGGCTGGCCTCGAACTCAGAAATCTGCCTGCCTCTGCCTCCCAAGTGCTGGGATTAAAGGTGTGCGCCACCACCACCGGGCAGTCGTTTTTGTTTTTTTTTTTTAAAGAAGATTTATTGATTATTATATCTAAGTTCACTGTAGCTGTGTTCAGAAGCACCAGGAGAGGGCGTCAGATCTCTTTACGGAGTGGTTGTGAGCCACCATGTGGTTGCTGGGATTTGAACTCCTGATCTTCGGAAGAGCAGTCAGTGCTCTTAACCGCTGAGCCATCTCTCCAGCCCAAAGTCTTCTTTTTTTTTCTAGAAGAATGTATTTATCTATGTGTAGAGGGGTATACACATACCATATCATGCCCATGGGGACTAGGAGAGAACCTGAAGGAATTAGTTCCTCCTCACCACCACGTAGGTCCCCGGTATCGAACTTGGATCATCACGCTTGGCTGCAAGTGCCTTTGTCCACCTGGTCATCTAACTGACCCCTCTTTTTTTTTTTTTTAAAGCGATTTATTTGTTTATTTATAGTTCTCTTCTAGATTTATTTATATGAGTGCTTTACCTATGCCTGTATCCAAGAAAATCGGATTTTCTAAGAAAAGTGTGAGCCTCTGTGTGCATACTGGGAATCAAACCCAGTCCTGCTCAAGAACTCAAGTGCTCCAAAGCACGGAGCCAGTCCTCCAACCCTTGTTTATTTATAGTTTTTGCTCTCATATATTTGGGAGGAGTTGCCCCAGAGGCCAGGAGAAGGCATTGAATTTCCCGGAGCTGTAATTGTGAGCAGTTGTGAGCCACCACCTTATGTAGGTGCTGGGAATTAAGCTCAGTTGTCTAGAAGAGCAACACTCGAACTCCTCATTGGCTGGATGGTCTATCCAGCCCCTTTTTAGAGGGGGGCCTCACGTCTTCTTCAAGGCTGGCCTCAAACCCCTTACAGCCAAGGATGACCTTGACTCCCCATCTTCCTGCCTGCACCTCCCAAACACTGGGATTCTAGAGAGAAAGCAACACAATAGGTTTATTTGGTGTTGGGAATGGCGAGGTTCAAACCCGCTGGGCCGGCACTCTCCCCGCCGCCGCCGCCGCTGAAGCAGGTCTGGGAGAGGGAGAGATGGTGTCAGCAGGAACAGGGGTTGGAGGCTGTCTCCAAGGCCCCCGAGCATCCAGCAGATGACATCATCTCTTGTTCTGCAGAACAAGAAGCTGAAGAAAAAGTCTACTGAATTAGGAAACTATGTAATAAATTGGGCTGCGGGGAAGTAATGCCAATTTAGTTCTGGGCATAGCTGAAATGGGCTGGGCCATTGATTCTTGGTTGTTGGCGCTGCTTTGATGTTTAGTAAGATCATCTGGACCTCATCCCAGTATCTATCACTAATATCCCGATTCCAACAGCGGCTGTAGTTGTTAGAAGGGACGTAACAGTAACATAGTAACCATTTTTTTTTTTTTTTTTTTTTTTTTTTTTTTTTTGGTTTTTCGAGTCAGGGTTTGTCTGTGGTAGCGTTGGTCGTCCTGAAACTCACTCTATAAACCAGGGAGGCCTCGAGCTCTTGTCTGCCTCTGACTCCAGAATGCTGGGATTAAAGGCAGGCGTCACCACTGTAGGGAGGGAAAGTATAGAGCTGACCGTGGCAACATGGCACAGTTGGTAAAAGTACCTGCAGCCAGAACTAAAGTCCCGAGTGAACCCGGAGGGATTTGAAAGGCTTTGACCCCCTGAGCTCTCTGTCTCCATCTCCCTAATCTGCTCTTCACCGTTTGGGGGATGGAAATTTGAGAGATTTCTCTGTTATGAAGTTTGTGGCTGTCCTGGAACTCACTCTGTACAGCAGGATGGCCTCAGATTCACAGAGACCCACCTGTCTGTGCCTCGCAAGTGTAGACCGCCACGCCCAGCCTGGCGTTCATACCTCAGTTCTGACACTCGGGGTTCTTGCTCTGCCCCTCCCAGAGCTAAGACATTTCTCGGTGTGGTAAATGGCTTGCCAGGCGAACTTGTCAGAGGGAAAGAGCAACGGTTCCTCCTCAGACCGGTTACGTGGCCCAGAGCCCATGCCTAGGGACCCGGCTCCACCACTGGGCTCTCCCACCCACAGGGCAGGTCCCAGAGGGCCAGGAATACCATCACTGCAGGGCTCTCTGAAGTAATTCACACAAGCTGATCCTAAGTCTCTTGCTTGGCTTTCTTGCACAGTCCAAGGCTAACTCCTTGCCTGTACGTACATCTTCCCCAGTGCGCTCTCTCTCTCTCTGTCTGTCTGTCTCTCTCTCTGTCTCTATCTGGAACTGGAGGTACAGATGATTGTGAGCTACCTTGTGGGTGCCTTGTGGGTGCTGGGAATCAAACCCGGGTCCTCTGGAAGAGCAGCTGGTGTTCTTAACTGAGGAGCCATCTCGCCTCTCCAGCCCCTCCCTCTGCCTCTTGATTTGCCTAAGTGCTGCTTCAGGGAAGCCAAGTGGCCAATTGTCACTGTTCCTCCTAGGAACTGTGGGCGATGACTATGTTTTGTTTTGTTTTGCTTTGGTGTGTGTGTGTGTGTGTGTGTGTGTGTGTGTCCGTGCGCGCACGCGCGTGTTTCTGCATGTGTTTGTGTGTTTGTGCATGTGTTTGTGTGTGTGCATGTGTGTTTGTGTGTGCATGTGTGTGCGCATGTGTGTTTGTGTGTATGTGTTTGTGCATGTGTTTGTGTGTGTGCATGTGTGTGCATGTGTGTGCATGTGTGTGTATGTGTGTGTGTGTGTGTGTGTGTGTGTGTGTGTTTCTGCAGCCTCGGCTAGCCTAGAACTCACTCTGTAGCCCAGGATGGTCATGAACTTGTGGGCCAATCAGCAGTTAGGAGCACTTGCTGCCTGGGCTTTGATTTTTAACATCCATGCCAGGTGGCTCATGACCAACTCTAATTTGAGTTCCAGGGCAGCAGAGCCCCTTTTGTGGCCTCCACGAACACCGGCATTCATAGGGTGCATACACGTAAAGCCACATACACTGTCTCAGTTTGGGTCACTGTGGCTATGGAGAAACATCACTACCGGAAGCCAGCCGGGGAGAAGAGGGGTTACTCGGCTAAGGCTCCACATCCTAGTCCATATCACCGAAGGCGGTCAGGACAGGAACTCACATGGGTCAGGGGTGTGGAGGCAGGGACCCACCTGATGCAGAGGCCACAGAGGGGTGCTTTGTCCTTGTTTTCTCACGACAGTTTGCTCAGCCTTCTTTCTTTCTTCCTTCCTTCCTTCCTTTCGTTTTTTTTTTTTTTTGGTTTTTTGAGACAGGGTTTCTCTGTATAGCCCTGGCCATCCTGGAACTCACCCTGTAGACCAGGCTGGCCTCGAACTCAGAAATCCGCCTGCCTCTGCCTCCCAAGTGCTGGGATTACAGGTGTGCTGCGCCACCACCGCCCCGGCTAGCCTTCTTTCTTATAGAACCCAGGACCACCAGCCTAGAGATGGCTCCACCCACCGTGGGCTGGGCCCTCCCACATCACCTGCTAATTTAGAAAAGAAAAAAAAGCTTGACAGGTTTGCCTGCAGCCAGATCTTACGGAGAGATATTTTCTTCATTGGGATTCCCTCCTCTAAGACGACCCTAGCCTGTGTCACGCTGACACAGAGTTAAATGTATCCCCACTCTGCCTCACGCAGAGTTCGTACAGTCTGTGTGGGGTGTGGGGTGTGGGGTGTGGGGCGTGGGGGCCGGCTACGTCATCTTCACATGTGCTCCGCACGTGTGAGGCTGAGCGTGAAGGCGATCCAACCAGCCGCAAAGCCGGGACATGGGTGTGATGTGAGGAGGCCACAGAGGAAGCCATGCCTGCGTCTCATTATTTCTATTTTCTCTCGTTGTGGTGTATTATATAACATGGACCTCACAGGACTGTTCAGGGACTGAAGAATTTAATGAGCAGAAACCATTTAACCATTGCCTGCTGGAGCTCTGTTTCAGGGCTCATTAAACCTGTGGGAACAAGGAAGGATAGATGAAGTCGGGCCTCGCTCAGGCCTGCGGCCCCAGCACTCTGGAGGCTGTGGGAGAAGGATCGTGAAGAGTTGAAGGCCAGCCAATGAAGGATGCAGTGTTGCCCCTAACCCCTGGCTAGACTGGAAATCTGAGATCTGCCTGCCTTGCGCTCCTGAGTGCCGGGATTAAGTGTGTAGCCACCACACCTGGCTTCATAGTGAGTTGGAGGCCAGTCTGAACTATGTAGTACAACCCTGCTTTAAGGAAGGAAAAAAAGGAAGAGAAGAGGCAGGAAGACAAGCTTTTTCTGACTGTCTAACCCGAGCTGGTCTCAGAAGTCTTGGGTATCATGTCCCTCTGGCCTTAACTTCTTTTTAAAATTTTATTTATTTATTTATTTCTTAAATATTTATGATGAGTGAGTTCCAGGACAGCCAGAACCACACAGAACCCTGTCTTGAAAAACCATAAATAAATAAATAAATAAATAAATAAATAAAATATTTATTATATGTAAGTAGACTGTAGCTGTCTTCAGACACACCAGAAGAGGGTGTCAGATCTCATCACGGATGGTTGTGAGCCACCATGTGGTTGCTGGGATTTGAACTCTGGACCTTCAGAAGAGCTGTCAGTGCTCTTAACCGCTGAGCCATCTCTCCAGCCCAATTTCTTTTTTTAAAGAATTGTTTATTTTATGTATACGAGGCCTTAACTTTTGAGAGATTGGATTACAAATATGCACAATCAACCATGAATGACTCTATTGAAACAAGCTTCCTTCCTTCCATTTATCTATCTATCTATCTATCTATCTATCTATTTATTTGAGGCAGGGCCTTTTTTGATTTATTTATTTTATGTGTATAAGTACACTGTAGCTGTCTTCAGACACCCCAGAAGAGGGTATCAGACCCCATTACAAAGGTTGTGAGCCACCATGTGGTTGCTGGGAATTGAACTCAGGACCTCTGGAAGAGCAGTCGGTGCTCTAAACTCCTGAGCCATCTCTCCAGCCCTGGGGCGGGGTCTTTTTTTTTTGTTTGTTTGTTTGTGGTTTTTGAGACAGGATTTATCTGTATAACAGTTCTGGTTATCCTGGAACTGAATACTTAGACCAGGCTAGCCTCAAACTCACAGAGATCCACCAGCTTGTGCCTCTCAAGTGAGAGGATTTAAAGTGTAGGCTGTGAGGCCAGGCGGTGTCAGCGCACGCCTTTAATCCCAGCACTTGGGAGGCAGAGGCAGGCGGATTTCTGAGTTCGAGGCCAGCTTGGTCTACAGAGTGAGTTCCAGGACAGCCAGGGCTACACAGAGAAACCCTGTCTCGGAAAAAAACAAACAAACAAACAAAAGTGTAGGCTGTGTTGTGTAAGAAATCAGGCTGAGCAAGCAGCGCCCTTCACAGCCTCTGCATCAAGTTCTGGTCCCCTTCCATAAGGGACTGCGGTGTGAAAGAGTAAGAGAACCTAACCAGGGCTGGAGAGACGGCTCAGCGGTTAGGAGCACTGACTGCTCTTCTGAAGGTCCTGGGTTCAATTCCCAGCGACCACACGGTGGCTCACAACCATCTGTAATGGGATCCGATGCCCTCTTCTGGGGTGTCTGAAGGCAGCGACAGTGGACTCATAAATATGAGAGAGAAGCAAACTAAACTTCTCCTTAAGTTGCTTTTGGTTGTGTTTATCCCAGCAATAGAAAGGCAAAAGTAGAAAGAAATAAGAAAGAAGGGACAGGAGAGGGGAGGAGAGGGGAAAGGGAGACAAGGAGAGGAGAGAAGGGGAGGGGAAGGGAAGGGAAGGGAGAGAAGAAAGTGCCTTAGCCACACAGCAGCCTGGGTCCAGCATCCGTCCTTCCTGTGTCTGCCAAGACAAGGACTTTGTTTTCTTCAGCGCTGCCCCCGAGTGAGAGCACGCGCATCAGTCCGTCCGTGCCCCACCCACGCCCACCCCCACCCACGCCCCAGCTCGCCTGACTCCCCCCTCTGACTTGCCACTCACCGCTTTGCTGCAGCAGTAGTAGTCTTTCATCCCAGGGGTTGCTGCACTTGGAGGCAGAAATCCGCCTGCCTCTGCCTCCCAAGTGCTGGGATTAAAGGCGTGCGCCACCACGCCCCGGCGGAAGGGGACGCTCTTGGGCTTAAGGCCAGCCTGGTCTACAGAGTGAGTTCTAGGACAGCCAGGGCTACAAAGACAACTTCTGTCCTGAACCCCTCCCCCCCCCCCCCCGGTCAAAATTTATTTCCAACCAGAACTGGAATTGTGTCATTTCCTGCCTCTGGTGGCTTCCCTTTGCACTGGAACGAAAGCCAGCTGCCTTCTCACGTCCCGGCCTGCCTCATCTTCATCTTCCCCTTCCGTCACATTGTCACATTTCCGTCTTAGCACTCCATTACGCTGACCGCTGGGCTTCGGGGCTTTTCCATTCTGGATTCCACATCCTGGACCCTTACATCAACCCTCACACCAACCCATCTGTCTGGAATGCCCAGCCTTTCCTGAAATATTTCGTGACTGTTTTTTTTTTTTTTTAAATCCTTTAGTTCTTGGCTTAAACGTTATCATTTCAAAAATCCTTAAGAAATTAAAAATAGAACCACCGTATGACGAAGCGATCCGGTCCTGGGTTTACACCCAAAGGAAATGAAAGCAGTGTCTGGAAGAGGCATCTGCACCCTATGCTTGTGAAGACCCTCACCTCAGCAGCCGCGAGAAGGAGCCTGAGTACCCATCAGTGGGTGAATGGATAACAGAAATGAGAGATGTATTTGTAATGGACTATTATTCAGCCTTTAAAAAAAAAAAAAAAAAGCTGGGCTGGGGTGTAATCTAGTGGTTGAGTTCTTGCTTGGAGCCTGTAAGAATTTGGAGTCCATCCTCAGGACAGAGAGGAAGGGAGGGAGGGAGAGAGGGAGGGAGGGAGAGAGGGAAGGACAGTGTTTGTGTGTTTGTTTGATTATTTGATTGTTTTAGGCAATGCCTCTCTACATAGGCCTGGTTGTCCTGAACTCACTAATTAGACCAGATTGGCCTTAAACTCATAGAGATCCTCCTACCTCTTGCTCACGAGGACTGAGATTAAAGGCGTGTGCCAACACAGCCAGCCTTGTGATCCTGTCATTTGTCACAAGATGAATGAAGACGTTATGCAAGGCTCGCTCTAATATAACTGAAATGGATTTGATAGAACAACTCACTCACGTGCTGAAAGGAGAAACCAGTTGAACTCAGGAGAGCTAAGAGTGTCAGCACGGGGGTCAGAAGAGGGGTGGAGGAGGGACTGGAGGGCGACTGTGGGCACAAAGGTTCAGTGAGGCAGATAAGGAAAAAAAAAAAAAAAAAAGCCCAAGTGTCTCACAGGGCCGCTCTAGCTGACCACAGTGATTGGTGTTCTTGAAAGTTGCTCATTAGTGAGAATGGGAGGGGCGGGGGTGTCCGAGGTCTTTAATCCCAGCAGCCTGCAAAGTAGAAGCAGGGGGATCTCTGAGAGTTCCAGGCCAACCTGCTAGTTACACAAACCCTGTCCCTTAAAAATAAATAAATAGCCGGGCGGCGGTGGTGGTGCACACCTGTAATTCCAGCACTCTGGGAGGCAGAGGCAGGCGGATTTCTGAGTTCGAGGCCAGCCTGGTCTACAGAGTGAGTTCTAGGACAGCCAGGGCTATACAGAGAAACCCTGTCTCAAAAAACAAAAAAACAAAATCCAAAAAAACAAATAATAAATAAATAAATAAAATTTTAAAAATGCTACAAAGAAGTCAGGCGTGGTGGCGCACGCCTGTAATCCCAGCACTTGGGAGGCAGAGGCAGGCAGATTTCTGAGTTCGAGGCCAGCCTGGTCTACAGAGTGAGTTCCAGGACAGCCAGGGCTACACAGAGAAACCCTGTCTCGAAAAACAAACAAACAAACAAAAATGTACAAAGATTGATTGTTCTGGGGGTTTTGTTTTGTTGTTTGAGACATAACTTCTCTGTATACACTGTTAACTCTTTTTTTTTTTTTTTTTTTTTTGGTTTTTAGGGTTTCTCTGTGTACCTCTCTCACTCTGTAGACCAGGCTGGCCTCGAACTCAGAAATCCGCCTGCCTCTGCCTCCCAAGGGCTGGGATTAAAGGCGTGCGCCACCACCGCCCGGCTAATTAACCACTCTTTATTCTTCTGTTTTAGCTTCCCAGTGTTGGGGTTGCGAGCCTGCACTGCTGGTTCAACATCAGAATAGATTTAAAAAAAAAATTTTTTTTTATGTATGTGAGCATACTGTTCCTGTCTTCAGACACACCAGAAGAGGGCATCCAATCCCATTACAGATGGTTGTGAGCCACCCTGTGGTTGCTGGGAATTGAACTCAGGACCTCTGGAAGAGCAATCAGTGCTCTTAACCCCTGAGCTCTCTCCAGCGCCCCTTCCCCCACTTCTTAGTATACACTGATGTTTGTCTGCATGTATGTCTGAATGAGCGTGTCAGATCCCCTGGAAAAGGAGTTACAGACGGCTATGAGCTGTCTTCTGGGTTCTGGGATTTGAATTCAGGACCTCTGGAAGAACAGCCTCTAGAGCCGGGCGGTGGTGGTGCACGCCTGTAATCCCAGCACTCGGGAGGCAAAGGCAGGTGGATTTCTGAGTTCGAGGCCAGCCTGATCTACAGAGTGAGTTCCAGGACAGCCAGGGCTACACAGAGAAACCCTGTCTCGAAAAACAAAAACAAAACAAAACAAAAGCCTCTAAACTGCTGAACCATCTCTCTAGTCCCTTGATTTGCTTTTTTGAGAGTGTTTGCAGACACTGGCTTTCTTAGTTTTGTATGGTCTCCCCAAACCCCCATCCCTACCCTAACAGGGTTTCTCTGCATTGCCCTGGCTGTCCTGTAGACCACTCAGGGCTGGAACTCATGGATATCAACCCCCACACACACACACCCAACCCCCCAGCCCTGTCTCCAGAGTTCTGGGATTAATAAAGGCATACACCGAGCCGGGCGTGGTGGCGCACGCCTGTAATCCCAGCACTTGGGAGGAGGCAGAGGCAGGCGGATTTCTGAGTTCGAGGCCAGCCTGGTCTACAGAGTGAGTTCCAGGACAGCCAGGATCAAAAAAAAAAAAAAAAAAAAAAAAAAAAATTAAAAAAAAAAAAAAATAAAGGCATACACCATAAATATCCGGCTGTAAAACTTACAGCATTTTTTACTTACGGTTTGTTTGTTTGCTTGTTTGTTTTTGAGACAGGGTCTCAAGTACCTCAGCTGTGTAGTTCAGACGGACCTTGATCTATTGATCCTGCTGCCTCAGCCTCCTGAGGGCTGGACCGACAGACCTGGCTATCATGCTCCTCCTCTGGGGGGGGACTGAGCCGAGCCGCCACGCCCAGGTCTAAGACCTCACTCAGTGCACGACTCTTTTTGGGGGGGGGGCGGTGAGGATCGGGGAGGCACCCAAACCATAATCCACACCGCACCAATTAGAGAAGAAAGGTGCAAAGAAGTCTGGGACTGTTTCAGAGCAGCAGCAGGGGGAGCTATGATTGGTCAGTGTCACTCGGGTACCCTGAACGGAGCTGCTGGTGACAGGCAGCCTCACCAGCAGGCTGTCGCTGTGGTGTCGTCGAGTAAGCAATGTGACTTAGGAAGCATTCCTTTAGCTGTCTGCTGCTTGGCGTTCTGACAAATCCCTGGGCCTGATTCTAGCCTTCCCGTGGCTTCCCGTGATTTACTCCGCACCCTTGGACCCACTTCTCCTTTCCTGGCTTGCAAATTCACAATCCGCAAAGGGCCAGGATAGGCACAAGTCCCCGTGGCCGTTTGCCCTTCCGAGACCCTGGGAAACTTCCCCCCCCTTCCCCGCCAAGGAGTGGGAGAGGGGTTTTCATGTGGTAAAGTGAGCCTCGCTTCCACACAATGCAGATTGGGTTAACAGATGGTAGCTCTGTCATCCTGAAACCTAGGAGGATGAAGAGTCTGTTTTGAAGGCGTGGGCTGCACCGGGGGACAGGGGAGGAAGGAAATCTACTTGGTGTCTAAAGTTGCTAAATGCATTTATTTAATCAGATTGGAAAAGCGTCAAGCTTCCAGGTTGGGGGAACTGCATTAACAATGAAGAGTTGAGACAATGTAACGGGGGTTGGGGATGGGGGTGGGGTGGGGGTGGGGGGGCTGCTGAGATGGCTCAGTGAGAAAAACCTGACTACCTCAGACCCCAAACGGGTGGAGGAAGAGAACTGACATTTTCACAAACGGTCCTGCGACTAGCAAGCCATACACACCCCCAATTAAAAACGTGGGCCGTTGAGGCAGCCCAGGGCCCACTTGCGGCTGCCAGACTTCTCTTCCTGAGTTCAAGCCCCAGGATCCAGACGGTGGACCAAGAGACAACTGCCTCCCACAGAACACGACTTCCATCCTGGACACAAACCAATCTAACAAAATATTGCGATGCCGTACCATTATTAAAATAGGGGCTCGAGAGATGGCCCGGGGATCAGGAGCACCGGCTGCTACTCTGCGCAAGGCTGGGGTTCAGTTTCCAGCACCCACATGGTAGCTCGCAAGCATCCAGTTCCAAAGTATCTGATGTCCTCTTGGGGGCCCCCCTGAGGGTACCAGGCATGTACGGGGTGCACATACATACGCTCAGGCAAGCACTCATACACATAAAAAAAAATCTTTGGAAGTTTTTACAATAATGCAACGATATATACATCTTTCTCTTCACCACTGTGTAGTCACACAGATACACCGAGGTGACCTGGTACTTCAAACTCATAACATTCCTCCTGCCCCAGCCTCTTGTGCTGAAACTACAGCTCTGACTGTGCAGAGCCACACAGGGTGCATGACTTAAAAACAGAATCAGAAAACGATGTTTACGTAAAAGGTTCAGGGTGGGGTCTTAGGTTTTAAAGGCCTGGTATAAAATGGAGGATGAAGACACAATTCTCTCTCTCTTTTTTCATTTATTTGTTCACTTTACATCCTGATTGTTCGCCCCCACTCCCTCCTCTCCTCCCAGTTCTACACTTACATTTTCCTCCCCCACTTTACCCTCTTCCCTCTCTGAGGAGAAGGGGAGCCCCCCTCCTTGGGTACCACCTTACCCTGGGGGCAAACACATAATCTTACTGGGAGAAAATTGAGGACATTTGGGCCACTGAGGTGGTTCAGCTGGCAAAGGCACTTTTGGCCAAGAAAGACAACCCAAGTGTGTGATTCCCAGGACCCGAATTAGTGGAAGGAGAGAAAAAAACTGTAAGTTGTCCACTGACCTCCACAGATGTGGTCTGGTATACCTCTCCTCAACAGTATAAATAAATAAATATCATTTTAAAATGGCTTTTTTGTTTTTGTTTTTGTTTTTCGAGACAGGGTTTCTCTGTGTAGCCCTGGCTGTCCTGGAACTCACTCTGTACACCAGGCTGGCCTCGAACTCAGAGATCCGCCTGCCTCTGCCTCCCAATTGCTGAGATTAAAGGCGTGCGCCACCACTGCCCGGCTCTTCCAATGTTTTGAGACAGGATCTCGCGGCATCCTCTCTGATTTCCGGATTTGACCTGACTGGGGTGACAAGGGACTGAAGAAAGGACAGCCACACCCACAGACACGGTGGGATGGGTGGGCTGTTCTGGATCTTACGGTTAGGCACAAATTAACCGACACGACCCCCGGAACCCAGTATGTTAATTATGTTCAGCCCAGGAGTAGCCAGCTAATACTGATAACAGGCCTCTTCTAAGGGGGCGGTTTCAGGTTGCAGTCATTCTGAGAGGAATCTGCAGCTGCTGGGCTTTTTTTGTTTGGTTGGTTTTGGTTTTTGGTTTCTCGAGACAGGGTTTCTCTGTGTAGCCCCGGCTGTCCTGGAACTCACTCTGTAGACCAGGCTAGCCTCGAACTCAGAAATCCACCTGCCTCTGCCTCCCAAGTGCTGGGATTAAAGGCGTGCGCACCACGCCCGGCTGCAGCTGCTGGTTGTGTACACAGTGGCAGCATTTACAATAAGAACAGAGGAAACCTTTGTCACAACGCTGAGGCTCACCTTGGGGGAAGGCTTGGTCACTGCCATGAGCCCGAGGCGCTGAGGGCTGCGTAAACCGGTATACCTCTACTCCGGATCTTATCTTCACTTAACACATCCACTCTAGGCTTTCTCCACTGCCCCCAGAGCCTCATGTATCCCAGGCTAGCCCTGATCTCACTATACAGTTGCGGGTGACCTTGAACTCCTGATGGTCTTTTCTCTACACCCCAAGTGTTGGGATGACCTGCTGACTGTGACAACACGCAACTAGATTTATTTTATTTATTTATTTGTTTGTTTATTTATTTATTTATTTTTGAGAGAGGGTCTCTTTATGTAGTCTCAGCTGTATTGAAACTCACTATGAAGACCAGGCTGGTCTCAAATTCACAGAGATCCTCCTGTTGCCACCTACCAAGTGCTGGGATGACAGGCATCTACCAGTGAATCTTTCTAGATATTTTTTATGTAAATTCATTCATCATTCATTCATTCATGCAGAGACAGAGTCTCTCTAAGTAGTCCTGGCAGTCCTGAAACTCAGCCAGACCAGGCTGGCTTCAAAGTCGCAGAGATCCTCCTGCCTCTGCTTCCTTGGTCCTGGGATTAAAGGACTGTACCACATGCCCGGTCTAATATTTTGACTTTAAATGTGTCAGTACACTATTTCCTTAAGCATGTATTGTAGCTGGCCAGTGGCAGCACATACCTTTAATCCCAGCGCTTGAGAGGCAGAGGCAGGTGGATCTCTGAGTTCGAGCCAGCCTGGTCTAAAGAGAGAGCTCCAGGACAGCCAAGGCTACACAGAGAGACCCTGTCTCAAAAACATAGCCAATGGAAAAAACAAAAGCACCCAAAGCTATGGTGGCGTGTGTTACCTGATTCCATGCACACAGAATATTGATTGCCCTGGTGTGTGTTCCATTATTCTGATAAACCATAACCAAATGTAACTTATGGAAATTTGAGGTTACAGTCCCAGAGGGGTAATTCCATCACAGTGGGGAGCACTGCGGCAAGCAGCAGGTAGTGTCCAGGGTCAGGAGCAGAGAGCTTAAAGATCATATTTTAAAAAGATTTATTTATTTATATGAGTACACTGTCCCCATCTTCAAACACACAAGAAGAAGGCATTAGATCTCATTATGGATGATTGTGAGCCACCATGTGATTGTTGGGATTTGAACTCAGGACCTCTGGAAGAGCAGTCAGTGCTCATAACTGCTGAGCCATCTCTCCAGACCCCACAGATCCCATTTTTAGTTTTGGGTTTTTTTTTCCTTTTTTTTTCTTTCTTTTTTTCCGAGACAGGGTCTCTCTGTATGGCCCTGGCTGTCCTGGAACTCACTCTGTAGACAAGGCTGGCCTCGAACTCAGAAATCCGCCTGCCTCTGCCTCCCAGGTGCTGTGATTAAAGGTGTACGCCGGGGCTGGGGAGATGGCTCGGGGGTTAAGAGCACTGACTGCTGGTCCGGAGGTCCTGAGTTCAAATCCCAGCAACCAGATGGTGGCTCACAACCATCTGGTAATGAGATCTGACGCCCTCTTCTGGTGTCTGAAGACAGTGACAGTTTACTCACATATAATAAATAAATCTAAAAAAAGAAAGAAAAAAGACAAAAGATTGTAAAGGTGTGCGCTACCACTGCCAGGCTTATTTGTTATGCATGTACACATAAAGAAGCGCATGCCACACTTTGGTCTTGATTTTGTCTGAAACAGGGTCTCACTATGTCACTTTGGCTGTCCCGGAACTCCCTATGTGGAGCAGGTTGGCCTTAAACTCAGAGATCCCGAGGGCTGGGAAGTAAAGGCTTGGGCTACCATGCCAGGCTCTACATATCATGCATTGTAAGAAGGGAGGTCAGAGGATAACAGGAGGGAGGCAGTTCTGGTTCTCTCCTTTCACTATGTGGGTCCCAGGGATGAACTCAGGCCATGAGGTTTGGAGGCAAGCATCTTGATCCAACGAGCCATCTCATAGAAACCTCCTCTTTTGAAACAGATTGTCATTAGTACCCACATGGCTGTACACGCGCGCGCACACACACACACACACACACACACACACACACACGGAGAGAGAGAGACAGAGAGACAGAGACAGAGAGAATACTAAAGAACCAGAGCCAAGCAGACACAAAAAGACTGTCAAGCCACAGAACTCATAGAACTGGAGACGACACAGGAAGGGAAGAGCAGAAGGACGTCAGGGACCCTGACAGGGTAAACGTGTCATTTGAAGCCAAGGACTTTGGATCCCCACCCAAGGAAGGCAAAAGTGGAAGGGGGGGGGCTGAGGGACTAGGAGTCGCAGGAGAAAAACCAAAAAAGCAGTCTTAAGCCAGGCGGTGGTGGCGGTGGTGGCGGTGGTGGCGCAGGCATTTGATCCCAGCACTCAGGAGGTGGAGGCAGGCAAATCTCCGAGTTCAAGGCCAGCCTGCCTGGTCTACTAGTCCTTTTCAGGACAGCCAGGGCTGCACAGAGAAACTCTGTCGAGGAAGAAGAAAAGAAAGCACTCTTGTTGAAGGTCTAAGAAACAAAAAGGAAGTGGTTTGTGAGATGGGGCTGCCGGTGGCGGAGCCGAGTGATCCGTGACTCTTCTGGAACATAACCTCAGTTCAGGACTGTAGGTCACTGGGGTCGGTAGCGCCCAGACATTTTCATGGCACAGAGCCAAGATAAATGGGAAGCTAATTTGTAAAAATTTGTTTTTATCATTTAGAAAAAAAAATGTGCCGGGCTGCGGCGGTGGCGCATGCCTGTAATCCCAGCACTTGGGAGGAGGCAGAGGCAGAGGCAGGTGGTTTTCTGAGTTTGAGGCCAGCCTGGTCTACAGAGTGAGTTCCAGGTCAGCCAGGGCTACACAGAGAAACCCTGTCTCGAAAAACCAAAAGAAAAAAGAAAAAAAAAAAAAAAGAAATAAGAAAAAAAAAGTGTGTGTGTGTGTGTGTGTGTGTGTGTGTGTGTACCAAGTTCCTGAAGTTCAGAAGAGGGCAGCCGATCTCCAGGAGTAAGAGTTATGGTTGGTTGTGACCCACCAGTCGTGGGTACTAGGAACTGAACTCAGGTCCTCTGCGAGAGCTGTAAATACAATGAACTGCAAAGCCATCAGCAGTCCCATGGAAGCTTTTCCCTTTGTTAAATAACATCCCACACAGCAGGTGGTGGCTGGGGATTCCTTTAATCCCAGCACTCGGGAGGCAGAGGAAGAGGAATCTCTGTGAGTTTGAGGCCTTCCTGAGATAACATAAAACCTTGCTCTTCCAGATAATCTGAGTTCAGGTCCTAGCACCCATACAATGGCTCACAGTTATCTGTCGACATGTAGGGCATCTGACACCACCTTCCGGCCTCTAAGAGATGCATGGGGTGCACATAAATTCATGCAAGTACACACACACACACACACACACACACACACACACACTAGCATAAAAAAATTCTTTTAATTGAATTTTAAGACAGAACAAGATTTGATGATTAGTCCAGAAAAAAAAAAAAAAAAAAAAAGCTTACACAGTAGGCATAGAAGTTGTAGAACGAAAATCACCTCATAGTTTGTATCTTAACTCTTCAGTAACCTCTACTATGTGGTCATATGGTAGACCAGATAGCTGCTTGGTGTCTCTTGGTCAGCCTTTCTCTGTTGTTTTTTTGTTTTTTTCGAGAAAGGGTTTCTCTGTGTAGCCCTGGCTGTCCTGGAACTCACTTTGTAGACCAGGCTGGCCTCGAACTCAGAAATCCGCCTGCCTCTGCCTCCCAAGTGCTGGGATCAAAGGCGTGCGCCACCACCGCCCAGCCAGCCTTTCTCTGTATTTCTCGGCTTGCTCAGTGAGACCCTAAGCGAAAATGGCTGCGGTCGACCACAACGGATTCATCTTCCCAACCTTAGTCAGCCACATCTTCCATAAATGTCCACTTTGCCGATGGCGACAACACTTGGTGAGGCCCTCAAGGAAGCACGGTTTCCTAGGAAGGCTAGCCAAATGCCCAGTGTGCCGAGGATTACGTTGGACCTCTTCCATCATGTGTTGGGCAATACGTTTTTCTTCCGTGGAATAAGTAACTCTACGCTCGCTATTTGCCTTTCACGCCCTTTGCACCCCCGCCAAAGCAGCCTGTGTGCGCCCAATGAATGGCTCTATTCACCATCTGCTGTCGTGTTAGACCACACAATACTGCCTCTGATCAAGGGACTCAGTTTATTTGGAAGTTGGCATGAGTTTGGAGAAGGGCTGTTCCCGTCCTGCGGACACTTCCAAAGCAGCTAGACCACCCCTAGACCACAAGCACAGCCTGTTGGACAGGGAGTAATGGTGATGGGGTTGGGACCTTTGGGTGGGGGTTCTGTCCTAAGAGGTGGGTAAACACCGAAGCAGTAGCACATACATGATCACAGGTCACACAGACCTGGGAAGCCAAGGGTTACATTTCTCCAAAATTACACCCTGGTGACTCACTGTTCAAATGTTTGCAAACTGGGCTTGGGAAAGATCGCGGTGTTACAGTGCTCACCCTAGCATGTTTGAGGTAGCGGGTTCGATCTTCAGCAACACACGCTTGCGTAACCCGGGTGCTGAGTTCATGCTACTCTGAATACTGAGGTGTTTTGATTTTTTTTTAAAAAATTATTTATTATTATATATGAGTACACTGTAGCTGTCTTCAGACACACCAGAAGAGGGCGTCAGATCTCATTACAGGTGATTGTGAGACACCATGTGGTTGCTGGGAATTGAACTCAGGACCTCTGGAAGAGCAGTCAGTGCTCTTAACCGCGGAGCCATCTCGCTAGCCCTGATTTTTGTTTGTTTTACATTTATCTTTGGGTGGTGGTGGTGGTGGTGGTGGTGGTGGTGGTGGTGGAATGCATGCCTTTACATGACACAGTGAACCTGTGTGAGTCACAGGAAAGCTTTTGGGAATCAGTTCTCTCCTCTACCGCATGGATCCTAGACACGGAACACAAATCACCAGACCTGCCATAACCCACTGAGCCCTCTCAGGAATGACACAGGAAATACTCCCACCGCAGGACAGAGCATCATGGTGAGTTCTGTTAGCCGAGACTTCTGTAGATCACCTGAGGTAACTCCAGCTTGGTATCGGAGATGGTGATGGCGGCGACATGACGGGTTTGAGGAGAGGGGAGAGAGAGAGACTTTTACTAAGCCTGAACATTTGGCACTGAGGAGGCTTGTGAGTACAATCTGTGGGAAACCCAACCCCTTATCTATAGACTATAGGTTTGTGTGAGCCTGTGGTGTGTGTGTGTGTGTGTGTGTGTGTGTGTGAAATGCCTGATGTTCGACATCGTAGAAACTCCTCCTTGGGGGGCTGAGGAGCTGCCCCAGCAGTTAAGAGCATTTGTGGCTCACAACCACCTGTAACTTTAGTTCTAGGGGATCTGATTCCTTCCTGTGACCTCTGAGGAGCCCAGGTATGCACAGGGCACACATACATCCATGAAGGCAAAACGCTCAGACACATAAAAACAAACAAGTCTTTAAAAAAAAATAAAACAAATTGAAACAAAATTAAACCAAAACAACAACAAGAACAACAACAACAAACAAACAAAACCCAAAGCCATACCTTCCTAGACCAATGATATGGCTCAAGCGGATAGAGGGTCTAGCCTGAGCCAAACCTGATGGCCTGATGGCCTGAGATTGATCCCACTCACTGGAAGGAGAAAATTGACTCCCACAAGTTGCCTTCTGACTTCCACATTTGCATTCTCACACATAAACTCAATGTGTGTGTGTGTGTGTGTGTGTGTGTGTGTGTTTAAACTAAACTAAAACCTTCCCTTTTGCAGGGCATAAAATGACAAAGGGTCAGTTTCTGTGTCTCTTTCCAGACAGGCAAAGGAGCGCACAGCTCTTGCCCTACCCATCCCTACCTTGCTCCCCGCCCCCACTTCTGCGGAAGCTCGAAGCAAGCGCCCAGGTCCCCTCTCCAGCTCCTCCCTCCTCCGTAGGACTCGAAGCTGGCGGTCGTGAGCTCTTGGACCCCTTCGAACCGCCCCGACCCCCTTCGCGAAGCTCCTGGCTTCCACTCTAGGGCTAGATCCTTAAACCTCTTCAGTCCTCCGGGAAGGTGACCAGAAGCAGCCGCCGCCGCCGCCGGGGGACAGACGAGCAGCCTCTGCAGCCACTAGGCCCCGCCCAGCAGCAGCGGCGGCGGCTGCAGCGGAGCAGGGCCGCGCCCGGAGCCGCCGCCGAGCGGGGTGAGTGAGTGCAGCCAGGAGGGAGGGAACCAGGTGTCCCGGGTCTCCGCCCTGCCCAGGGGGCGAGCACTGCGCCTCTTAGGTCTCTCCAAAAGGTCCCTCCGGCATAGTGACGTTCAGCTTCTTTTCCCATTTGGCTCAGTCGAGTCCTTTCAGGCCCTTAAATCCGACCTTAAAAAAAAAAAAAAAAAAAAAAAAAGCCCAACCCCACACCTCTTTCCTGCCTTTGTCCCCCTCCTCCCGGTACAACGGGGTCCACCGAATCCTTCCCACATGGTAGAACCTAGAATCCAGAGCTCCGGGCCCTAGCCCTGTCCTCATAAAGATTCTGAATCCCTCCCTTTGTCCTGGAGGCAGGAATCCAGGCCAAAAATAGCGCGCCCTTCTAGACCCAGGCGGTTCGGCAGCCTACCACATGTTTTGAAAACTGGCTGAACGCCGCTCGGAAATCTGGGACCCTCCCTCCCAAATTTCCAGGAATTTAGATACTATCCATCATCCTTCTGCTCCTCCCGGCTGTGATCTTCTGAGCCTCGGCCCAGCAGTCCTCGGGCCACGATGACAGTGTAACTCTCCTCTCGCAGACCCCTAAACACAGGTATCTAGTCTTTGTTCTTTGGGGATGAGGCCACACTAGTCTAGGTAGCTTAAGCTAGGTAGCTTAGGCACCCTAAATTCCTCTTCAGATAGACAAGACCCTATAGACCACAGACTCCGTTAAACAGAGGTCTGGCTAGCCCCCCAAACTGCTGGGACCTGGATGTGTTAAGATTTCCTTTTTCTGGTCAGCGTGGGGGGAAACTGACAAGAAGAGTAGGAGCATTGACTAAGAGGTGAGACTAGGTGTGGGGACCCGGCTTAGTGGGGGGGGCGTGTAGGGGGGACTCTATCTAAAAACAAACCATAAACAAGTCCGTTTCTATGGCGACGGCATTCTCCGGCCTACCCTGGAGATTTCTTCCTAGAGCTATGTCAGGGAGGATAGCCCCCGAGAGCCCCCACGCCTCCAGCTGCTGTGTCTTCCTGTTTTGTCTCCACGGCTACGGTGACCTCACTGGTGGGGCCGGAGAGCCACGACGCTAGCCTTCTGTGTGTGGGGGCGTGGCGTGGCATTAGCCCCGCCTTCGGGGGGGGCCTACCAGGGATAGCCTGAATGAAGGGAAAGTCCCTCTTCACCGCCCTCGCCAGGCCCAAACCCCGCCCTCGCCAGGCCCAAACCCCGCCCTCAGCCCCGCCCTCGCGCGCTCCCCAGCTGGCCAACTCCGCCCAGCCCTAAGACCCTTCGGATCTGCAGCTGTCGTCCGTTTGTGCTGCAGACGCCACTGGCTGGAGAGGTGAGGCTGCAGGGCCCCCCCAAAGGGAGGGAATAGTGGTCCAGGCTCCTTGGGGGTCTAGAAAGAGGTGTGGGCAGGGTTTCAGGTGTCTGGATCCCTAGAAGCACCGCAGTGGAGCCAAGACTCGAGGTCTAGATGAAACGCTGAACTATGTCATACCTGGGAAAGAGAGGGGAGTGTGGAGTGCGCACGTGGGTCTGAGGGAGGACAGTGGTGCTTGGACCCCTGAGGCTGAGAGAGGTGGGATGAGAGCTAGACTCTTAGGTCTGACCAAAAAAAAAGATTTGGGATCTGGATTTAGGACGGGTCTTGGGGGAGGAGGGCTGGATTCAGACCTCAATCTGGAGGAAGTTGGGGGTCTGAATTTGTTCTGTGGGAGAAGGTACTGGGGGGTCTGAATTTGGACGGAAGGAGGGAGGGGCTGGGATCTCCACTCTTGGTTTGAGGACTTGGAAAGATGGGAGTATAGATCCCTGAACGAGAAGATGGAGCTCCTGGAGGGCTTGTACCAGGCGCCCAGAGGTACTCAGGAGGGGAAAAATCCTTGTTCTGACCCTCCTTCCAGAGGGCTGCAACCAGCACTAGAGTGTGTGTGTGTGTGTGTGTGTGTGTGTGTCTGGGGGGGCGCGGAGGGGTAGCTGGTAAGCTTTGAAGGCTCAAGGCTGAGCCCACCACTGGTGTGGGGCGTGGCCTGGAGTCTGATCAGGGCTGTGCCCAACATGTGCCCAGCCTGTGGAGTGATGGATAGCCTCAGGAGTGTGGCACGGGGGAGGGTAGCAGGGGTGCTGGGTGTGGCCCTGAGAGTGGAACAAGACCTAGGAGGAAGCTCTAGGGGCGTTTCCTCACCCCGCTTCTGTCTTTAGCCGAGCATTCCTGAGCTATGACCTCAAACGGTGCTTGGAGGCCCTCTGGACCACTAGGTCCGTTACCTCCCCTAAGGTCTTCCTTTCTTTTTTCCTAACTTTTCTCCCGGCCTGAAGGATTTGTGTGCTCTTCCTCTTCCTTCTAGCGTCTGTGGCTCGACAGTAACCCGCCTTTTTTTTTTTTTTTAAAGGCAGGCTCTATGTAGGGCCTTTGCAGTCTTGGAACTCGCTGTGTAGACCTGTCTGGTCGTGAACTTGTAGAGAGATCCGTCTGCCTCCTCCTCCTCCTAAATGCTGAGATTAAAGGCGATCTGTTGCACGTTTACTGTAGTGCGGGATGTCAGGCTAAGCCTGGCTCCCCGCCACCCCCCCCCAAAAAAAAACCCGATCCGGTGGGAGCTGGCGGTTTCTGCCCTTCTATCTCAACTCCCAAGTGGCTTCTAGTTCCCAGGGAGAACTGCAGCTCTGGCTTGAGTTCTAGCCCGGAGCCAAGGAAGAGATGTGTCCTCGAGCTCCGTTCACACATGCTAGTCAAATACTCTACCTACCTCACCACCGCCGGCTTCCCTTCCCCCCACGCCCCCCCCCACTCCCACCCCTACCCCTTGGTGGTCTTGAACTTTCTCTGTGACCCCAGGAAGGCCTTGGATTTCCAACCCTACCTCTACTGGTGTTTTGGAAACACTCTTCTGCGCTTCCAAGCCAGACTTTCCTCATTCTGGAGGGACTCAGAACTCAAAAAAAAAAAATTTATTTTCCCCGTAATCCCAGCGCCCAGGAGACAGAGGCATGCGGATCTCCGCGAACTCAAGGCCAGCCGGGTCTACATAGCAAGTTCCAGGCCAGCGAGGCTTACATGGCAAATGTTTATCTCAAAATAGATTTTAATACACACACACACACACACACACACACACGCACACACATTGTGCAGTGGGTAAGGGACGCATGCATGTCCCGCAGGGCACGGGAAAGAGGTCAGAGGACAACTTGTGGGAGTCGTTCTGTCTGACTCCAAACTCACACTTTTTACGGAATCATAAATCCCCCCTCCCTCTCTCCCTCCCTCTCTCTCCCTCTCTCCTTCCCTCCCTTTCCCTCTCTCCTCCTGCCCCCCCCATCCCACTGTCGCTCTCCCCGCGGGGGTCTCGGCCCCTCCTCCTGGTCCCTGCCACATTGCCATGGCCGAGACAACTTGAAGCCCTTATAAGGAGCGGAGACTCCGGGCGAGGCTGGGCCTTCCTCCTCTGCAACCACCGCCCAGGGATCTCCCCCTGCAGCCAAGCAGGGCTCGCTCACCATTACTCACGCCCCTCGCGAGCCTCAGGGCGGGCCCTCGGTCCACACTCGCTGCCGCCCCACCCACGCAGCAAGTTCAGGGAGAGGAAGGGGAGGGGCGGCGCTTCCCCGGGGCAACCTCTGGGACCTCGCCTTGGGGATCTCGGCCAAGTATGCGTCCCCACCGGGAGACTCGTCCCAGCTGTCGAGTCTAGGGCTCCGGAGTCAGGGTGCTGCAAGGAGCCGACGGTCTGAGTCCCCTTCTCTCTTCCTCCAGGGCTTCTGATCAGCCTTTTCCAGGTGCGCGACGCTACTATCCGCCTTCGCAGTCGGAACTTTGTCCTTCCGGTCCGTCCTCTGTTAGGCTACAGGTGAGTGAGCTCCGAGCCCTGCTTCCTAGCTCTGGAGGGTGGAGCGCCTGCGGGCTGGACTGGAGTTCCTGAGGGTCGAGGACTTGGGGTTGGGGGGGCTGGTGTCTAACTTTAAGGGAAGAGGACTGGGGTTTTAGACCAAGAGTCTAAGAGGGGAGGATTTAGAGCCCTGTTCTGAGTCTGATGGGGGTGCACCAGGGGTCTGGACCCCTCAGTTAAGGAGTGTAGTGCCGGAAACGGAATTGAGTCTGTGACAGGAGGACTGGGGGATTCCTGGGTTAACTAACTTAGCCAGGAATGCTGAATCGGATTTACCGGAGGAGAGGAAGGACTAGATCCAGATCTCTGGGTATGAGGAAGGAGGGCAATGGCGCCTAGATTCCTAGATCCCGAGAGACAAGGGACCTGGGAGGGTTCCAAAGGACAGAATCCTCAGAGGCATCCGTGTGTCTAAGTGGTTGTATCCAGAAGCTGGCTCCTGTGTCCTTCGGGAGCTGTTCTGGGACATCGTGAGCTGCCAGAGGTTAAAACATGCCCTTCTGTCTTTCTATGGGCTCAACCTTAGTATGACTTTTTCCTGGGGGGGAAGTTATGAGTAACTTTATGCTCATCTCAGAGCACAGGATGACAGACTGCTGCACGGTGGTGGCCCATGCCAGCACTCCGAAGGCAGAGGCAGGAGGATCACTATGACTGGCCTGGTCTGCATAGTGAGTTCTAGGACAGCCACAACAACAACAACAAAAACAAAAAACAAACAAACAAAAAAAGATGCTAGATCAAAGAAACCTAAGTTAATCCAGGTGCATCTTGGTGAGCCAGTGAGGTGACTGGAGACACTTGCAAGGGCATAGGTGTCACCGAAAAACCCACCCCAGCATTACGGACGGTTGTGAGCCACCATGTGGTTGCTGGGATTTGAACTCAGGACCTTCGGAAGACCAGTCAGTGCTCTTACTCGCTGAGCCCTCTCTCCAGCCTCTGTTGGAAGTTTCTTTACCCACTGAGCCATCTAGTTGGCCCCAAGTCTCTGTAGCTTTTGAATTATTTGAGTCTCTCCCTCCCTCCCTCCCTCCCTCCATCAGCTGATGTTCGATTCAGAAAAAATAACTACGGAACTCACAATAATAGTAAGAAAAGTAGCTCTGGAAACCACCTTCTCATATCTTTAGGGGTATCAGTTAGCATCCCGAGAAGGGCTCTGGTATCTGGTCCTAGTTCTGAGCTTCTAGGACAAGGAGACGGGAGCAGTGGTTTGTAGTGTGTAAAAAAAAAAAAAAAAAAAAAAAAGCTGTTAGTCCTACTCGCATCCCATGTCTGGGTCGCATGGTACACTAGAAGGCTGAGAGGCCTGTCCTGAGGGCCAGCCCTGCATGACTGACTGACTTGGGAAACTAGAGATTTCAGTGGAGGGAGCTGGGCACTCAGTGAGAATAATGGACGGGGTTGAATTTTTCTGTATTTGAGGGACCTGAGTCCCTGGGGGAAGCGATAAGCCCTGCGATAGGAAAGCCAGAAAGCGGAAACTGAGCTGTCTTTGATTTGATCTGAGGTAGGGTCCTGGGGGGATGGGTGAAGCGCGAAGGGAGGGGAGAAACGGTCGGAAGTCTCTGGGAGAGGGGTGAGAAGGATGCAGGTGCGTGCTTGCAGTACTCCGGCTGAATGTTGGGGGCGGGGCTGACGTTGGAATATTGGGAGGGTGGGGGCTGCTAATGTCTAGGTTGCTTTTCTATAAAAGAAGTCTTTTCACAGGGCATAAAGTATGAGGAAGTCAGGGTCTTGGCTATGGAGAAGTTAGAGATGACCGAGTTGCTCGCTGTGGGTAAAAAGGGGAACTTTGTTCACGGGGCCTGGGTAAAAAGCCCTCGGTCACACACAGGAGGAGGTGAACTGCAGCCTAGATCTTAGACCATATCTTGCTGGGTGGATTTGTTTGTTTGTTTGTTTGTTATAACAAACAAACAGGGTTTCTCTGAGGAGCCTTGGCCATCCTGGAACTCACTCTGTAGACGAGGCTGGTTTGTTTGTTTGTTTTGTTTTGTTTTGTTTTCTTTTTTTTTTTTTCGAGACAGGGTTTCTCTGTGTAGCCCTGGCTGTCCTGGAACTCACTCTGTAGACCAGGCTGGCTTCGAACTCAGAAATCTGCCTGCCTCTGCCTCCCAGAGTGCTGGGATTACAGGCGCGCGCCACCCCCGCCCGGTGGTTTGTTGGTTTTAAAGGCAGAATCTCATCATTCTGTAGCCCAGGATAGCTTGAGCTTTCATTACAGAACCCAGGCTGGCTTCCACCTCACAGTAATCTTCCTCCTCTAGCCTCCCAAACGGTCATGGGTGTGCCCCTCTCCACTTGGGTCAGATCCAGGGCTTCCTGGATGGTAGGCAAAGCCTCTTACCAACGGAGCCACATCCCCTAGACCGCAGTCGTAGG
The DNA here is from genome assembly GCA_964023405.1 of Apodemus agrarius. Lineage (NCBI taxonomy): Eukaryota > Metazoa > Chordata > Mammalia > Rodentia > Muridae > Apodemus > Apodemus agrarius. The sequence goes on from OZ030005.1 coordinate 10,416,372, forward strand.
CGTATGTTTGGGGTGAGTGTATGTGCTCATGTGGAGGTCAGGAGTGGGTGTTTTCCTTCCAGTAGGTGTGTCCCGGGGAACCAGCGCCGGTTCTCCAGCATGGCAGCACGTGCTCCAGGAGAGAGGATGCTCATTCCCTGGGAAAGGGAAGCCAGAAGAATTACTTTGGGCCTTTGGATTCTGAGTTTTCTCATGGGTAGGGCTAGGAGGATCCTAGACCCTCGATGACCAATCCATTTTTTTTATAGCTTATAGACAAGTTCCGTATAGTAAAGACACAGCCTTTTCAGAATTCAAAGCAATTTGTTCCAAAAAAAAACGGATGAGGGGCTGGGTCCCTGGATCCCTCAGTGGGCGAGACCTTAGCCAGATGCTTTTCTTTTCCTCAGCCATGCCGGTGACAGTCACCCGTACCACCATCACGACGACGACGTCGTCATCCGCCACCACCGTGGGGTCCGTCCGGGCGCTGACCCAGCCCCTGGGCCTCCTCCGCCTCCTGCAGCTACTATCCACCTGTGTGGCGTTCTCCCTGGTGGCCAGCGTGGGCGCTTGGACAGGGCCCATGGGTAACTGGGCCATGTTCACCTGGTGTTTCTGCTTTGCTGTCACCCTCATCATCCTGATTGTGGAGTTGGGCGGACTCCAGGCCCACTTCCCCCTGTCGTGGCGGAACTTCCCCATCACCTTCGCCTGCTACGCGGCCCTCTTCTGCCTTTCCTCCTCCATCATCTACCCCACCACCTACGTGCAGTTCCTACCCCACGGACGTACCCGGGACCACGCCATCGCCGCCACCACCTTCTCCTGCGTCGCCTGTTTAGCGTACGCCACCGAAGTGGCCTGGACCCGCGCGAGGCCCGGCGAGATCACCGGCTACATGGCCACCGTGCCTGGGCTGCTCAAGGTTTTTGAGACCTTTGTAGCCTGTATCATCTTTGCCTTCATCAGCGAGCCGTTCCTGTACCAAAACAAGCCGGCCCTGGAGTGGTGCGTGGCGGTCTATGCCATCTGCTTCATCCTAGCAGGGGTGACCATCCTGCTCAACCTGGGGGAGTGTACCAACATGTTGCCCATCCCTTTCCCCACCTTCCTCTCGGGCCTGGCCTTACTGTCCGTTCTCCTGTACGCCACCGCCATCGTCCTCTGGCCCCTCTACCAGTTCGATCAGAGGTATCAGGGCCAACCCCGCCGCTCGCTGGATTCAAGCTGCTCGCGTACTTACATACAGCCCAACTCGGTGTGCTTTTGGGACCGGCGGCTGGCGGTGGCCATCCTGACGGGCATCAACCTGCTGGCGTACGTGTCTGACCTGGTGTACTCCACGCGGCTGGTGTTCGTCAAGGTCTAAGATTGACAAGGGGCTCCCTCCCCCACCTCTCTCTGTTTCCCATCTCTCCTTTTAGCCTTCTCAACCTGATTACCCAGGCGATTGGTACCGTCCTGTCTCCTCCTCGTCTCCCTCTCATTTCCTCTTGCCTGTTGGCTATTCTTCCTTATTCCTTGTCTTCTTTTCCCTCCCTTTCTTAAACGTTCCTCTTCTGAGATGCCTGTTTTACCCTTGAGCAGGCGCTCCGTGCCCGGCCCCTCTCGTTTTCTATCTCTATAGTCTTACCTGTGGGTTTTATCCCCTGCCTATTTTCTCGGGAGCCCCCAGAATCCTTGCTTTCTCTCCCTCACCCCTCAAAGGTGCTGGCCCCACGCATCCCACACTTCTTTGCGGTTACCTACACTTCTCTGCGGTCCTTCACCCCATGGGCCCTCGATAGGGGCCTCATTGCCAAAGCATGCCTGCCTGCCTGCCTGCCTGCCTGCCTGCCTGCCTTAGCTGTGCCTTAGTCAGTATGGATGTGTGTGTGTGTGTGTGTGTGTGTGTGTGTGTGTGTAGGGGATTGGGAAGCAGGCCATATAGTGTACCTCTCCTTTAAGTTCGAAGCAAAATAAACAAAATCCTGGAGGTCAGCAATTCCCGGTGGCCAGGACTCATCATTGGGCACGGAGTCTCTGCTGCTACTTTTCACCCAGCTTTGCGTCACATTGGCTCGAGATTCATTTTTTTTTTTTTTTTTAAACCAGGCTTACTGAAAGCCCACGACCTAGAGGCTACTCCAGATGAAGCAATGGATGGGCCATTTTCCTAAATTATTCTCTGTGCTATTCACACAAGCAAAACCACCATCTCTGTCTCTGTCTCTCCCTCCCTCCTCAACCCCCATGCCCTCCAGGTTTCTCTGTGTAGCCCTGGCTACCCTGAATTGGCTGTGTAGACCAGGCTGCCCTCTAACTCAAGATATCTGCTTATGGCTCCCTGGTGCTGGGATTAAAGGTTTGTGCCACCACTGCCCGGCCACCCCCGCGTGATCTTAAGACAACTCTGAAGTATTTCTGAGCAGCAGTAATAGCGGGCCCTCCTATCTCAGTGTTAAAAATAACACGGTCTGCTTTAGCAGGGATGAGAAGAGAAATGGCCTCGGCGGGCCGTAAAGGCATTTTGACCCTCTTTTCCTTTTCTGAACATGAGGACAAAAACAAACTACTAAGAAGCGCTTTCGGGTTGTTTGTTTGTTTGTTTTGTTTTGTTTTTTTAAATAGCTTTGGAGGCTTTCTTAATGTGGCCCAAGCTGGTCTTCCACCGTGTAGCTGAGGCTTCCCCATCGTTGAACTCCGGTCTCCCCATCGCCGCCTTCCAGATGCTGAGATGACAGATGTACCACCATACCCCAGTTCTGTAGCCCCGCTTAAGAGGGAAGCTTCTTAAACACCTTTCCTTGGGGATTGGAGATAGGTCTGGGGTTGTGCGGATTGGAACGGCTTGTGTGTGCTGTCTGTGAACCCCGGTTCTCCTGTGCTGCTTGCTGCTTGCTGCTGCTTTCTGCTTCTCTGGGACTCGCATATATTACTTGGTGTGTGTGTGTGTATACATGCATACATATATACACACACACACATATATATACACACATACATACATAAATATAAATGTATATATAAATTTTTTTCTTTTTTTAATTTTCTGGAGCTTCGGGTGTCTGTGGCTTCTGCTGTCAGTCACCCTTTTCCACCCGTCACATCCATAATGTTCTCTTTTTTTAAAAAAAAAAATCTCAATATAAAGATAACAAGAAGACTCATGGTTTCTTTTTCTGGGGTGGGTGGGTGGGTGGGGAGGAAGGACTCCACGAGAGGGGTGAGGCGAGATTCTTCAGGAGATGACAGAAGAGGGGTGGGACTAAGACAACCTCGGCCTCATCAGAAAACAGTGGCAGAGCCTGGGTCTCTCCTCCACCCTTAACAATAATTTATTTTTATTGTATGTACATTGTTGATTTGTCTGCGTGCATGTCTGTGTGAGGGTGTTGGGTCCCCTGGGACAGGAGTTACAGGCAGCTGTGAGCTGCCATGTGGGTGCTGGGAATTGAACCCGGGTCCTCTAGAGGAGAGCCACTGAGCCATCGCTCCAGCCTTCCCCGCCCCTTTAAGCTGGTCTCAATGTAGACTAAGTTGGCCTCACACTCAATTCCGGAGCCTCGTCCTGCCTCCTCCAGGGCTGGGATTGCAAGCATAGGTCGCCACGCCCAGTGTATGCAGTTTCGGGGACAGAACCCAGAGCTTGGCACATGCTGGGCAAGCGCGTCACCAACTGAGCTGTATGCCACAGCCCAGTAGTCTTCTTAATTCTTCAAGACGGGGGAGGGGGAGCCTCGAGCGCTCAGGGATTGGTTAAAAGCACACGGCTCTGGCAGTGCGAGGACCAAGGTTCAGGTCCCAGGACCCAAGAAACAAGCAGAGGATCCCCTCAAATGCATGCCACACAGCTCCATGGTGGAGTTGGGGACACAGAGGGTCGCTGGGCTTGACAGCTTCCTGCCTTACACAAGCAGGCAGTAAAGGAAATGACTGATATCGTTTTCTGCCCTCCGAGACTACGCTCACACGAATACTATATATATACATATATACATATATATACATATTACATATATATATATATATATATATATACACACACATATATATTTTTTTGTTTTTCGAGACAAGGTTTCTCTGTGTATCCCTGGCTATTCTGGGATTCACTCCTTAGACCAGGCTGGCCTTGAACTCAGAAATCCACCAGCCTCTGCCTCCCAAGTGCTGGGATTACAGGCGTGAGCCCCCACCGCCCGGCTCATACATTTTATAATCTTCGAAAGGAGAAGCCAGGAAGGTTGACTAGGAAAGACAGGAATGTGATCTCTCCCCCGGAGAGTCCCATGAGCACTTGAGAAACAGAAGGCACTCTGGCTTGCCGGGCAGCTTAGAGGGAAAGAAAGCACTCGCTTGGTGTGTACAAAGGCCCTGGCAGGCCTATCCCTAGCAACACACGCAGATAGGGGAAGAAAATACCACGTTGGCAGTTCAGAAATAACAAAGCCCCGGGGTTGGAGAGGTGACTTTGCAATTAAGAAAATGCTTGAGTCAAGTTCATAGCACCCACAACTACGGTTTCAGGAGAGGTAGCCCAGGTTAAAACCACTGATAGCCTTTGGCCTCCATGACCACACACACACACACACACACACACACACACACACACTCACACACTGGGAAATTTAAAGGAAAGGACTTGACTGCCCAAGAGAGAGCATAGCCAGAGGCAGGGACATCTAGGAGAGTCCAGAGCGACTCTGTGGTGACATTAGGGGAGTGGAGAAGTGGGGTGGGTGCTAGGAGACCAAGAGGCCAGGAGAAGGGCAGCCCAGCCCCTGAGCTGGAGGAGTTAGGGTGGGGGTGAGGTATACCAGCCATACTCTAACAGGTAGGGACTGAGGGGGGCTGGGAGAGCCTGGCAGCCAGATCTGCTTTGATATGTTAAATAGGCACCCCAGTTAACCATTTGCCTCGGGTTTGAGACCTAACAGGAAGTAGAGGGAGAAGAGCCAGCGGGGACACACACTCAAGTCTTATTTCTTCAGTGCCTACCAAGACGTGTCTACACCAATCCCTTTTCTCAGGAGGGCATCACATCCACTCCGTTCCGCACCCGGTTCAAGAATGCCTTCTGGAAGACATCAGAAAGAACAGCTAGGGGGTTGTGGTGTGGATCAGTTGGTAGAGAGCTTACCAGAGCAAACCCAAGATCCCAGGGCCAATCTCCAGTACCTGAACACCCCCCACCCCCTACTCCACGGTTGATATACGCCTATAAACCCAGTTCTTGGGGGAGGTGGAGGCAGGAAGCTCAGACGTTGGTTATCTTCGATTACCTAGCAAGACTGAAGGCAGTCAGAAAATACACAAAGATTTACTTATTTGTTCATTTATCAGATACCATGTAGCCCTGGCTGGTTATGTTGATCAGGCCGGCATCAAACTCACAGAGGCCCTCCTGCCTCTGGGAGTAAAGGTGTGCAAGCCCTTATTTAAAAACCACCACCAACAAAATAGAACTGTAGCGACCAGTGATCTGCTGTATTAACTCGGGAAAAGCAACAGAGGAAGAAGCTGAACCCCTAGTGCCCTCCACCCGTCGCCCCAGGGAGCCACAAACATCTATAGGCATGAGGCGTGGTCAGGGATCTCTGTTTAGAAGGGTGCTTGAGGATCGACTCTAATTCCTTCACCTCCCCCTGCACCTTCTGGAATTCCGACTCCGCGGTGACCTCTGCAAAACTGCAAAGACGACTGAACACAGACACCCGCGCCACTGCAGCGGCTAGCCTGACTCGCGTTGCACGCCGGGAGACGCAGTTCTCCTTTGCGTCCCAAGAATAGCTTACACGAGGGCCCCAACTCTAAGTCCCAGAGTGCACTGAGCTCGACCGCCTCTGGCAGGCCGGAGCTCCCCAGATCGGCTTCCTGCCCGAATGGACCCATAGGAGGGCTGGAACCTGGAGCCTGGCGCACCGTGGGGCGTGACCTGGGGGGGGGGGAGAACTTAGGGGAGGAAACCTGGGCGTGTGCATAAGAAATCCCAGGGTGAGACTGGGTTGGGAGAACTCCTCAGGTGGACAGTTAAAGGGAGACACGAGAGACACCCAAGACAGAGCATAGGGAGAGCCAGAGTCGAGAAAGAGACACTCCGGTATAGTCATGGGGAGATCACGGAGGGGACGGGCCCTCAGAGATGGAGAGTTGCAGGGAGACGTGGATAAAGGAGAGATCTCCCCCTGGAGAGCCGTGGGGAAGAGACACAGTGGAGAGAACCCCAGAGAGAAGTCACGGGGAGGCAGAGGAGGGAGAGACAGTCACAGGGAGTCGCCGAGAAGGGTCGATATTCCCCCAGAGACAGCGGCAGGGAGACGAGGAGGGAGAAGAGACCACCAGAGACAGAGCCACAAGGAATGCGGATGGACCTGCCGAAATAAAGAGGGTCACAGGGCCAAAAGGGAAAACCCTGAACGGGTCAGAGAGAAAAGGACAGAAGGGACAAGGCGACTATCCGGAGAGAGGGCCCCCTGGCGACGGAAAGGGAGAAAACCCGAAGCAGGGAGTGACGGGCACCGGGAAACGCTGAACTTAACTGGCAAAGGTGAAGACAGATCCGCGAAGACGGGGAAAGGCAGGGCGAGGGGAACGGAACCATTTCCAGCACACCGCGTGGGGGCATGAGGAGAGACGTGAACAGCAAAAGGAGAGGAGCAGAGAGGGAGAGACGGAGAGAGGAAACAGGAAAGAAGAGAGGAGAAGAGAGACAAGAGTGAGAAGGCAGAGAGAGAGAGAGAAGGCACACCCAGAGGCTCCAGGAGCGATGGAGCCCGACGCACCACCAAGAATGGGACACTAGCCTCCGTGTCCGCCGGAAAGTCCTCAGCACTGAAGACAAAGTTTCTTGATTAAAAGATTAAAATGCCCAGAGACACACAGGTCTGCCCCAGATTCGAGATCCTGACAAGACCTACCCATGCGACTGAGTGGGGGGGAGGAAGATGGGTGTGGGGGCCAAGATGACAGACTGCAATGCTTTTGGGAGAAAGGGCTTGGACAAGGCTTAGAGGACATCCCCCTCCTTGCATGGTGGAGCCTGCGGAATGGGAGTGTGTGCGTGCGGAGCGGAGGGAGGGGCATGTGTCCGGGGTTGGAGGGGCGGGCGCGGGGGGGGGGAGCCTTTAAACCGAAACCCCGCCCCCTCGGTCGTCATGGCAACGCCTTCCCCCACCCCCGACTTGTACATTTCAGCAGGTGCGGAGAGCGAGGCTCCCGCCGCCGCCCGTGCCTGCGGCTCCTCGATGCCCCAGCCTTCTGGGCTGACCCCACCCGCTCTCTCCCCGTCGGTGCAGCCGGCGCCTGGGCGTTGCGTTCTGCCGGGCGCTGCGCACCGTTAGGTGCCTCGCCCCTGTCCTTGCTATCTTCACAGTCTGCGGAGTCCCCCTGCCGCCGTCCACCTGTTTCCTCAGCCAAAGGGCCAGCAGCCCGTGATCCCTGCTGCGTGTCTGGTGGGGCCATGGCGGGTCTGGGCCCTGGCGGAGGCGACTCAGAGGGGGGACCCCGACCCCTGTTTTGCAGAAAGGGGGCGCTGAGGCAGAAGGTGGTCCACGAGGTGAAGAGCCACAAGTTCACCGCTCGTTTCTTCAAGCAGCCAACCTTCTGCAGTCACTGTACCGACTTCATCTGGTGAGGGAAGCGGGCTGGGGGAGAGGGCTGGAGAAGGAGGGGACTTGGGAACAGTCGTGCCACACCGGCCCCCAAGCGATTGAGCAGAGAGGGGCTGCGGCTCCCACTCCTGGGCTTCATGACAGGGGAGGGGGTGGAAACCTGGGTTCCTGGATCTGAGGGAGGAGGGGCCACGAGCTGGATTCTAGGGTCCAAGAGAAAAGGAGCTGGGACTAGAAATCTTGGGTTCTCGGGGAAGGCAACTGGGACTCTCAGACGGCGGGTGAGATTGGGGAACTGCAAACCTATGTCTTGCAAGGTCGGAGGGGCCCGGGGACCCCTCTGCACTGACCTTAGATCCTTGACTCTTCCAGGGGCATTGGAAAGCAGGGCCTGCAATGTCAAGGTAGGGGCTGGAACCTGGACCCCTGGGACCCCTGAGGGTGGAGGCTGGGGCCTCCCAGCTGAGGCGGCTGACACACGTGTTCTGTGGTCCCCAGAGAGGCGCGGGGGAGCCCTGGGCGGGGGGTGTGGCAGAGACACACAGCTTGTGGTGGGGAGGAAACTCTGATGGCAGGGCCACCGCGGAGGTGGTGCTGGGGGCCCCTCCCTCGGCCGGCTCCAGGTGGGGACAGATATTTGGAGAATCTGTTTCCATGGGAACAGGGAGATTTGGAAAAGGGGGAGCTGAAGGGGGGAAGGGGCTCAGAGATGCAAAGTCAGAGCCCCCCCCCCCCAAGACTGCCGTTACCATGACAACACCATTCATCCTAAAGCAGGGGCAGGCCGGGTGGGGTCACTAATGGGCGGGTGGGGGCTGGGAAGGGGGGGCGAATCCTGAAACACCAGCTGCCACTTGGCTAAGAACAGAGTGACTCAAGGTGGGAGGTGGGCCGAAGCAGCACCCCCAGACTCACTTCTGTTCAAGTTGCTGCTCTCTATGTCTTCCTTGTCTAAGGATATTTCTGTTGTTTCTCTTCAAAACTTGTCTTCCTCTCTCCTTGCGCTCTTCTCTCTCTGTCTCTCTCTGTCTCTGTCTCTCTCTCTGTCTCTCTCTCTGTGTGTGTGTGTGTGTGTGTGTGTGTCCCCGTGCGCGCGCGGCCGCGCACATACGCAGATTGGGGGTTGTGTTACTTTGTGTTTCTCTGACTCTTTTCCTCTTTCTTCAAGCCTATCTCTCTGGGTTCTGGGTCCCGTTCTCTGCGCCTCCGCGTCTGTCTCCACATGGCTCTGGCTCTGGGTCTCCCCTCTGATTTTCTGTTCATTGGACTCTGCATGTGGGAATTCCTCTGTTTGTGGTTTTCTCTGGGCCGAAATTTCTGGCTCTGATTTTTCGTTTATTGGGGGGTCTCTCCCTTGTCTCTCTCTCTCTCTCTCTCTCCGTGTCTCTTGCATTCTCATCTTTAGTCTGCAGTTTCGTGGTTCACCGCCGATGCCACGAGTTTGTGACCTTCGAGTGTCCAGGCGCTGGAAAGGGCCCCCAGACGGACGTGAGTGCCCAGACACCTGGTTCTTCCTCCTCGGGCCACATCCCCGCCCTCACCCCCTCGGCGTCCGTCCCAATTTCTCTTGCTATTTTTAAGGCTGGGAGGGGAGGGGGGCTGGAGAGATAGAGAGAGCTAGTCTGGCCCAGATTCCTTGCCCTTGGCCTGAAAATGGGGGGACTGAGAAGGGGCCTGGGAGAGGCTGGGGACACAGGTGAGGGACAGAAAGGGAAACAGGGGTTGAAGAGACCAAAAGTTGTCATTGGATGGATGAGATGAGACTGCCACCCAGGGAAGAGGAAATTAAAGAAATTGTGAAATAGGCAGAATGCTATTCTCAGGTGCTGGGTAGAAATGCAGGGAAAGAGAAATCCAATAGCCAGTTAGCCTAGCACGTAAGAGGTGGAGGCAGAAGGATCTAGAATTGAAGGCCAGCTTTGTCTGCATAGAGCGTTCTGGGCAAACCTGAGCTACCTAAGACCTATCTTATTCGGGGGTGTGTGTGTGAAAAGGGAAATGGCAGAGACAGAAGATGTTTAGGTGTGTAGGGAGGCTTATAGAGACCCCACAGTGAACAGACACTAGGCACACACACACACACACACACACACACACACACACACAGGGACTGCACTCAGATCCACCTCGCCCTGCCCTTCCGCCCCCTCCCCCACCCCGCACAGCAGGGGCTGAAGAGCACAGTGAGCTCTGGACACCGATTCCTTTCCCCTCCTTCATTTTAAACCAAGCCTCGGATTCTTCCTTGTAAAATGCACCTGTAACCTAGCAGTGGCCAGTGGCACTAACCGCCCATGATAAGGGGGATGTTTTCTTTCTACCGCTGTCGCCACTGGCGGCATGCAGCTGGCACGGGACAGGGATGCTTTGAGGAAGGGAAATCTAAACTCGGTTTTCCTCAGATTGATTTCCATTTGAACAGCTACGTTGTTGACCCGGGTAGCATAGATCTAGACATTTCCAATCTTATGTTAGCAGTTCCGCAGAGATTGTTTCTTCCCGGAATTTGATACAAGGAAAGAAAGAGCTACGTGATTCACAGATAGGGGGAAGATGGCGGTGCAGGCTGAGGCTGTAGCGCTGTGAGTTCGAGGCCAGTCTAGGCTAAATATGGAGGCACTGTTTCGAAGAAAAAGCAAGCAGAAAGATCCACCGGGGCTCATGAGGCACCGGCTAGCTTGTCTGTTGAAGAAAACAATTTGCATACAGGGTGTGACTACATAGAACACAAATTGAGTACCACTGTGCACCAGCCCTGGGGTCTTATTGCCTGCCTGTGTACTTGCTAGTCTCCAATGATATCTGTGTTGTATGAGGTCCTGATTACATACATACTCATCAGCTCGGTTCACACCCAGTGTAGGCTTGAATCTGGATAATTGCTCATAAGATTGGATTGGTTGCTTCTTCTTCTTCTTCTTCTTCTTCTTCTTCTTCTTCTTCTTCTTCTTCTCCTTCTCCTTCTCCTCCTCCTCCTCCTCCTCCTCCTCCTCCTCCTCCTCCTCCCCCTCCTTGTATTCCCATCTGAGCAAAGACTATTGAACTAAAACACACAATGTGAAAGCCAGTCCTCTCTAAATGTGGAACTATCTCTTGCAGTGTTCTGTTTTTCTATTGTATCAAAAAATTTTAAATATATTTAAAAGTTTTCTCTATTCCTTGGGAGAGGTTAAAAGTTGTTTTTTGTTTTTGTTTTTGTTTTTGTTTTTGTTTTTATTTTTTCGAGACAGGGTTTCTCTGTGTAGCCCTGGCTGTCCTGGAACTCACTCTGTAGACCAGGCTGGCCTTGAACTGCCTGCCTCTGCCTCCCAAGTGCTGAGATTACAGGGGTGCGCCACCAGCGCCCGGCACTTTTGAAGGTCTTGTTTTTGTTGTTTTGTTTGAGACAGTGCCTCACTCTATAGCCATAGATGGCCAGGCCAGGAACTCACTTTATAGAGCAGGCTGGCCTCATAGAGATCTGACTCTGTCCCCTGAGTGCTGGGATTAAAAGTGTACACCACCATGCCCTGTGTTTTTCTCTGTTTTTGTGGGTTTTTGTTTTTTTTGTTTGGTTTTGTTTTCTTTTGTTTTGTTTTTTTTGTTTTGTTTGTTTGCTTTTGGACTGGGTCTCTCTATCACAGTCCGGGCTGCCCTGAAACCCCTCACTGTACAGATAGATGACTTAGCCTGCCAGGTTCTGAGGAGGCAGGTGTGTGTCATCACAGCTGGCATAATCATTTACAGTACATCTTAAGTTCCCGGGCTATCAACTGAAGTGAGAATTGTGCCTACGCGTGGGGTCACTTCCAAGCTTCAGGTGAGTCAATCACTTGAGATGGCATCTGGGACATAGTAAATAAGACATCGGGTTATCGAGACGGCTCAGGCGGCAAAGGCATTGGCTGCCGAGGGTGGCAACCTGAATTTCATCCCCGGGACCTACATTTTAAAAGGAGAGAATGAGCAGGTGCAATCTGATCCCCACGTGTATACACACACACACACACACACACACACACTCAAGATAGAAAACTAGGGTTTGGAGAGGTGGCTCTTGCAAAAGACGCAGTTTCAATTCCAAGTTTCCAGATGGTGGCTCAAAACCACCCGGTTCCATGGGACCAAATGCCCTCCTCTGACCCCTGTGAACACAAAGAATATATACATGGTGCACATGTATACATACAGGCAAAACACTCATTGGCGTAAGATAATAAATCCTAAAAAAAACTAAAGCTAGAAATCTCACCAAAATAAATAAATAAATAAATAAAAGCCCAAGAATGTCTGAATTTTTCTCTCTTCAGGATAATTCTCTCAATGTTTTCTCAAGAGTCAGGTGAGTCTGAGGCTGGGGCTTTGGTCCAAGTGGCAGAGTCCTGGGTCCCATCCCTGACAACTGTGTAAACTGGCCAGGGCGATGGACACCTGCAGTCTCACTGGTGGAGGTAGGAAGATCGGGACCTAAAGGGCACCCCAACCTATGCAGTAAGTTCCAAGTCAGTCTGTAAAAAGGAAGAAAAGAAAAATGCAGGAGAGGAAGGGAGGAAGGAAGGAAGGAAGGGAGGGAGGGAGGGAGGAGATAATTTCCTAAGAATCCGGCTTACCTTGTAGGATGGAATGTGGGTGGGGAAGGTACTGGCTAATGTCCTTAATCCCTGCATAACTGGACCCTGGACGTTTAGTGTTGCTTCTAGACACAGAGAGAATGTTTATTTCCATTTGATAGAGAAGGATGCTGAGGCTCAAAGCCGGGAAATGAGTTTGTTCAAAAATCACACATCTGGGAAGTGGCCTGGCTCGTATTTGTCTCATCAAGGGCAGCAATCAACCCCGTCCTAATGACCACAGCACCAATGACTGCTGTCAGGCTGGCAGCAGCGGGCGCGGCCCACATACTAAGTTCTGCCATGACTCGCCTACTAATCTGGCCAGGCCCTCTGGTGCCTGCTGTAACTGAGTCTTTTCTCACGTGGGGCCCGGCGAAGGTGGCCTGCAGGGAGATAGGGAATGGAGAACTCGGGGCTAAGGGCAGCCCGTAGGTCCTCAGAGAACAACTCGGAGGAGGAGGGGGAGGAGGAGGAGGAGGAGAAGGAGAAGGAGGAGGAGGGGAGGTGGGAAGTCTCATGCTCTGACCAAATGCCACTTCTCTAACCACACCTTCTTGAGCCTCCAACTTCAGGTTTTCCTTCTGTTTCTTCCTCCTTTTCTCCCTCCCCCCCCCCACTTCTTCTTCCTCCCACTCCACTTCTTTCCCCTCTCTTTTATATTCTTAAAATTTTATTTAACTTTATTTATATGAGAACACCGTCTCTGTCTTCAGGCACACGAGAAAGAGGGCATCGGGTCCCGTTACAGATGGTTGTGAGTCTTCATGTGGTTCCTGGGAATCGAACTCAGGACCTCTGGAAGAGCAGTCTTAACCGCTGAGCCATCTCTCCAGCTTTCCCCCAACCCCACCCAATGCTTCTTTTTGAAGTACTGAGGTCAAACCCAGAGGCTCACGTGTAGCAAACAGCTGCTTTATCACTGAGCGACACTCCCAGCCCCTTTAAATTTTTAGATAGGGTGTCAATAAGTTACCCAAGCTGGCTTTGAACTCTGTGTAGATGAGGCTAGCCTTGAATTTCTGATCTGCCTGCCCCAGAAAAGCTGGGATGGCAGACTGGCGCCACAAGCTTCCCTACCCCTGCTGATTTTCCCTGAAAAAACAGATGCAGTCATTTTTCTTCTCTCTCTCTCTCTCTCTCTCTCTCTCTCTCTCTCTCTCTCTCTCTTTGGTTTTTCGAGACAGGGTTTCACTGTGTAGTCCTGGCTGTCCTCACTCTGTAGACCAGGCTGGCCTCGAACTCAGAAATCCGCCTGCCTCTGCCCCCCAAGTGCTGGGATTACAGGCATGCACCACCACGCCCGGCACAGTAATTTTTCTTACCAGACTATTATTTACTGTGCTTACTATTCCATCTCCCTCCTTTAGGAAGAAAGATGTCAGGTGGCAGGGTTTTCTGTTATTGTTCTGGTTTTGTTTTTGTTTTTGTTTTTTGTTTTTCCAGACAGGGTTTCTCTGTGTCCTGGAACTCACTCTGGCTGTCCTGGAACTCACTCTGTAGACCAGGCTGGCCTCGAACTCAGAAATCCGCCTGCCTCTGCCTCCCAAGTGCTGGGATTACAGGCATGCGCCACCACCGCCCGGCTGTTTGTTTTGTTGTTGTTGTTGTTGTTGTTGTTTTGAAATAGGGTCATGAAGTTACCCCGAAGCCAATGGATGGTGGCCTTGAATTTCTAACCCTCCTGCAAGCACCACCACATCCAATTTATGGTGTGCTGGGAACCAGAAGACTCTTTGAATGCTAGCGAGGCATTCTATAGAGCTACATCTCCAAGCCCTGCATGTGACAGATTTCAAACTGTATTTATGCAGTTCTGGGCCCGTCACACAGCAGGGTCCCAGGGAATGTGTGTGGACTGAAAGGAGTGAGATAGAGCAAAAAACTGACAGAGAGCAGGGCCAAAGGAAGAAAAACTAAAAGGCTTCTCTCCAGCCAGGGACATTTCTCTCTTGGTAGCTCTATGCCACGCCCGGTGGTCCATGCCTACAGTCCTCGGTTGGAGGCAGGAGGATCAGGAACTCCAGGTCACCCTACATTTTGAGTTTGAAGCCAGCCTGGACTAAATAAGACCCTATTTCATAAGTCTAGAAAAGTAAAACCAAAAAGTTCCAAGGTTGGAGAGATGACTCAGAAGTTGAGAACATTTGCTTCTCTTCCAGCGGACCTTTGTTTAGTTTCCAACACTCATATCCAGAAATTCACACTTCCTCTTCCTCCAGCTCCAGGGGGAATCTGATGCCCTCTTCTGGCCTCTACTTGCAACTGCACTCACATGCAGACACGCATACATAAAAATCATAATAAATTGTTTTAAAAGTAACCTCTCTGCCAGGTGGTGGTGGTACACGCCTTTAATCCCAGCACTTGGGAGGCAGAGGCAAGTGGATCTCTTGAGTTCAAGACCAGCCTTGAGCCGGGCGTGGTGGCACATACCTGTAATCCCAGCACTTGGGAGGCAGAGGCAGGTGGATCTCTTGAGTTCAAGACCAGCCTGGTCTACAGAGTGAGTTCCAGTACAGCCAGGACTACACAGAGAAACTCTGTCTTGAAAAACCAAAACCAAAACCAAAAAAAAAAAAAAAAAAAAAAAAAGTCACCTCTCTCAGGATTTTAGAGTCCTTCCCCCAGCCTCTACGTCCCTAAATGAATCTTCTCTGTTCCCTAGGACCCTCGCAACAAGCACAAGTTCCGTCTGCACAGCTACAGCAGTCCCACCTTCTGCGACCACTGTGGTTCCCTCCTCTACGGGCTGGTGCACCAGGGCATGAAATGTTCCTGTGAGTGTGCCCCACAGGATGGCTGCTGCCCCGGCCCAGATCAGGCACTAGAGGGCGCTGTCCTTCGACCACAGTGCAACGTCTGAGCTTTAGGGGAAGTTTAAGGTGGGGTTGGCGAGGGCCCTGGGCCTGAAATGCTAGCCCCGGTTTTGTCCCACCAGGTTGCGAGATGAATGTGCACCGGCGCTGTGTGCGCAGCGTGCCCTCCCTCTGCGGCGTGGACCACACAGAGCGCCGTGGACGTCTCCAGCTGGAAATCCGGGCTCCCACGTCAGATGAGATCCATATTACTGGTGAGGCTGTGCCTCCTCACTGGCCACACCCCAGCCTGGAACTGAGGTTGACTGAACTCACCCAGGATGTGCCATACCAGGAACCAGGATGCATACCCCCTCCCGACCACAGCCTACATCCCTCTCTGGGTTCCATGGCTGGTGTCTGGGTTCCATCTACTCACTCCCTTTCTAGCAGAAGACCTGCCTTTAGCCTTGGTCTTTCAGATATGGTCTCATATAGCCCAGGCTGTTCTCAAACTAGATATGTAGCAGAGACTGATCTCGAACCTTCTTGGTCTGCCTGCCTTTACTTCCCAAATGCTGAGTTTCTAGACGTGCTAAGGTTTTCCCCCCACCCCCCAGTACTGGGGATTGAATCTTGGAATTCATCATGCTTATCAATCACTCTACCACTGACCCCTCACCCCTAATCTAGATTTCCAAGTAGTCGTCATTGAGAGAGTGGGATGAGAGGCAAGATCTGACTTACCCCAGAGAGTCAGACTCCAGACCCCTGAGTCCTAGTGACAGAAAAGATAGTCTGATTTCTGGGCACATGCTCCATGCAGTAGGCCTTATGCCCTGGATATAGGTGATAAAAAGATAAGACATAAGGAAAGGAGACTGACCTTGAATTCTTTGGGTTTTTTATTTTATTTTATTTTATTTTATTTTATTTTATTTTATTTTCAGATCTTTTTTTTTTTCCCTGTGTGAGCATGGGTGAACATCACGTGTGTGATCGATTCCCATAGAGGCCAAAAAAGGATGTCGGTTTCCTCAAAACTGGAGCTGTAGATGGTTGTGAATCGTCCTGTAGGTGCTGGGATTCAAACTCAGGCGTTTGAAAAACAAGTACTCTTAATGGCTAAGCCATCTCTTCAGTCTATTATTATTATTATTATTATTATTATTTCAAACGTTTATTTATCTATGTGTGTGTGTGCCTGTGTGTGCACATACTCTTCTGTTTCTCAGTGAATGTGTGAAGGTCAGAAGAAAAGTGGCAGGGAAGCCATTTTCCTCACCCCATGTCAGATCATCAGGATTGGTGGCAGGCACCTCTAACCCACTGAGCCACCTCGCTGGGTGTGATCCCCGGTTCTCGACTCCTGGGTTAGGGGAAGGCTGGGAGCTATTTCTTGGGTCTCTAACTCAAGTCACCCTTCCCTGCCTTCTACCTTCAGTTGGTGAGGCCCGGAACCTCATTCCTATGGATCCCAACGGCCTGTCCGATCCCTACGTGAAACTGAAGCTCATCCCGGACCCTCGGAACCTGACGAAACAGAAGACAAAGACCGTGAAAGCCACACTGAACCCCGTGTGGAATGAGACCTTCGTGTTGTGAGCTCTGGGGTGGTGACTTGAGAACAAGAAGGATTTGAGGGTCCTAGTAGAACGCAAACCTAGGGTGCCGGGGAGGAGGGCATGTCAGGAGAGAGGACATCGCTAATACAAGGCGGGAGAAGGTGGGAGACAGGAATGGGATGATAGAGAGAGGGCGCCGAGAGACGGGTGTCTGGGCATTTACTTCCCTTCAGCAAGCCCTGCTTGTCAGGGTGAGGAGATGAGAGGACAGGTGGAGAACTAGGAAGACAGAACTCACAAGAAGTAGACAGAGATACAGAGAAACCCTGTCTCGAAAAAAAACAACAAACAAACAAAAAGAAAAGAAGTAGACAGAGGGGGTGGAGAGGTGGCTCAGTAGTTAAGAGTGAGTTCTAAGCTGGGCGTGGTGGCACACGCCTGTAATCCCAGCACTTGGGAGGCAGAGGCAGGTGGATTTCTGAGTTCGAGGCCAGCCTGGTCTACAGAGTGAGTTCCAGGACAGCCAGGGCTACACAGAGAAACCCTGTCTCGAAAAACAAACAAACAAAAAACAAAAAACAAAAACAAACAAACAAACAAAAAAGAGTGAGTTCTACCCTTTAAGGGGACTTGGGATCCCAACACCTGCACGGCATGGCCACTTGTAACTCCAGTTGCAAAGGACCTGGTGCCCTTCTTCTGTCCTTTACAGGCATCAGGCACACACGTGGCGCCTAGCCACACGCAGGCAAAATGGTCCTGTGGGTACAAAGCATTTAAACCGCTAGGGAAGCACGCCGAGATTGGGAGAGCAAGCTGACGGGCAAGCGGATATTCAGATAGGTGCTCGGAGTAAGTGAGGAGAACGGGAAAGAAGCAAGGACGTTCTGAGGAGAGTCCAGAGGAAGAAAAGGAAAAGGGAAAAGGGAAGAGTACAGTGGCCCAGGAAGAGAAGGACAGAGGGTGGGGCGGACAGAGGCAATTATGTAGGCAGAGAAAGCCGCTGGGCGTCACCGTGCACACCCGGGCGTCACTGTGCGCACCCGGGCATCACTGTGCGCACCCGGGCATCACCGTGCGCGCCCGGGCATCACCGTGCGCGCCCGGGCATCACCGTGCGCGCCTGCAAAGGTAGCAACTTGGGAGCTGAGGTTCTAAGCTCGCTCAGACTACACAGAGAGACTCTGTCTCAGATAAACAAACAAATAAGCCAAAAGGAAGAAAAGGAGGGGAGGAATAAGTGAGGGGAAGAGGAAGGAGGGAATGAAAGAGGAGTGGGAGGGGGCAGATGGTAGGGGAGTGATAAGGACAGAGAGAAAAGCCAGTACAGGAACAGAGAAACTCTGAGTAGAGAGAAGAAAAGAACCAGAAGACCGTGAGAAGGTGCCAAGAATTTGGGCTGGCTGGAGGGAGCTTGTGATAGTTATCGTTGTAATCTGTGACTGCCCGGCCTTGGGGTCAGACGTGCTTGGGGTAAGGAAGAGGGACGCCATGAATTCCGCTCCTCACTCTGCCCCTGCCCTTCCCACAGCAACCTGAAGCCGGGGGATGTGGAGCGCAGGCTCAGCGTGGAGGTGTGGGACTGGGATAGGACATCCCGAAATGACTTCATGGGCGCCATGTCCTTTGGTGTCTCAGAGCTACTCAAGGCCCCTGTGGATGGATGGTGAGGACCAAGGCCGGGCTGGAGTGTCGCCTTCTCCTTCCATATATGGTCTCTCTTAGGCCGCCATCTTTCCCCCCTTTTACCCTCCAACATAGCTGCCCCCCTTTCTCTTCCTTCTTCTCTGCTTCCTCCTCTCTCCTCTTCGGCTTTTCCCCTCTCTTCTTATCTCACTCTCTCTCTCTCTTTCCATCTCTGTGTCGGTCTTTCTGTGTCACTTACCTCCCTTTGGATGTCTTTGCCTCTCCCACGGGTGCCCCGCTTCTCCCATCCCTGCCCGGCCCTGGTCTCCGTCTGTATGTCAGGTACAAGTTACTGAACCAGGAGGAGGGCGAATATTACAATGTACCGGTGGCCGATGCTGACAACTGCAGCCTCCTCCAGAAGTTTGAGGTACCCTGACCAACCGACTGGCTTCCCCAGGGGAGCCCAGCCCAGCCTCCCCAACTACAGAGCTGGCTTTTGCCCTATATCCCTGGTAGACTACTGTTACTGGGACTACAATTCCCAGAAGACTCCAGGGCTCCTTCCTCGACTCTTAGGGGGCTAGGCCACAGGGTCTCATGGGAATTGTAGTTCCCCATCCCCATAGCTTTGGGGTGTTGCGGGCCCTTGTGGGCCTTTGCTGCAGGGCGATTACCAATCTTTCAAGGGGCCCTGACTGTGGCTTTTCTTTTCCTCCAGGCCTGTAATTACCCCTTGGAATTGTATGAGGTGAGTATCATTTAGATATCTTTGGATGTATCTTCCCAATTCCTGCCTTCAATTCCGAACATATATGTTGAGCACTTTGTGTTTGTTGAATGAAGTCAGTGACCGTATGAGACAGGGCCACCGTCACAGGTATCTGAGCTCCATTACAGGTACGTCAGGGAGCCTCGAAGGCCTGGAGGAGGAGGAGTTATCCTACCCTCAAGAGTGGGTGGCCAGTGAAGGCCTCTCTTTGAGCTTTTCTGTCTCTCTGTGGAGGGGACACTGTTGTCTATCCACAAGCCCTCGCTATTTCCTTAAGCATGGTGCCAACATAGAATCAGGCCACTCCCCGGGGCTCTCCTCTAATGAAGGAGGCGGCCTGAGACGTCAGAACAGGAATGTGTTTGATGGTGGAAATAGCTTCGGGCACCAGGGAGCCAGTACAGCCCAAGAGTCAGGACAGCTTCCTAGAGAGTGCAGATGGAAGGAAGGAGGAAGAAAACGAGGAGGGGGAGGGGGAGGAGGAGGAGGGAGAGGAGGAGGGAGGCAATAAATAGCCCTCCTTTGCTGTTTCAAAAGCTAACACATCTCTGTGTAACAAGGCAAGGATGTAGCAATGGGAGATCGCTATGCAACTGACAAAAAGACGCAGCAGTCTCTCCTTCATACAACTCAACCAGTTGTAAGGCCTGATATAGAGCAAATCAGGTCTGCCCTGGTGGTGCAGGCCAGCAATCCCAGCTCCTCTGAAGGCTGAGGCAGGAAGAAGAGCAGAAGCTCGTGGCTTGCCGTCTACAGAGTGAGTTCAGCAGCGGGCTGAGTGGTAGAAGGAGTTCAAGGGTGGCTTGGGCGATGTAGCGAGGAGGCCCTGTCTCAAAACGAAAGTAAAAGGGAACGAGTGTGTATCAAATTATAGCTTAGCAGTTGGGTTTTTCTTTAGAATACCCCAGTGAGGGGCTAGGGGCGTGGCTCAGGGGTAGAGCCCAACCCTGCCTAGAATCCCCCAGGGAGGGGTTGGGGGCGTGGCTCAGGGGTAGAGCACCTGCCTAGAATCCCGCAGTGAGGGGGCTGGGGGCGTGGCTCAGGGGTGGAGCCCCTGCCTAGAATCCCCCAGTGAGGGACTGGGGGCGTGGCTCAGGGGTGGAGCCCCTGCCTAGAATCCCTTAGTGAGGGACTGGGGGCGTGGCTCAGGGGTGGAGCCCCTGCCTAGAATCCCTTAGTGAGGGACTGGGGCCGTGGCTCAGTGGTGGAGCCCCTGCCTGGGAATCCATGAAACTTCAGATTCAGTCCTCTTATTATTAAAAAACAAGCAAATGCTTGACATCTTAGGACGTCTGAGGTGATAGGAAAAACAGTGCGCATTGCGTAGCCCTGGGAATTCTCTTGGTAACGCTGCGGTCTTCTTCGAGCAGCCCTGGGAATTCTGCTGATAATAACGTGAGCTTGCAGTGAGAAGGCTTCTCCGAAGGAGAAGGACTGGCGGGTAAAGGGCAAGCAAGACAGTGAGCGGAGATCCCAGAGAAGCGCTCTGCAGCAGAGGGAGGGATGTGCGAGCCTCTGAGGTGGGAGCCAGACAGGGACTGGGAGCAACAAAGACAGTGACTTTAGATCAAGGGCAGCGGGGGAAGGGAAAGAGATGGCTTCAGAGAGGATGCCTTGCCGCCTCCTTTTTTTTTTTTTTTTTTTTTTTTTTTTTTGGTTTTTCGAGACAGAGTTTCTCGGTGTAGTCCTGGCTGTCCTGGAACTCACTCTGTAGACCAGGCTGGCCTCGAACTCAGAGATCCGCCTGCCTCTGCCTCCCAGAGTGCTGGGATTACAGGTGTGCGCCACCACCGCCCGGCGAGGATGACGGTTTTAACGCCAAGCAATAAGGAACAGTTCTGAGCTGAGCTGTGTTGTATATAGGATGATTTTGGAGATTAAGCCCAGGCTAGCCTCAAATTCACTATGTAGCTGAGGCTGACCTTAAACTTCTGATCTTCCTGCCTCCTTCTCCCTAGCGCTGGGGTCACAGAATGTATCACCATACCCAGTGTGGGCTAACTGCTTAGTTGATGAGCACCAGTGATTCTATATGACTGTGTGTGGCGTTGTCCACAGCCGTGTTCACGGTCAGTAAGCAACCATCAGTATTACCAGGGCAGACCCATGATGTGGCACACTCTGGGCTGGGTTCTGGTGGGGTAGAACAGTAGTAGAATACACAAGAATCCTTGATAGCCGGGGCATGGTAGTCCCAGCACTGAAGAGGCTGAGGCAGAAGGATTGCTATAAGTTCAAGGCTAGCGCTGACTACAAAATGGGTTACATGTCAGGAGGAGCTACACTGTGAAGCTCTCTCCCAAAATGGATGATAAATGAGAGAGAGAGAGAGAGAGAGAGAGAGAGAGACCTGGATTCACTCACCAGCTCCATGTAAAGGTTCCTCAGAGGGCTGGATATATAGCCCAGTGTTGAAGTGCGTGTTGCTTAGCATATCAAGGCCCAGTACTGGGTAAAAAGGTGCATGCCAGGTACTGTTCTAAGTAAGCTGCAGATGTTAATCACCGACTCTTTCTAACTGTACTAGAAATTACACATATAACACTTACATTAGCCAGGCGGTGGTGGTGCACGCCTGTGATCCCAGCACTTGGGAGGCAGAGGCAGGTGGATTTCCGAGTTCGAGGCCAGGCTGGTCTACAGAGTGAGTTCCAGGACAGCCAGGGCTACACAGAGAAACCCTGTTTCGAAAAAACCAAATCCAACACACACACACACACACACACACACACACAACTCACTTACATTGGTCTACAATGGGTTAAGAGACCCAGTTAGTGGCTGGGTCCCAAACCCAGAAGGTCAGACTACTTTTCCTCAAAAGAACACACCCTGTAATAAAACCTTCTGGAAGCCAGGTTGGATGGCTCAGTATATCTGTAACACTAGCACTTGGTAAGTAGAGGCAGGCAGATCAGGGGTTCAAGGTCATCCTCAGCTACATGGCAAGTCTGAGGCTGGGCTTGGCTACAGGGGAGCTTGTCAAAAGAAAGGCAAAACCTCTGTCTTTCTGTTTCTTCCTGTCTTTCTGTATTCCTCCTTCCTCCTTCCACCACCCATCCATCCATCCATCCATCCTCCGTCCGTCCTTCCGTCCATCCATCTCTGTGCATGTTCATGTGCAAACACATAAGCATTATTTTTTCCCTTGAAGCCCATCTCTGCTCCAGGTTTGGGCGCAAACAGGCTCCGGCGTAGGATCTCACAGGGAGTAACCCGACAGTCACAGGGACAGAGAGATGACAATTATTCAGGGCCATGCAGGAGCTGTCCATGGTGGCACAGGGGCCTCAAGAGAGGCATCTGACCCTGATAAAACCGCCAGGACACACCTGTAAAGGAGATACTTGATTCCGGTCTCAAGAAGGTTTGAGAAACAGTTTGCAGGAGATGGCAGAGGACAGGCTTGAAGACGGCTCATTGTCACCTCCTAAGGCCTTGAGGGGACAGAGAGAACCAGGTGAATGAGGCCAGCCAGGGTCCGAATCACAGAAGGAGAGGGACAGGGAAGAGGAGCACACCCAGGACCGGTCAGAGCCTGGTTTTGAAGCTGTAGGGAATAAAATCTTAACACGCAGAAGCTGTTAGAGCCTTTGAAAGCAAAGGGAAGACATGACCTGATTTATTTATTTTTAAATTGGTCCTTCTGACTGCAGAGCAGAGAACACACCAGAAAGAATGGCAGTGGATATAGAGGGGCACGCGCGGCGGCTGTCGCAGTCCAGTCGTGGGACCCCGCCCTTCGGCCCCGCCCCTCGGCCCCGCCCCCTCGGCCTCTCAGGGGCTCAGGCCGGGAAAGACTGAGAGAGCTCTGTCACCGGATCACGGAGTGTGGTCCCCAGATCAACAGCAGGCAGTCTCAACTTGGATCTTGTTTTAAGTCCATGTTCTGAAGCCACACCTCCAGGAAACCTGGGAATGAGAGCCCACTGGTTTTGGCCAATCCCTCAAGGAGTTCCGGTTTAGAGACTTAATAGGTGAAAATTTATATAGACCAGAATTCTAGCTGTTAGTTCAACAGTAAGTTCAATAGACTGGCGAGTCCCTTCCTCCCCCTACCCTTCTGTGTGTCCATTCTCTCTCTCTCTCTCTCTCTCTCTCTCTCTCTCTCATTTTCAGAGACAAGGTCTTCCTGTACAGCCCATACTGATCTTACCCTCTCCATCCTCCTGCCTCAGGCTCCCAATTGCTGGGGTTGTAGGTGAGCCTAGCCAGAGAGACTTCTTAAGCTAAGTATAGATAAGTATAGAATGAGGATAACGTTTCTCTCCATTTCTCTCTCTCCTTTCTCACAGAGAGTACAGATGGGCCCCTCTTCCTCCCCCATCCCCTCTCCATCCCCCAGCCCCACGGACTCCAAGCGATGCTTCTTCGGTGCCACCCCAGGACGCCTACATATCTCCGACTTCAGCTTCCTCATGGTTCTAGGGAAAGGCAGTTTTGGGAAGGTCAGACTTCTGGGCGTTCTTGGGGGGAATGGGAGAAGGTCCACAGAGAGGTTGGATGTCTATTCCTTAGGGAGGGAGTTTGGTTGGGTGACTCAACTGAGGGCTCCCGCGTCCCTAGGTGGAGTTAGGTTAAGTTGGAGTATCTGGAGATTTCTGCTCAAAGTGTCTCAATGCTAAGCTGGCAAGATGGCTCAGCAGGTAAGGGCCCTTGCCACCAAGAGTTAAGGGCACTCGCCACCAAACTTGAGTACCTGAGTTTGATCCCCAGGACCCTTGTAGTAGAATGATAGAACTGACTCCGCTCCCCATAATAAATAATTGTAATTGTATGTGCCAATACTTTTCTCGAGAGGAGGAAATGCAACTTCAGAGCACCCAGCCCTCCCACCCCCCCACCCCTCCCCCCACCCCATCCCACCCCCCACCCCCACACCCCACACCCTCACCCCTACCCCTACCCCCCAACCCCCGACCCCCAAGAAAGGAAGACTCGATCCTGTCTTCTGGGTCAAGCACAGTGTAGGCCCTGCAGCCGCGAGTTTCTCAAACGCCCTCTTGGACCTCTGTCTGCAGGTAATGCTGGCAGAGCGAAGAGGCTCCGATGAACTCTATGCCATCAAGATACTGAAAAAAGACGTTATCGTCCAGGATGACGACGTCGACTGTACCCTGGTGGAGAAGCGCGTGCTGGCCCTGGGAGGCCGAGGTCCTGGAGGCCGGCCACACTTTCTTACGCAATTGCACTCCACCTTTCAGACTCCGGTGAGGAAGGAGGGGTGGGTGGGGTCGCGGTTTAGAAGGCTGAGGTCAGAGTGTGGTCAGTGCCGACAGATGGCCCGGCGGGTAAGAACGCTAGCCTCAGACTCACGAGGACCCGAGTTGGAATCCCAGGCCTCACTTAGGAAGCCAGACTTGCCTGTGCCCTCTGGATAACCAGCCTTGTCATTTTGGTGAGAGAAAGACCCCGTGGCAATGCAATAAGAGACCACCACACGGGGTGCTTGGGCTCACACAGTCTCCCACTCCACATGTGGCATGTGACCACACACATGTACAAACACAAATAATTTACGAAAAATAAGCGAATAAGGCTGGGGGTGATGCTACGTGTCTTTCATCTCAGCATGCATGAGACAGAGGCAGGGGCTTCTCTCTGAGTTAGAGGCCAACCTGCTCTACAGAGCAAATTCCAGGTCAGCCAGAGCTATGGATATAGCGAGACCCCGTCTCAATAAAACAAAACAAAGTGAAGGAGCAGTGGCTTGGCGAGAAGGACCCGAGCTTGGTCCTCAGGCACCCATGCGCTGTGGCTCAGAACCGCTCGCCATTCTAGTCCCAGGGGAGTTAGTGCTCCGGTCTCCGAGGATTCCTGTCCTCATGCACATATGAGCCCCCCACAGATACATAATCCAGAATAAGTTTAGAAATGAATGAATGTGGCCATACACGTGGGATCCAGGGCGACAGGGGTGCCGAGGCTGTTTAGGGGCACAGGGAGAGGAGGGCTCTCAGTGGGTGTGGTCAGAACCTTTGTGATTCCTATCAGCTCAGTAGCTAGCGGGTTTTAAGACTAACGACGGGGCTGGAGAGATGGCTCAGCGGTTAAGAGCGCTGACTGCTCTTCCAGAGGTCCCGAGTTCAATTTCCAGCACCCACAGGGTGGCTTCACAACCCTCTGTAATGGGATCTGGTGCCCTCTTCTGACCTGCAGGTGTACGTGCAGACAGAACACTGTATATAATAAATAAATAAAAATCTTAGCCGGGCGGTGGTGGCGCACGCCTTTAATCCCAGCACTTGGGAGGCAGAGGCAGGCGGATTTCTGAGTTTGAGGCCAGCCTGGTCTACAGAGTGAGTTCCAGGACAGCCAGGACTACACAGAGAAACCCTGTCTTGAAAAACAAAAAACAGCCGGGCATGGTGGCGCACGCCTGTAATCCCAGCACTTGGGAGGCAGAGGCAGGCGGATTTCTGAGTTCGAGGCCAGCCTGGTCTACAGAGTGAGTTCCAGGACAACCAGGACTACACAGAGAAACCCTGTCTCGAAAAACCAAAAAGAAAAAAGAAAAACAAAAAACAAAACAAAACAAACAAACAAACAAAAAGACTTATGACGTAGATGTAAATCTTTCCTCCTCCTCCTCCTCCTCCTCCTCCTCCTCCTCCTCCTCCTCCTCCTCCTCCTCCTCCTCCTCCTCCTTCTCCATCTCCTTCTCCTTCTCCTTAGCCTGTTTACTCCATGCCGAGGATCAAAGCCAGGGCTTTGTGTAAGCTGGGCAAACTAGGCAAGCGTTGTTCTCCAACCAGATCCCATCCCCAGCTCTTAAGGAAGCCTTATTTTAATTGGGCATGGCAAGAGTGATTGGGCTTCCAGGGTGAGCTCATCACTCTGGGATTCTGGCTGAAGGATGAGTCATAAAAGAGTATTTCCCTGAGAGCGAGAGATTGCACAAGAAGTTAGAATCCTCCGGGCCTGGAGAGGCTATGACGTCACTTTCCCTGATCAGAGCGAAAAGCAAGTAGTAGCCCGTAGTTGTCACTCCGGCACTCGGGAGGCAGAGGCCGGGGTATTGCCGTGCGCTTAGCCCGGCCCACAGAGCAAGCGGCTGTGACAGTAATCAGAGTTAGAGAGATGCCTTAGCGGGTAAGAACACCCGAGGACCTGAGCTTGCATCCCCAGTCACCCTTGTAAAAAGCCAGATGCTGCTCATCTATACCGATGTGGTGGGGGTGGAGAGGGAGACAGTGTCACGGGGTCTTTACGTAGCTCACCCACGCATGCGCCATCGGCAGTTCACCCGCTTACAAAAACAACCTACCGGTTTCAATGGAAGCCTGGCTTGGCTCTCAGTCAAGTCCTGTGAATGACACAGAAAACTCGTTTACTAAAGTAACGAAAATAAAGCTGAGGGGAGGCTGAGGTTCCAGGGTTAGAATATTAGACCCTTCCTATGTACCTGCCCAGGTCCCCTGGATGACTGGCCGAGTGGATCGGGAGGTCTCCGGGTCTGTTCCCACGGACAGGAGGAAAGAGCTGGTCATAAATGGCCATGGTAGAAAGATCTGTAATCACTTGAAAGGCAGACACAGGAGGAGCAGGAGTTTACGGTCACTGACAGTTACACAGGGGGTTTAAGGCTAGTATGGGTGACATGAGGTCTTGTCTTTTTTTTTTTTTTAAGCTTGGAACTAGAGAGATGGCCCAGCAGTTAAAGACACTTATCACTCTTACAGAGGATCCAGGTTCAGTGCCCAGTATCCATGTGGTGGCTTACAGTGGTCTGAGTCTTCAGGTCTAGGCCATCCAATGCGCTCTTCTGACCTTCAAAGGCACCAGGCACACCATGTGGTGACATCCACACATGCAGGCAAAATGCTAAAAAAAAAAAAAAAAAAAAAAAAAAAAAAAAAAAGGGGGGGGGGTGGGTGGGTGTGGGGGATGGTAATGGTACAGCCTTTAATCCCAGCTTTAGGAAGCAGAGGCAGGCATTTGAGGCCAGCCTGGTCTACGGAGCTAGTTCCAGGATAGCCAGAGCTATACTGAGAAATCCAATCTCAAAAGAAAGGAAAGGAAAGGAAAGGAAAGGAAAGGAAAGGAAAGGAAAGGAAAGGAAAGGAAAGGAAAGGAAAGGAAAGGAAAGGAAAGGAAAGGAAAGGAAAGGAAAGGAAAGGAAAGGAAAAAAGGAAAGGAAAGGAAAGGAAAGGAAAGGAAAGGAAAGGAAAGGAAAGGAAAGGAAAGGAATGGAAAGAAGGAAAGGAAAAGGATCTTTTGTGTGCACTAAGCCACACCCACTCCTCCTCAGGACCGCTTGTATTTTGTGATGGAGTACGTCACTGGGGGTGATTTAATGTACCACATCCAGCAGTTGGGCAAGTTTAAGGAGCCCCACGCAGCGTAAGTCTCAGCAATGGTGAAGGGGGGAGGGGGGAGGGGGGAGGAGCCTGGGAGGGGGAGGAGCCTGTGAGGGGGAGGAGCCATCCTGTTACTGACCTTCTAACTTGCCCTGTGCTCGTCCAGATTCTACGCTGCGGAAATCGCCATAGGCCTCTTCTTCCTTCACAACCAGGGCATCATCTACAGGTCAGTAGCGCCAACAATTTCTGGAGAGGGAAAATAGGTCCCTCTCCAGAAGAGGATGGGATGGGGAGTCCAACACACAGCCCCGGATTGGTGAGGGCTAGTTGCCTAGGGCTTGGTTTCCTACGAGGGACTTGGAAAAATGGCTTCAGCAAGGCAGGACGCTGCCCTTGAAGAGGACCGGAAGTTCGGTTCTCAACACCCATACCTGGTTGCTCACAACTGCCTGTAACTCCAGCTCCGGGAGATATGACATCCATGGTTACACCCGCCCCAGGCATCTGGACACACACACACACACACACACTTACTTTTTGAACCAAAACCCAAACCAAACCAAAACAACAACAGCCAAAGCGCGGAAGCTTTTGGTTTTGGTTCACAGTTTCCACCACTGAGGGGAAGTCAAAAAAACAAAACAAAACAAAACAAAAAAAACAAAAAAACAAAAAGCCTTGAAGCAGCTATTTATATCCACAGTTAAGAGCAGAGAACACGCCCTGCAGTGGTGCCTCATGTCTTTAAGCCCAGGACTCGGGAGTCAGGAGCAGGTGGGTCTCTGAATTCGAAGCCAGCCTGGTCTACAGAGCAAGTTGTAGGACAGCCAGGGCTGCACAGAGAAACCCTGCCTCAACACAAACAAACAGAGCAGAGAGCAACGGATTAATTCACAGAGCTAGCGCTCAGGATGCAAGAAGTCTGTCAACTTCTTGCCCAGGTCTGCCTACCTCGATTAAAGTAACGAGGAAAGAAAGTCCTTGGCACACTGACCCGCAGGCCACTCTGATGCACAGAACCCCCCACTGAGGCTCTTCCTGGGAGATGGTGGGTTATAGCGAGTTGACATTGAACTCGTCCTTGTTCTCTTGTCCCCCAGGGACCTCAAGTTGGATAACGTAATGCTGGACGCTGAGGGACACATCAAGATCACGGACTTCGGCATGTGTAAAGAGAACGTCTTCCCCGGGTCCACAACCCGCACCTTTTGTGGGACCCCAGACTACATCGCACCCGAGGTAACCCTAAACCTGCTGCTCTCTGGGCCTCTCTCGGTGGGTGCCACTGTCAGAGTAGGCAAGGCTTGTCTTTAGCTTGTGGGCGTCTTACCAGCTTCCACCTATGGGAGTCGCTACCAGGGCCCTGAGCAGGGAGACGGACATGCCGAGCGCGTGAGGGAACGGGTCACATCATGTTAAGAGAAGAAAGCAATGAACCGGCACGCGCATTTAGCGCTCAGCTCACACACTCCATACCGTTCCTACCCTTCAGGCTTCCCTGCGTAGGGAATGGTGCCCCTCACAGTGGGCGAGATCTGCCTACCTCAGCGGGGCAAAGCAAGCGGGACTTGAGGATGAGTAGCGTACGGGACTGGCTTGTAGGAGTGTGAGTAGAACACACACTATTCCGAAGTAGAGAAGGTGGAGACTATTTCTAGTGTGTTTTGAGGGGGCAGGCCTGAGAACACGATGCCTACTGTGAGGCTTTGAGTCTTCTGTATGCTGGTTGGGTGGCGCTTACCCTTTAGTAGAATTGGATGGTAGCTCATTGATAAACAGTACATAGAGCTGGTGATTTTTTACGTGTGTGTGTGTGTGTGTGTGTGTGTGTGTGCGCGCGTGTGCATGTTTTCATGTATGGGGGCGCATTTGTGCGTGCATGTGGAGGACCAGGGCTGTGTTAGGAATCCTGTACCACCCTCCCATTTTATTCATTGAGGTAAATTCTCTCGGTCAGACTCAGAGCTTGCTGATGTCCCAGTCGCCCTAGCTAGCTTGTACTAAGGCTCTTCTGCCTCCTCCTTCCGAGGCTGGCGTACAGGTGGCCTGCGACACCCTCCGGGCGTTTCTATGGGTTCCAGGGACCCAAATGCTGGTCCTCATACTTCTGCGGTGAGTGGTTTTAATCACCGAGCCGTCCCTCCAGCCCTCTTTCTGTTTGTAAGACAGGGCATCGTGTTTTCCAGGGTGGCTTCAAACTCACTGTGTCAGTGAGGGTGACCTTGAATGTGTGGCCCTTCTGCCTGGATCGCCTTAGTGCTGGCACGACAGCTGGCGTCCCACAGCAAAGCTGGCTGTGTGTGTTACTGGGGTTCAGAGCCGGGTTTTCATGTAGCCTGGGGAAAGAAACACTTTACTAAGCTGTACCCCAAGCCTATGCACCTCATACTCTCCCCCCCTAATATTGGGAGTTGAACACAGGCCTTCAACTCACCCATGGTTCTACGGTGTCAGTAGATCACCCTCCTGACCCTCTGAGAGGGATGTGTCTTCTGTGTGCTGGCTGACCCAAAGGAGCAGAAAACTGACCCTTGGGTCTTTTTTTCTTTCTCCTCTCCTCTCCTCTCCTCTCCTCTCCTCTCCTCTCCTCTCCTCTCCTCTCCTCTCCTCTCCCTTCCCCTCCCCTCCCCTCCCCTTCCCTTCTCTTCCCTTCCCCTCTTCTCTTCTTTCTTTCTTTCTTTCTTTCTTTCTTTCTTTCTTTCTTCCTTTCTTTCCTTTCTTACCTTTTTCCTGTTTGTTTGTTTGTTTGTTTTGTTTTTGGGACAGGGCTTCTGTGTGTGTGACAGTCCTAGCTGTCCTGAAACTTCCTATGTAGACCACGCTTGCCTCAAACTCACAGAGATCTGCCTGCCCCTGCCTTGAGAGTGCTGGGATGAAAGGCAGGCACCAATACTGTCTGGTTAACCCTTGGGTGTTTTCAATGTTGCACAGAGGCTAGAGCTAATATTCTGAAGGTTCACACTGTAGCTGGGTAGAATGCCTACCCTGGCTTTGCTAAGCTGTGGAGGCCATTGTACCGAGTGGGAGTGCTGTCTCTTAACCTTTACCGTAGATCAGTGCTAGGACCCAAGTAATCAGTGCCACTGGTCGGAAAAACAAAACAAAACAAAACAAAACAAAACAAAAACAAAAACAAAAACAAAAAAAACCAAAACCCTTCCTGGTAATCTAAACTCACTGACACAAGGTAGAAAAACACACATATAATCCTGACTCCGACGCTGGGTTATTGAGGCAAGAATTCTTCAGGTTTAAGAATCTCTTGTATCAGTCAGGTGTGGTGGCGCACGCCCTAATCCCAGCACTTCAGGAGGCAGAGGGAGGTGGTCTACAAAGACAGTCCAGGACAGCCAGGGCTCTGTTACACACACTCTCCTGCCTCAGCATTCATTGGGCTGAACTGGAAGAATCTCCAGCTTGGGTGTAGACGGCAGGGGGTATCCAGTGAGACCCTGGTGTGGACGGCTGGGGATATACAGTGAGACCCTGGTGTGGACGGCAGGGGATATCCAGTGAGACCCTGGCTTGGGAGGAAAGCAGAAATGAAAAAGAATGAGAAAATAACTGAATCAGGTACAGTAGCTCACTCTTGTAGTCCTAACATGCAGGAGATGGAGGCAGGAGGATCAAAAGTTCAAGGTCACCCTTGTCTACACAGAGAGCCAACCTCCGTTCATGAGGTCTTGTCTCAAGAAATGTTTCTCTGGTCTTTTGTTTGTTTGGTTTTTTTTGTTTTTGTTTTTGTTTTTTGTTTTGTTTTGGTTTTTTTTTTTGGTTGTTTTTGAGACAGGGTTTCTCTGTGTAGCTCTGGCTGTCCTGGAACTCACTTTGTAGACTAGGCTGGCCTTGAACTCAGAAATCCGCCTGCCTCTGCCTCCCAAGTGCTGGGATTAAAGGCATGCGCCACCACCGCCCGGCCCTCTTGAGGGTCAGCCAAATGTCTTAGTGGGGGGACGGAATTACCGCCAGGGCTGACGGATCACGGGTTTTATCCCAGGCACCCACATACTGGAAGCAGACAGCTGGCTTCCGGAAGTCTTTTCTTCCACACAGAAACCGTGGCATGCATATATTCTTACAGTAAATTAATAAAGAAAATGAGTTAAAATGAGGTTTAGTCAAGCCTGGTGGTGCATGCCTTTAACCCCAGCACTAGAGACAGAAGCAGGCAGATCTTTGTGAGTTTGAGGCCAGCCTGGTCTACAGAGTAAGTTCCAGGACATGTCGGGCTACACAGAGAAACCCTGTCTCAACCC
The DNA here is from genome assembly GCA_964023405.1 of Apodemus agrarius. Classification (NCBI taxonomy): domain Eukaryota; kingdom Metazoa; phylum Chordata; class Mammalia; order Rodentia; family Muridae; genus Apodemus; species Apodemus agrarius. Next base: position 10,447,852 of record OZ030005.1, read on the forward strand.
CCAACCCCCACAGGGGAAAAAAAAAGAGAGAAAGAAAGAAAAAAGAAAAAGATTTAGCTCTGTATGCTTAGCATTCAAACAGAAGGTGTGGTTACCCAAATATTCTACATGGGTGGTACTTAAGACTTGCTCCTTAGATAGGCTTTAAAATATTATTAAATTTATTATTATTTTGTGTATCCATGGGCACACATGTCACAGCATATATGTGGCGGTGAGAGAAATTTTGTGGAGTCTAATTTAATTTCTCTCTGCTTTAAAAAAGCATTGCATTAGCCGGGCAGTGATGGCACACGCCTTTAATCCCAGTGCTTGGGAGACAGAGGCAGGTAGAATCTCTTGAGTTCAAAGCCAGCCTGGTCTACAGAGTGAGTTCCAGGACAGCCAGGGCTACACAGAGAAACCTTGTCTCGGAAAACTAAAAAAAAAAAAAAAAAAAGCATTGCATGTGTGTGTGTGTGTGTGTGTGTGTGTGTGTGTGCATTTCACAGCTTGCATATTGAGCTCAAAGGACAACTTTAGGGAGTTTTCTCTTACCCACCATGTGAGTCCTAGGAACTGAATTCTAGTCATGACGGTTTGTGTGTCAAGGGGCTTTTTACCTGTTTCCGTCTTGCCAGCCCGTAAGTGGAATTTCTGTGTTGACAGTTAAGGAAGCTTGTACATATATAAACCCTGTTTTCTGGGTTTTCCCAAGGGTGAAGCTCTTGATAAGATAGTCAGAATGGGAAGCTCTTGAAGTGGGTCAGGATCCAGAGAGAGAGAGGCCACAGGAATCCTGCAGAGAACAAACATCTGTGTCCTAGCACTCGGGAGGCGGAGGGAGGAGAATGAAGAGTTCAGGATCATCCTCCGACACGCAGTTAGTTCCAAGCTAGCCTGAGCCGCATGAGACACTGTCTCCACAAAAAGTCCCACTCCCCTGCTTTCTCTTCCTCTTCTAGATCATTGCCTATCAGCCCTACGGGAAGTCTGTTGACTGGTGGTCTTTTGGGGTCCTGCTGTATGAGATGTTGGCCGGACAGGTAAGGCAAAGTGTGGGATGTTGGCTTCACTAATGGCCACATGGGCTCGGGTGTCCCCTTTAATGCGTCATTGTTCTAGTAGGAACAGGGTGAGAAAGCGAGCTGATCGGCCAGGAAGCTGGGGAGCGCGGCGCTGTCTGTGGTCCTGAAGCACCGTTGTAACCACCGTGGCTCGGGTTTTGGTTACTTTCCCTTGTGACCCTCTTTAGCAGCCGGAACCGTATCAATGGCCACAATAGCATGAGAGCCATAGTATGCGCACGGACAGTCGTTTTAGATGAGATAACTGTATGCGGTATTGGGTGCCTGTAGCTCCAGTACTTGGGAAGGTGGGCATAAGGGGATCAAGAGTTTAGGGTCATCTTTGGCGGCCGTAGCCTGGGCTACTTAAGACCCTGCCTTAAAACAGACAGACAGACAAGCAAACTAAACCTTTCCATTGTATTATTGCTTTTCCTAGCCACAGAAGTCTCAGGCACTTATTCAGTGAGGATAATCATTTCCAGTCTTCCCTGCATGCCCCGCCCCGGCCCCGCCCCCTTTAGACCGCATTGCCAGTGATTTCCATAGCAGGAGAAGAGAGCGGGACAGGAGGGTGATGCGCAGAACCAGGGCGTGTGTGATGAGGAATTGGAGATGAAAACGGAATAGTTCTCTTGCTTTTATCAAGGCAGTTGGCTGTCGGGGTGGGGTGGGGGACGCATTGTCAGGATGCTCTTGTTTGAAGTGGATATTGAAGGGGTGCAGGCTTGGGAAAGGCGGCCTTTCGAGTCTCCGCCCTAATTCCACCTCCACCCCCGTTTCAAAAGCCACCCTTTGATGGAGAAGACGAGGAGGAGCTGTTTCAAGCCATCATGGAACAAACTGTCACCTACCCCAAGTCACTTTCCCGGGAAGCTGTGGCCATCTGCAAGGGGGTAAGAGCCCCAAACTCCCAGCTCTTTCAGACCCGCAGCCCATATACCTCAGTGGCCAAATCCTTTGGAAAAGGGCTGCTGTCACCCAAACCTTCCAACAGCCGTCTCCTGCAAAGGTTGTTTTGAACAACGTTTTGCTAACTTGCTGTCATCCCAGACCAAGAGTGGCCTCTGCCTCGCCCCCGCCCACAGCAGGAAATGCTGAAAGGGCAAGGCCTGTCTTTCCAAAGCTGGGTGGGTCAGATTGCCCCCAGTCCCCGTGGCGTATTCTTTTTTTTTTTTTTTTTTTTTTTTTTTTTTTGGTTTTTCGAGACAGGGTTTCTCTGTGTAGCCCTGGCTGTCTTGGAACTCACTTGGAACCAGGTTGACCTCGAACTCAGAAATCCGCCTGCCTCTGCCTCCCAAGTGCTGGGATTCCAGGCGTGTATCACCACCACCACCACCACGCCCGGCTCGCACTTGATTTTTATAAGCACTTTAAGCCGGGCGGTGGTGGCGCACGCCTGTAATCCCAGCACTTGGGAGGCAGAGGCAGGCAGATTTCTGAGTTCGAGGCCAGCCTGGTCTACAGAGTGAGTTCCAGGACAGCCAGGGCTATACAGAGAAACCCTGTCTCGAAAAAACAAAATCAAACAAAAAAGCATTTTAAAATTTAAAATTGAGTTTTTAGCCTATTGATTTGCACGCGCATGCGCGCGCTCACATATACCTCATAACACAGATGCGGAGTTGAGAGGACAATGCGAAGGAGTCATTTTTCCCCTTCCAACACATGGGTCCTAGGGATCGAACCCGGGTCATCTGTCACACATGATGACAAGTGCCTTTACTCAGAGCTATCTGACGGGCCCTCTCTGTGTGCTTTCCACAGTTCCTGACCAAGCACCCAGGAAAACGCCTGGGCTCAGGGCCAGATGGAGAAGCCACCATCCGGGCTCACGGCTTTTTCCGCTGGATCGATTGGGAGAGGTTGGAGAGACTGGAAATTGCGCCTCCTTTCAGACCACGTCCGGTCAGTAGCCCCCCAACTTCTCCCGTCCCTGAAAGATGGGGCTCCCGAGCTTCAAAACTTGTATGTGGAGGTGGGGGCACCCTTCTGCAGAGATGCCCCTAAAGGGGATTCTGATTATCAGGGCTTAATTTTCCATTCGTTCGTATCACAGTGTGGCCGCAGTGGCGAAAACTTCGACAAGTTCTTCACGCGGGCGGCGCCAGCACTGACCCCGCCAGACCGCTTGGTCCTAGCCAGCATCGACCAGGCCGATTTCCAAGGCTTTACCTACGTGAACCCGGACTTCGTGCACCCAGATGCTCGCAGCCCCACAAGCCCTGTGCCCGTGCCTGTCGTGTAATCTCACTTGCTGCCGCTAGGTGTCCCCAGTGCTCCCTCCGCCAAGCCGGCTGTACCGCCCATCCACCCTCTCTAGTCCGAATTCTAGGTCTCTTTACCCCACCCAGCCTTCTGGCCTCTTTTAGGCACCCCCAACGAGTTCTAGACGCTGTTCCCTCAGCATTACTGGCATTTTAAACTTCAGACAGTCTCTAGAGCCTTTCTGTGTTCTAGATTCCGTTGTGCTGAGCCCTGTTTTTCCCCACCCCCCAACATCTGGATACTGTTCCAACTCTTCCCAGAAAACCCCACTTGGTAGTTTTATGCCTTCTCTCTCCCTAGACCATTCTGGGAGAAATAGTCTCATGAGATTGCCTGCTCCAGACTAAGATTCCAGATCTGCTCCCCGCGTCCTTCAAGGCCCCTCCTACCTCCACTTCGGTTGTAGAATGAAGCGGGGAGGCTGGGCTCCGCGTTCCAGACCCCCTCCCTTCCACGCTCTGGGGAGTCCTGGCATGCACCGAGAACTCTTCCTCCCGACTTTTCTCAGTCAGCTTTTGTTCTAGACTCGTTCCAGAACCCCTCACTGCTCACCTGCGCCCCGTGCATGGCTCCAGCCTTGGTCGGAATCACACACACACACACACACACACACACACACCTTGTCGTCCTCCGCAGTGCCTGCCACTTTCTGGGACTCTCTCATCCCGCACCCCCTTCCTTTATCCTCTCTCCCACCCAGACACAGCTGCTGAAGAATAAATTTGGGATGCTGCTGCTAAAATGTTTGGATGTTTTCTTGTAAAGCTTGGGGGATGAAGTGGGTGCGGAGGTGGGCTGGCCGCACATAGAGACAAACGCGAGGGGGTTGGAGGGAGAATGCACAGACCTGTAACATGAAAGAGAAGACGACTCCGGCGTGAGAGCTGCCTACAGACCGTTTTTGTTTTTTGTTTTTTTGTTTTTTTTTTTTTTTTTTCAGAGAAGACCCATGTGACCTGACCACATTGGTAACATACTCAATGAATGACCCTTGGCCAGTGTGTCAGCGAGCGATCGACCCTCCACCCAGTCACCACACGCTCATACTCATTTCCAGAGCAAAGTGCAGACACAGACAACATACACCACAATCTAGACAAGTCCCGGGATCGGGAGCATGAAAACCTGGCCTCCTGTAGGGAGACAGACATGATCAGGAGGACCCTATGTCGCAGAAGGTGAGAGAGAGGCAGAAGCTGGGAGCTTGGAAACCAGTTAGCAAGGCAGGAGACAGGCAGAAACGTCCTCCGGGCCTCTTTCTCCCCTGACCCACTTTGCAAGTACGCGTGGAGGGGAGCGGGGAGTGGAGGGGGCCAATCAAGACAGACTACGTTTCCCAGCAGACATCGCAGAAGACCCTGCCTCCCTCCCCCAGGTGCTGGCCTCTGGTCGCCAGGGATGATGGGGAATGTAGTCTCTGGGTCGGGCAAGCCAGCCGAGTGGTGTGCCTGTCAGTGTGTTTGGAGGGGACAGAACCTCAAAAGCTTAGCGGGCCCCTTTGAAGGCCTGGCCTCTCTTCTCTGGATCTTTGACTCTCCCTCCACCTGGATGCTGAGGTCATCCGTTTCTCCGGTATCCCCTCCCCTGTACTCTTATCACGTTCCTGCAAGCCCTAGCCCAAGTTTCGACCCTCGGCGGGCAGCCTGCCCCTTTAAGAGTGGCCCCGCTGACATCATGGCGGGGGGGGGGTGCTGGCCCCGCTCCCGGCTCCGCGGCGGCTGCAGGACCCGGCTCTGCTCTGCGCCTGCCCGCCAGCTGCTCTAGGGACCCCGGCCCGGGACGCCCCTTCCCGCCTTCTTCAGCTGCCCCGAGCCCCCCCAGGCTCCGTCCCTTGCCCGCCTGGCTACAGTCCCAGTCCTCGTCAGGGGACATCCCATCCTGGCTTTCCCCTGCTGTCTCTCCTCAGAAAGTCTCTCTCTCTCTCTCTCTCTCTCTCTCTCATCTCTCTATTTTTCTATCTCCCCCATTCCATCTCCTACAAGCTTAAGGTCCCTGGATTTCAGTTTCATTTGGTCCAAGGCCTCTGAGCTCTCCCTGCCTGGATTTTGGGGCTCTCTGACCTCTCTGCTTCCAGGGCCTCGAAATCTATGAGCCGCTGGAGTGGTGGGGGTGGGGACACCTGAAACTACTCCATCTCTGTCTCCCCTCTTCTGTCTGTCTTCTCTAGTCTCAGGACCCGTGAGTTCCAGATCTCTCTCTCTCTTTCTCTCTCTCTCTCTCTCTCCCTCTCTCTTCCTTCTTGGGCTCTCTGCCTCTGTTTCCATATTCTCTCTCTCTCTCTCTCTCTCTCTCTCTCTCTCTCTCTCTCTCTCTCTCTCTCTCTCTCCCTCCCTCCCTGCCTCCACTGCCTCCCTCCCATCCTGCTGAAGGCTCATCTCATTCCCTCTCTGCATCCTTCTCCCTCCCTCCCCGCCCCTCCCCTCCTCCGCATTAGCCAATGAGCGGCCGCGGGTCCCTGCTCCCGGCTGCGTCCGCTGAGTGAGGCCGCGGGCAAGGGGGGTGGGGGGTGGGAGGCCGGGAGGGGGCCGGGACGCCGGGCTCGGGGGCAGGGGCGGGGGGCGCGGGCACCGGAGACCCCGGTGGCGGCAGCGGCGGCCGGGGAAAACCGCGGGGCCGGTCATGCGGCTGCGGGGCCCGCGGCCCGGAGCGTCCGCCCAGCCCTGAGAGAGGTAAGAGCGAGGGGAGGGTCCGGCCAGGCAAGGGGGCTCCGAGCTAGACCGGTCTCAGGCGGGATCGGTGCTCGGGGGGTGCTTAGAGGGGCTCCAGGGATGGGATCCCGAGGATTTCAATGGTGGATTTAGGAAGGTTTCGGCGGAGAGAGGAACATTTTGGCCTGGTGGATCCCGGAGGACCTGGGGTTTCCGAGGGTCCGAGAGTAAGAAAACAAACTCGTGGTGTCTGAGAGTTAAGAGACTGTCGCCCCTGGGTAGGCTCCAGGCGGGGGTCTTTGAGGAAGCGGGTCACGACGAAGGAGGAGGAGGGCCCAGGCCGGTAAGAGCAAGTTGTGAGTCTGGGAAAGGGTCCTTAGTACAGCAGAGAGTTCCGGTCTCCGGGGATGTTGAAGGGAGATGGAGTTTGGACTTGGGCTTTGAGGAATGACACAAGCCATTCGGATATCCAGATCGCGCGGAAACGCTGGGTTAAAGGCTCAGGAGAGTCCAGGCCTGGCGATGGTGGAGGTGGGGGTGTCCCAGACGTGGAGTGATTACAGAATAAAGAGCGCTGTGTGGGTCAAGTAGACAGAAGATGGAGTGGACCTGAGAAGGAATGGGATTAATGTAAGAAGTAAGGGGGATTGGAAAGGTCCAGCTTTCCAACCGCAAGTCTAGGAGGAGGAGCAGACCCGACGGCTGAGGTCGGCTACCCAGACCAAGAAGACAGTTGGGTGACTGGGTAGAGGATGCTTGTATGAGCTGAGTACCGAAAGCTGAAAGCCGAGCAGGCAGCTGGCGGGCGGTCGAGCCCCAGAGCCTTGGAGGGGGATGGGAAGAAACGCTAGACTGCCCTGTCAAATCTAGATCTTCGGGTCCTCGACGAGGCTGGGGTTGGAAGTGAGAGGTTCTGGACCTAAGAGCCCCGGGGTATCTATCGGTGGCGACTCTGATTCTATGGTCTTTATTGGGGGTGAATTCTGATTGAGCAAAGTAGAGTATCATGTCTTAATTTTCATGTTGGGGAAATTTGGGGGGAAGGTGTCTCAGATTTATAATGAAGAAGATGGTGGTGGGTGGGCGCTGGAGAGATGCTTAGTTACGAACACTTGCTGCTCCCCCAGAAGATAGAGTTTGGGTCGCAGCACCTGTCAGGTGATTCGAAGTTGTCTCTTAACCAGCTCCAAAGGATCCACCACCTCGGGGTATATTCTCTTGAATATACCCCGCATGCAGACACATGGAGTTTGTTTTTGAAGGGCATGGGTCTGTCTCTGCTCATGGAGGACTCTGGCTGAGGTAGTTTGGGGGATACCCAGGTGAGCCCCGCAGGCACATTACTGCACTTCACGTCAAGGAGAGATTTCTTGTAGGGGCGTGGTAGTGTAAGAGTTGCAGATAAAGAATTTGGGGGCTCTTGAGATGGCACAGTTGGTAAAGGTGGTTGCTTCTGAGCCTGATGACCTCAGTTAGATCCCTGGGACCCACAGAGGCAGAAGAAAGTACCAACTCTCAAAAGTACCTCCACACGAGTGCCATGGAGATCACACACAAGCGCACACACATGCACAAACACACACACACACTCACGAACATGATAAATGCATACATACATATGGAAAAAATTGGAACCCTTCAGGACCCTCCCTCCCTTGTTAGGACTTTTAAGCTCCTAACTGGAACTTGGGAGGTCTCAGATATAAACTGACTGGGTATTTCTTGCTTAGAGAATACAGGAAGGACTTAGATTTTACTGACTGAAAAGTTCTACCATAGGGCATCAGAGTCCGGAGAATCTGGCCGAATTTGGAGGATGGAGACGGGGAATTCTTGATTAGAAAGCCAGTTCAGAGTGCTGTTTTCTTGTCTACTGGACAAGGGACATTGGTTTTACTGGGGCTTTCTGGTTGGGAATGCTGGGTTTGAGGGGCTTGGTTTAAGCTCTTGATACTCCAGAGTCTCGAATCCAGATCACCGCGTCAGACCTCTGGGTCTTCATGTCTTGGAACAGATTCCAGGACTCCAGGCTCATGGGCCTGCCTAGATTAGGGAGGCTTAGGTTTGGGCCTAAGATTGTACAACTGATATGATCCCAAGCTAGGGAGATGGCTTAGGGTATAAGGCACAGGAGTGTGAGGATCTCAACTGCGATCCCTAGAACCCACATAAGGATGGTAGCATTGATCTGTAATAGAAGAATCTCTATAGACGGAGGTAGAGATAAGAGAAGTTCTCTATCTCTAGTTCAAGTCTGCATACTAGCCAGCTTGGTATATGAAGGGGTAAACAAGTTGCTATTTCAAGCAACTCGGAAGGAGACTGACACCTGAGGGTGTCCTTTGACCACCACACATGTGTGTCCATACTCATGTGTGCACACGACACACACACACACACACACACACACACACTCACAAGCAGACGACTTAAACAAAAACACCAACTTAGCATTAAGGTTAAGATAAGCATCCAAAAGTATCAACTCAGGAGGACTATGCTCAAAATCTTAAGTAGGCCTGAAGTCAAGTGGGCGAGTCAAGGTTATGGGCTTAGGGAGCCTCGAGGGGTGACCTACTTTGGGGGATTATTGGATGTGATGATGGTGATGATGGTGGTGGTGATGATGATGATGATGGTGGTGGTGGTGGTGGTGGTGGTGGTGGTGGTGGTGGTGGTGATGATGATGATGATTACTGTGTGACAGTTCTAAAGAAAACATTTTAATATACCAGGTCAGAGCATAGAGTTAAAGCTGGGTGCCCTGTGATAGAATTTCCAAATAAATCAAGTTGTCCACCACTCGGTATCTAAGCACTTTAGTTCTGCTTCAAATGTGGTAACAGATCCTTTGGTAGGTAGGGGTCTGGTGTTCACAGCTGAGGATTTAAATCAGGGCAGAGTTGGGCCTGCATGGTCAGATTCAAATTTGAAGCCGTTGATTAGGCTAGTTTCTGAGTTACTGGCTTATTTCAGAGCTTTAGGGACTCCCCTAAGGTCTGGCTTCTAAAACTGGGCTAGCAAACCAGCATAGGAAGTTGGATCTGGGGAATTTTGTCTTGGGTTGAGAATTTATTTTTTTATTTTATTTATTTATTTATTTATTTATTTATTTTTGTTTTTTGAGACAGGGTTTCTCTGTGTAGCCCTGGCTGTCCTGGAACTCACTCTGTAGACCAGGCTGGCCTCGAACTCATGAGATCCACCTGCCTCTGCCTCCCAAGTGCTGGGATTACAGGCATGCGCCACCACACCCGGCTGGGTGGGGAATTTATAATCTAATCAGAAGCCTGATACTCGGGATTTCTGGTCTAAGACGTGTCTTGAGTCAAGAATCATCTCCGGGTCTGTCTAAAGACCATGGCTGGCAGTCTTGTCTCAAGTTGAGGATCTGCATTCGTAAGGAAAAAGCAGAGAGACTGGTTAGGGGAGCCCGTGTGGAGATTTGGACTCAACAATTAGTGTCTCTTCAGGGCTAGGATTCATTACATAGAATCAGACCTGAGAGTTTGGTTTGGGAGTTTGGGTCTCTGACCAGAGCTAATGTTCTTGATGCCTGCACGGGTCTGGGGACTCTGGCCACTCTCTGCCATAGATTCTGGTCCTGCAGGTCCCACAGGGCGCCCCCCGCCGCTCAGGATGAGTCACTGCAGCAGCCGCGCCCTGACCCTGCTGAGCAGCGTGTTTGGTGCCTGCGGCCTGCTCCTTGTGGGCATCGCGGTCAGCACGGACTACTGGCTGTACATGGAGGAGGGGACCGTTTTGCCACAGAACCAGACCACCGAGGTCAAGATGGCGCTGCACGCTGGCCTCTGGAGAGTCTGCTTCTTTGCAGGTGCCCCCACCCCCCCACCCTGCCTGCCCACTCACTCACCCCAAAGTCCTTACCTATAATAGTCTCGTGTCTTGGATTCCAGAACCTGGAAGTCGATTTGATTTGATCTCTCCTTTGGAAGTTAAATTTCAGCCCCAAACCCCTCATGCTTACCCCTTTATTCCCTAGATATTGAAGCTCAGATACTCAAAATCCATATCTCTTACCTTTTTCCCCTGTCTAAAGAACTCTATTAGAAGTCAGCAGCCTACGGATAGGGAGGTGCTCCGGCAGATAGGGAGGTGCTCCGGCAGATAGGGAGGTGCTCAGCAGATAGGGAGGTGCTCAGCAGATAGGGAGGTGCTCCAGCAGATAGGGAGGTGCTCCAGCAGATAGGGAGGTGCTCCAGCAGATAGGAAGGTGCTCCGGCAGATAGGGAGGTGCTCCAGCAGATAGGGAGGTGCTCAGCAGATAGGGAGGTGCTCCAGCAGATAGGGAGGTGCTCCAGCAGATAGGAAGGTGCTCCAGCAGATAGAGTGCTTGGTGACCTGAGTTTCATTCCCAGACACACACGGTGGCAGGAGAGAACCTACTCCCCGAAAGTGTCCCTCTCATTTCCACACTTGCACCCTGAGCGCTCACACCTGTACTCCCTAAAAACAAGTCATATAGCTTTTAAGGTAGCATATTTAAAAAAAAAAATCAGAATTCTAGGACTAGAGCTAAAAGTAGCTCAGTAGGTGGAGTGTTTTAGCACACATCTTAGCACTTCTTAAATTATAGTGTGGTGGTGCGTGTCTATAATCCCAGAACCTTGGAGGTTAGAGGCAAGAGGATCAAGGTCATCCTTAGCTACGTAGGGAGTTCAAAGCCAGCCTGAGATAAGTAAGAGTCTGTCTCAAACACAAAAACAAAATAAACAAAGCCAGTTAGCCATCTAGATGCAGACCTCGGTTCCTCAGACAGATGGTACAGTGTTTCATGTGCACATACAGTCACAGTGTTTCATGTGCACAGACAGTCACAGTATTTCATGTGTACAGACAGTCACAGTGCTTCATGTGCACAGTCACAGTATTTCATGTGTACAGTTACAGTGCTTCATGTGCACAGTCACAGTATTTCATGTGTACAGACAGTCACAGTATTTCATGTGTACAGTCACAGTATTTCATGTGCGCAGTCACAGTATTTCATGTGTACAGTTACAGTGCTTCATGTGCACAGTCACAGTATTTCATGTGTACAGACAGTCACAGTGCTTCATGTGCACAGTCACAGTATTTCATGTGTACAGACAGTCACAGTATTTCATGTGTACAGTCACAGTATTTCATGTGCACAGTCACAGTATTTCATGTGTACAGACAGTCACAGTATTTCATGTGTACAGTCACAGTATTTCATGTGCACAGACAGTCACAGTGCTTCATGTGCACAGACAGTCACAGTGCTTCATGTGTACTGAGGAAGATTCCGTGCCTGCCGGCTCAACATGGAGACCACTTCCTTTTAGGAACCCTAGCTCTAGCCCCGCAGCACTGCAGGCCTTTAATCTCAGCACTGGGGAGGCAGAGGCAGGTGGATCTCTGTGAGTTCCAGGTCAACCTAATCTACAGAGTAGCAGCCAGGGCTACACAGAGGAAACCCTGTCTTGGAAAACAAAAACAAAAACAAAAACAAAAACAAAAACAAGACAAAAGCGAAAAGAGAAAAACAAACCAAGCAAAGAGGTCCCAGCCCCCTGCACATTAGGAACTCAGGCGTCCTCACCCATAGCCCCCTCCTCCTTTAGAATGTTAACACCCAGCCCTGCCCTCCTCCAGCCTCTGATGCCCAGAACAACCAAGAACTCTCAACACACCATGACCTACCTCGCCCTCCCCTCTCCCGACCCACTTCTCTCTCTGTCTTTCTTTTTTCCTTTCTTTTTTTTTCTCAGTACTTAGGTTTGAACCCAAAGCTTGCTCAGCGAGTGCTCTCCCACTGAGCTATAGCCCTGGCCCTCTCTTTCCTTCCTGTTTTGAGACAGGGCTTTATTAAATTGCCCAGGCTGGATTTAACCGCCATATGTAACCCGGCCTGCCGGTCTTGAATTCGCACGCCTCCTGCTACAGGGTCCCCTTAGATAGCAGTCCTGCTCGTCCAGGCTCAGTTCTCTGAGCCCCTTCTCTCCAGCCCCGAGAGCTGTGCAGATTGTACATTTTGGGTGCGATTTCCCATCTCCATCCTGGGCCCTGTCCCGCCCCTGACAGCCTCTCTCCAGTCCCCCGAGCCTCTCCTCAACCCTTGCTTTCGCATCTTCCTTCCCACCAGGTCGGGAGAAGGGGCGCTGTGTGGCTTCTGAGTACTTTCTTGAACCAGAGATCAACTTGGTGACAGAAAACACGGAGAATATTCTGAGTGAGGGGGAGCAGGGGAGGGGCACAGACAACCAGAGGGTTTGCGGGGGAAGGAGATGGGTTGTAGGGGAAGGGACGTCATACAAAGGGCAGAGGGTTGGAGGAAGGAGGACGGGGTAGGGGGTGGGAGAGGGGAGGTCAAAAAAAATGTCTTGGCCGCTTTGAGAGCCAGAAGAGGGGTGGGGTCAAATCAAGGGTGTGGCTTGGTTCCGGGCCGAGTCAGCCCGAGGACCTAGCTGATAAAGGAAGGGGTGGGCTTCCTGGGAAAGGGGGGAAGCTAAAGGGAAGACGGGAAGGGCACTGAGAGGTGTCTCACCGGAGACTTGTCCCTCACATCTGCTTTTCCTTGCCCGCATCCCCCAGAGACGGTGCGCACGGCCACACCCTTCCCGATGGTCAGCCTCTTCCTCGTGTTCACTGCCTTCGTCATCAGCAACATCGGCCACATCCGACCTCAGAGGACCATTCTCGCCTTCGTTTCCGGCATCTTTTTCATTTTATCAGGTGGGTTCAAGGAACTGTGGGCTGGGGCGGGGAGAGAACTTCCAGGAGCGAGGCAGGAACCTTCTTCCTCTGCGTCGTCGTCGTCGTCGTCGTCGATTTGACGTGTGGCCTAGCAGACATAGTGCCGGTGCGTTGTGTTGTTTAGAGGACTGAGGCAGAGCTCCCTGCTTAATTAGATGCTGGCCTCTGTTCCGAAACAAGCCAATGAGGTGAGGGCTATTAATAGTCTCGTTTTACAGATATGGAAAGCGCGGCTCCGAGGGATGAAGTCATGTGCTCGGGGCCGAAAGAGTGAGGTGCAGAGCTGGGAGTCAAACTCACTGAGTTCGCCTCCAGAAGTCATATTTTTAACTAGAGCAGTTATTTTGGCAATTAACAGTTTACAGAGCTCTCTATTTTGGGTACACTATTTTATTATTTTAATTTTTTTCCCCGCCCAAACAAACAAACAAGACTTTTATAGTGAGCCGTCACAGGCCCGTCACTCCCGGTGAGCTGGTGGTCTGTTGCTGGGTTTGCATTTTCTTCTCTCTGTCCCTGTTCCCGTGTTCCTTTCCCTCTCTTTCATCCCATCCCCCACGCCTCCCTTCCTTTCCTTTCGGTCTACTTTTGCCTTCCCTCCTCTCCTCTCCCCTTCCCCTCGCTTTCTTTTTTCTTCCTTTTCCAAAAAGGGTCTCAAATAGCTCAGGCTACCTTTAAGTCCACCATGTAGCTGAGGATGACCTTGGACGTCTGAGCTTCCTGCCTTTACTTTCCGAGCACTAGAAATATGGGCGTGTCCCATCACGCCCAGCTTACATGATGCTGGGCGTGAAAGCCGGGCTCTCATGCACCTACACCAGCACGGTACCACCCCAGCGATAGCCAATTCCTTTATCTAAGCTTCTATTTATCTCTGTCTACCTACCTACCTACCTACCTATCTACTATCTATCTATCTATCTATCTATCTATCTATCTCATCTATCTATACATCTATCCATATATCCATCTACCAGTCCATCCATCTATACATCTATTTATCTGTCTGTTCATCCATACATCTATCATCTATCTGTTCACTCATCCATGCATGCATCCATCCATCTCTATATATATCCATCCATCATCCATCTATCTCTTACTATTTTTTAAAAAGATTTATTTATTTATTATATGTGAATACACTGTAGCTGTCTTAAGACACTCCAGAATAGAGTGTCAGATCTCATTACAGATGGCTGTGAGCCACCATATGGGTGCTGGGATTTGAACTCAGGACCTTCGGAAGAGCAGTCAGTGCTCTTAACCTCCAAGCCATCTCTCCAGCCCACGCTACTATTTTTTTTAAGCATTTCAAGCTGCCGTTCAGGTGTCCTTCACTCTAGCACTTCACAGCGCATGCCATTAGAGAGAGTTTAGACTTCATCTACAGCTCCTTCTGTCTTCCGAGGTGCGAGGCTCTCTATCTTTAGTGTGTGTGATCTCACACTGCACCCTCTAAAAAGTCTATGGGGTGTTGTTATCGTTCGCCTGACAAAGTGAGGGATCAAAGATCCACACACCCGGGTCACCCTCGAGAACAGCTTCCAGACGATGCCCGTGTCTGGAGATCTAAGTGAAGTACTTTGGGGCGTCTTAGCCTTCCAGCTCATGCCAGATCCATTTACTGTAATTCTGATATACTTCGTCCCATCAATCCAGTCTAACTAACTCTCATTTACTGTGACTTAATCCTCCAGTTCAATCCAAACTGATTCACCTTTACTTAACTTACATCAAGTCAGGTCCTTGCAGTTGACTGATGTGTGTGTGTGTGTGTGTGTGTGTATGTGTGTGTGTGTGTGTGTGTGTAGTATGTGGGTCTGTGTACGTGTAGAGCCATGGTAGACTGTTGTAACCTTCAGTCATTTGCTGCATTATTGCCTTGATCAAAGGTGTCTTACTGCCTGGGAAGCTCACCGTTTCGGTTAGGCTGGCTGCAGCGAGGTCTGTGCATCTGCTTGTCTCTGCCCCGACTCCCCAGGGCTAGGGTTACAGACATGGGTAGCTAAGGCCACTTGGTAAACGGATTCTGGAGATTCAAACCTCAGCACACATGCTTGGAGGCCAAGCATACTTACCCTCTGAACCATCTCCTCATATACTGATGCATCATCTGTCACAACCTACGGTGTTTCTCCCTCACTCTGCTCTTCCATAGGCTGCGTGTGGGCCCCTCTTTGTGGTTCACTGTGGAAGCAGCTGCAGAAGGAGGTCCCTGCTCCTCCCCCCAGCTCTCTGGGAGGCCAAACCTTCCCCAAGCCTTCACCCTAACCTGAGAAGACCTCTGCCGAGGAAAGCAGGGTGCAGCCTCCGTGCAGACTCAAATCACAGCGTTCGAGCCAGACACTGAGCTAAAATAAGACATGTGGGATATCATGATCCTAAAAGCATCAGAACAGAAAGGGCTCATCGTTTCTGAGATGGAGAAGCAGTAGCCTCGGGAGAGTAAGTGGGGCAGGAGTGCACTCCGTGGGGGCCTTTCTTCAACCTACCCAGTGTGCTGTAGACAAAGTGCCTCTGTTTGCAGATCACAGGGATGCAGCCGGTTGATTCAGCCGGTCAGTGGCAGAGCTGGGCTTTGAACCGAGTGTTTTCTGATTCTAAAATCTACTGTGCAAGTTCTGAACCAGTAACTGTCTGTCCAAGGTCAAACTGTAGCCTTTGGGGCTGAAAGTCAGATTTTGGTTCTCCAAATGGGAGAGACTGACAGTACACACACGCTCTGTGTGTGTGTGTGTGTGTGTGTGTGTGTGTGTGTCTGTGTGTGTGTCTGTGTGTATCTGTGTGTGCGTATGCATATGTTGTGATATGATGTGTGTAGTGTTCTAGTTTGATTTCTGTAATAAAACATTCAGGCCTGGCAGTGGTGGCGCACGCCTGTAATTCCAGCACCTGGGAGGCAGAGGCAGTTGGATTTCTAAGTTCAAGGCCAGCCTGGTCTACAGAGTGAGTTCCAGGACAGTCAGGGCTACACAGAGAAACCCTGTCTCGAAAAAACCAAAAAACCAAACCAAAACAAAAAAAACACAAACAAAACAAACAAAAACCATTCAGACCAACAGTACCTTAGAGGAGTAGAGGGTTTATTTGGCTTATAATTTCAGCCCATCATATATTACCACGTCCAGACGAAATCTCTTTCTTGGATTCATTCTAGAGTGAATAGGTTTTCGTCTATTCACCCTATCCCAGCGTATTTGCTCATGTGCCTTCAAGTTTGTGGGTTTCAGTAGCTGAGCCACGTGCTATATATAACCTTTTAAAGACATGGTTTCAAATCCCCTACTGCCTGGACAAGCTCATTCTGAGAGATAAGAGGAGTTAACATTCTCTCATGGAGAATACAAGTGCTGGGGTTACGAGTGCTTGAAGAAAGTAGTATTTTGCCTCGCGATCTCGGAGATTTCATTCTGTGTGTTGGCTGGCTCCATGGCTGCGAGCCTGGGGTGAGGTCATGGAAGCAGACGGCTGTGTTTGGGGCTAGGGAGATGGTTCCGTAGGTAAAGTGCCTGCCTTGCAAGACCGAGGGTCTGAATTCGGAGCCATAGCACGAATATTAAAAACAAACAAACAAACAAACAAACAAACAAAAGAACAGACGGTGGCTGTGGCCACCAAGCACTGGGTAGGTAGAGACGGGTGTCCTTCAAGCGTATCGACTTAGCTGAATAATGAGCTTCAAGTTCAGTCAGAGAATAAGGAAAGGCAGAGATGACTGGTGAAGACTCCAGGCCTGCAACCCCACCCCCACCTCTTTTTGTCCTCCCCCCTTTTAATTTAACTTAATTTTATTTGAAGATTTCTCTCTTCGTTTGTTTGTTTGTTTTTATTTAATGTATGTGAGTACACGGTTGCTGTCTTCAGACACACCAGAAGAGGGCATCGGATCCCATTACAGATGGTTGTGAGCCACCATGCGGTTGCTGGGATTTGAACTCGGGACCTCTGGAAGAACAGTCAGTGCTCTTAACCTCTGAGCCATCTCTCCAGACCCCCTTCTCTTTGTTCTTCAAAACAAATTTTATTTTATTTTGAACTGAGTATGTCTGTGTATCTGTGTAAGGGTATGTGCCCAGGACAGAGGGGACGTCAGATCCCTTGCAGCTGGAGTTACAAATGCTTGTGATCTGCCTGATATGGGTGCTGGGAAAACTGAATTTGGGTCCTGTGCAAGAGCAGTACACACTCTTAACACCCCTCCATACACACCGGACCCCGCCAACCCCCATCACCGCCGTCATAAACAAGTGTTGAGCTGGACAGTTACTAGACAGCAGAGGCAGTGGGTGAGGACCAGGCCAGGACACAACCTATCATCGAGAACACGTCCTCAAGTGATCTACTTGGTCTACTTTTAGGCTGTCTTACCTCCTAGGGTTTTCAAAAGCTTCCAGAAATCACACTTCTAGCTGGGGAACAAAATTCCACATATGCGCCTGTGGGGATACATTTCACATTCAAACCATAACATGTCTCGAAATATTTTTTTTTTTGTGGTTCTCTTTCTTCTACCAGGAAATTAAAAATGAGAATCCCAGACTTAGCTTGCAAACCAAACCAAAACCAGACGGAAGAATAGTTACAGTTGTCCAAACCCTGATCTTAGTCATGGGCATAACGTTTTTTTAGGTTGCAGGAGTAAATGTCCAGCTATAATAAAACAGGAATAAGCAAGGACTATGGTAGTAGCTCCGTGGTAGGGTGTTTGTCTGACTTACAAAAATCCCCGGCCTGGATTCAGCCCTCAGCATCACATGATCAAAGCACACCTATAATCTCAGCCCTTGGGAGGTGGAGGCAGGAAGATCCCAAGTTCAAGGCTGTTTATGTCTATATAGTGAGTTCAAGGCCAGCTTGCCCTACAAAGAATTCCCGTCTCAAAAAATAGAATGGGAACAAAGCAGACATAAATGGATATGGATTTCATATATGGATGAATACATAAATGTGTTGGTATCAGTAGTGTCATCGCGGACTTGTTTGGAATCGGACAGGTCTGCCCTATGTGAATTGCATTATTTCTTTTCCTTGACTATTAGTATCTCCTTTTACAGTTTTTTATTATTATTGTCAGCATGCATGTCTGTGTATATGCATGATGTCTGCGTGGTCGGGAGTGCAAAGGCACAGTTGCGGAGGCCAGAGGAAAACCTTGGGAAGTCGGTTCTTTCCTTTCACCTATGGGGGTTTCAGGGATTGAAATCTGGCTTGCACAAGAGGCACGTGTGCCCACCGAGATTCCTCCCCAGTCCCCGTATCGTCATTCACCCCTGTGGAAGCAGAAGCAGAGGTGAAGTCGTTCAACAATGAGTCCGGGATTCCAGACCAGGGACTTTCACCGCAGCACTGGGACACCCCACTAAAATCACAGCTCCCAAAACTCTACCAGGCACATGCCTGTAAACTCAGCCCCCTGGAGACCAAGGCAGGAAGACTGAGAGTTTGAGACCAGTCCGCCCAAACTACACAGCAAAATCCTGTTTTGAATAAACATTAAAGCCACCGGGCACCGTGGCATATAACCGTAATCTCAGTACACAGGCGGCAAAGACAGGCAGATGTCTATGCATTTGAGGCCAGACTAGTCTACAAGAGTTCCAGACACCCAGGACTATATAGTGAGACCTCATCTCGAAGCCACCAAACTTGTGTCATCCTAGTAGTCAGGAGGTGGTCAGGGTATAAGAGGATCAGACGTTCAAAGTCATCCTTGACTGCATAGTGAGTTCAAGACCAGCCTGGGCTACAAAAGACCCTATCTCAATATCAAACTGAACAGAACTCCATGCATAATATCAACACCTTAGAGCTGAAGAGTAGAATGATGTGGTCTAATCGCCATGTTCCCGGTGACGACCAGAGTCACTTCAGAGTTTATCATTGATAACATCCGTACTCAAAACTGGAGAAAGTGGTTTTGGAGGTTGGAGCCGAAAGGAAAGGTGTATCTGGGCTATCCCTTGTCAAATATCCCTCAAAGGTTTGGAGAATAAACTGGAGGGCAAGAGACTTGATTAGTTTTTGTCTGTCTGTCTGTCTGTCTGTCTGTCTGTTTTCATTGCTGAGCCAAAAGTCCTAATAAAAGCAACTTCAAGACAGAAAGATTTACTTTGGATCACAGTTCCAGGATGCAGTCTAGCCTGGTGGCAAGAACATGAGCTAGCTAATCACACTGCATCAGTGATCAGAAGCAAGGAGCCGAGCCGGGCGTGGTGGCGCACACCTGTAATCCCAGCACTTGGGAGGCAGAGGCAGGCGGATTTCTGAGTTCGAGGCCAGCCTGGTCTACAGAGTGAGTTCCAGGACAGCCGGGACTACACAGAGAAACCCTGTCTTGAAAAGCCAAAAAAAAAAAAAAAAAAAAAAAAAAAAAAAAAAAGCAAGGAGCTCAAATCGCTTTTCGTTTTTATTCAGGTCCCAAGCCCATGAGACGAGGCCACCCTTATTTAGGATGAGATTTCCTGACCCCAGTTTACACACTAGAAACTCCCTTGTTTGTATACCCAGAAGTTTGTCTCCCAGGGTGACCGTAGAGTCCATCGAGTTGACATCACGTGGCTGAAACTGGACTGCATCTGCATTGGCCCAGGCAGCAGCAGGTTAGGTCCAGCCTGGACTGGAGATGTCTCCCAGCTGTGAGAGAGAAGGATATTGACAGGGAGGGAATCAATAGAACTCGGTGACTGCCTGACTGTTTGGAGCTGGGAGCTGGGGGAGGAGGCCAAGGTGGCACAGATTTTCTTTTCTCTTGGGTTTTTTTTTTTTTGAAACAGGATGTCTTTATGTAGCCCTGGCTGTCCTGGGACAGACTGGCCTTGAACTCAAGATCCATCCACCTGAGCTTCCTCAGTACTGGAATCAAAGCCTTGTGTGCCACACAGTGAGGCTTGCATAGATCTTCCTTTTGCAGGTCACAGTAGACATACGCACACCCTGTAGTCACACTAGTTCCGAAGCACAGTCTGTACATTTGATTTAAAACAAACAAACAAACAACAAAAACATTCCCCAAACCTACTCTGGAATGACCTCATATGTCTGTGTAGTTGAGAATGACCTCCCTGTTTCCATCTTCCCATCCTCTGTCTCCCAGGGCACTGGAACTACAGCTTATAACATTGTACCTGCTTTAGTACTGCTGGGAACGGAAACTAGAGGCAGCACACTAGGCAAACGCTCTACTAACCGAGGCGCATCCCCAGTCCTGCATCTGCTCTAACCCTCGTCCCTCAGCTGCCCAGTGTAGCAGGTCCTGTGAGGCTAAAATCTACCAAGAGTGCCCAGACACTGTGGCTGGACAGCCTCGCCTGCAAGTCACCCACAGCTTGTGACGAGATTTCCTGCATTCCTCCGGTGCATTTGCGGTGTTTCAGAAGACACTCACGCCGCACACTCCCAGGCCTACAAGGTCTTTCAGAATCTAGCTGGTGCTCAGATCTGTGACCCACTAACACTTCACTACAGGATCTCTACACTTCATTATTCCTCCCTGCAGGGGTCTCTTCCTGACCCTCAGGCCCTCTTCAGAATTGCCTCCTCTGGCTGGATTTGCTGCTTTACTCCTGGAAGCCTCGCAATTTGGAGGTACAAGGGTTGCTTGGAGTTTGCGACCAGTCTGGGCAACAATGAGGTTAAGGCAAGCCTGGGCTATGTGATGAGACACACCCTCCTCCCTAAAAAAGAAGGAAAATGAGGTCTGCAGATGGCTCAGTGGGGCAGAGCGCTTGCCACCGAGACTGAGAGCCTGAGTTCGGTTCCCAGGACCCACATGGTAGACCGGAGGAACTGATTCAAGGGCTGTCCTCTGACCTCTGCGTGCACACAGAGCACACACACTGCATACATAAATGTAAAGAAACAAACCAACCACAGCCAGCCAAGAGGGCAGGATGGCCAGTAACAAGTGAGCCAAAGGCACCGGCAACCATTTCTGATGTTTTACTACTACATATCTTCTCGTGTGTGTGTGTGTGTGTGTGTGTGTGTGTGTGTTGTTATGTGTGTATGTAGGTGGTTTTGTGTGTGTATATGTGTCTATGTATGTGTGCTTGTATGCATGTGTGTATACATGTATATGCATGTGTGTATGTACATATGTATATATACATGTGTATATGTGTGTATGCATGTGCTTGCATGCATGTGTGTATATATGTATGTATGTGTGTGTTTGTGTATATGTGTATGTACGGGCGTGTTTGTGGGTATATATGTGTGTATGCATGTGTGCATATGTGTATATGTATGTATGTGTGTGTGGTGTGTATGTGTGTGTGTTTATGCGTGTGCATGCATATGTGTGCATGCATGTGTGGACATGTGTACATGTGTGTATACATTTGTATACGTGTATGTATGTGTGCATATATGTGTATATACATGTGTATATGTGTGTGCGCATGTGTATATTTGTACATGTGTGTATTTGTACATGTGTGTATGTGTGTGGTGTGTATGTGTTTATGTGTGTATGTATATGTGTGCATGCATGTGTGTACATGTGTACATGTGTGTATACATGTGTATATGTGTACATATGTGTGTATATATGTGTATATACATGTGTATATGTGTATATGCATGTGTGTATGTGTGTATGTGTACATGTGTGTGTGTATGTGTGTGTATGTGTGTGTGCAGAGGCCAGAGCAAGATGTGTACTGACTTTCACTGTTGCTTCCTGTGATTGTATCTTTTTTTTTGACAGAGTTTTTCTGTGTAGCCTTAGCTATCCAGGAACAGATTCTGAAGACTAGGCTGACCTCAAACTCAGAGATCCCCCTGTCTCTGTTTCCTGAGTATGAGATTAAAGGCGTGCGCCACCGAGCCCTGTTCTGTTATTATCTTCCGATAGGGTCTCTGACTGACTTAGGAATTGTCCTTTGGGCTTTCCTGGGTGGCCTGTGGGCTCTCAGGATGGGTCTGCCTGTCCCATGACCTGGTGCTGGGGTCACAGGCGTAACAGCCATGGGTGAGTTCTATGTGCATTCAAAGGATTCGAACTCAGGTTGTCGTACTTGCAGGGCAGTCCTTTAACCCAGGCTGGCCTGGGAACCACGATATGACCATGTGGAACCTAGCGTGACACTGCACTCCCGATCCTTCTGCCTCGGCATCTTTAGTACCGGGGTTACAGGCATGGACCACTGTGTTTGGTGTATGTGGTGCTAAGAATTGAACCCAGAGCTTGGTTCATGCAGGCCCAGCAGTCCACTGAGCACAGCCTCCCTCACACACACTCCTTATCATGAGCCTTGTTTTATTATTTTCCTCCTGATTCTTTCAGAATATAAACTCCAAAGGACATGCAACTTTTCCCTTTTCCTTCCTCTCCCCACCCCCTCATCTGTGCGTGAGGTTGAGGTGCTAGTTCAGGTGTGTGCATGCGTGTGGAAGCATAGGCTCAGGTCCCGAATCATTCTTGTCCACTTTTCCATCCGATTCTTTGAGGCAGAGTGTCTCAGCCACACCCAGAGTTCACCGGCAGGACCAGCGTCACTGGACAGCCCCGTCCTAAGATCCCGTTTCCACTTTTCAGACTGAAATTACGGGCAGTCTACCACCGCAGCCATCGGGCATTTACTCGGGTTCTGGGGTTCCAAACTCAAGTCCTCGTGGACTCGCGCATGGCAAACAGCTTAACCACGGAGGCGCCGCCCCGCCCACCTGGGAACTTGTCAGTGTGCTTCCATGTGTGTCTGAAGAGCCCAGATGAGTTTCTAGTAGGAAGGGCATGTTGAAGAATTTGGGGAGTGGATGAATAACAGCTCTGGTACTCCCAGAAAAGAGAATAGAGTTCGTTTCCAGCTACCTCTGTCTGATAACTCACAATAGCCTGTAACTCCAACTCTAGGAGTCTGGTGGCCTCTTCTGGATGGCAACGCTATGTCCATTTTGTACACACATTCACACAGACACTGCTTTATAAAGAGTTAATAAACTATATTTTTTAAAAAGGTTAAGGAGAGCCGGGCGGTGGTGGTGTACGCCTGTAATCCCAGCACTTGGGAGGCAGAGGCAGGCGGATTTCTGAGTGTGAGGCCAGCCTGGTCTACAGAGTGAGTTCCAGGACAGCCAGGGCTACACAGAGAAACCTTGTCTTGAAAAAAACAAAAAACAAAAAACAAAAACAAAACAAAACGAAAACCCAACTAACCAAACAAACAAACAAACAAAAAAAGGTTAAGGAGAAAGCTCATCTGTAGAGTGCTTCTTGACTAGAATGCCTAGGGGCATGATTTAGCAGTAGAGCACATCCTAGAATCCCCTAGTGAGGGGCACTTAATATTAGAGCCCCTGCCTAGAATCACCCAAGGCAGGGGGTTTGGGGGGTGTGGCTCAGTGGTAGAGCCCCGCCTAGAATCCCCCAGTAAGGGGGCTGGGGGCGTGGCTCAGTGGTAGAGCCCCGCCTAGAATCCCCCAGTGAGGGGCTGGGGGCGTGGCTCAGTGGTACAGCCCCTGCCTAGTATTCTGGAGCCCCTAGATTCAATCTCCATTGCCACAGGCTAGCAGGGAGACTAGAGGAGCTAATGGAACCCTCGGGAAGTTCCAGACTACTGTCTTGTATGTACTGAATGCCGTGCTAGATCCTAGGAATGCAGTAGAAAAAGTGTCGAACTCACTCCCAGAACCGTGGAGCGTGTATGGCTTCCTAGCGAGACGACAGCGAGCAGAGCGCAATAGAAAAGCAGCCCAGAGAGACTTTAGTGCAGGTAGTTGTGAGCGCTGTGGGGAAAACAACGTAAGGCCCAGTGAGACAGCTCAGCCGGTGAAGGTGGTTGCTGCCAGCCTGGAGACCTGGCTTCCAGCCTTGGGGTGGCATGCTGGAAGGAGACGGCCAACTCCTACATGCTCTACCCTCCTTCGTGGTGAGCCTCCGCCCCCGCTCACGAAGTTAATTAATTAATTAATTAATTAATTAATTAAGGCATCCTGGGTAAAATGAGAGATGAGGTACAGTTTTCTCCACCCATTTGAATCATCTGGCTTTTAGATACTTCTTTCTCCTTTAGCACGTATGGCTGCAGTACCAATAGAGGCCAGAAAGGGGCGTCAAATCCCTTGACACTGGGGTTCCAAGTGGCTGTAGGTTGTCTGACCTGGGTGTCGGGAACTGAACTTGAGTTCTCTGGAAAGGCAGCAAGTGCACCTCACAGCTGTTTCATCTCTCTGGCTTCCCTCCTTTACACACACACACACACACACACACACACACACACACGTGTACACATACTCACACACGTACGCACACACAATACACACTTGTGTACACACCCACTCACACATATGTACACTCACTCACACGCACACACACATACACACACGTGTACACACACACTCACACACACTCACACACATGCACAGCGCACACATACACACTCGTGTGCGCACACACACGTGTACACATACTCACACATGTACACACACACGCACACACACACTCGTGTACAAACCCACTCACACACATGTACACACATGTACACTTACACGCACACACATACACACTCGTGCACACACACGTGTATACATACTCACACATGTACGCACATGCCCACGCACATACACACTCATGCACACACACACTCACACACATGTACACACACTCACATAAACATGCACACGCGCACACACATATACACTCGTGCACACACACGTGTATACATACTCACACATGTACGCACATGCCCACGCACATACACACTCATGCACACACACACTCACACACATGTACACACACTCACACTCACACTCACACGTGCACATACACACTAGTGCACACACATACACACACACTATGCACACCCGCTGCCCCTCACAGCACTGGGGACTGGACCCAGGATCTCCCAGGAGGCAAGCAGATGCTGTACCACTGAGCCACACCCCAGCTGTTTTGTATGTTTGTTGCTGCGATGGTGCTGCACTGCCCCGGTGTGAGCCGTTTTTGTAGTCCAGGCAAATCTTCCACTTGGCATCCCCCTGCCGCTGCCTGCTGGGCAGCTTCGGTCACCAAGTGCATGTATTTCTTTCCCACTTGAACTAAGTTTTGGAGCCGGGTGTGGTAGGACAGACACATCTGCAGGCCCAGCATTCAGGAGCTGAGGCAGAGCTGGCTCGGTGGTGCATACCTGTAATCCCAGCAGAGGCAAAGGCAAGCGGATCTCTGAGTTCTTGGCCACCCTGGAGTACAGGGTGAGTCCCGGGACAGCCAGGGCTACCTACAGATAGAAACGTAACTTCCTGCCCCCACCCAAAGAGATGGAGGCTTGAGGGTTGCAAGTTCAAGGCTGGTTTGGGGTATAGACGGAGGCCCTGTCTCAAAATAGCAGGAGAAGGTGATTTGCAGAGAAAGGAAGAAATTAGGAAGGAAGATCTTAGGTTATTTGCCCGTTTTTAAGTTAGGGGGCTGGGGAGATGGCTCGGTGGGTAAAGGGTTTGCCACACAGGCATGGGGACCCGAATCCAGTCCACAGCACCCACATAAAACGCTTGTCTGGAGAACACAGCTGAAAAACCAAAGCTCGGTGTGTAGAGACAGGAGGATCCTGGCGGCTCCCTGGCCAGCCAGGTTAGTCTAATTAATGATCAATAAGTAATCATCTAAGCCGGGCATGGTGGTGCACGCCTGTAATCCCAGCACTGAGGAGGATTTCTGAGTTCGAGGCCAGCCTGGTCTACAGAGTTCCAGGACAGCCAGGGCTATACTATACAGAGAGAAACCCTGTCTCGAAAAACCAAAAAAAAAAAAAAAAAAAAAAAAAAGTAATGATCTAATTGATGATCTAAGTAATGATCAGTTCAGTGAGAGATCCTGTCTCAAAAAACTGAGGTGTAGGGGGATTGTGGAAGATGTCTAATATTGACCTCTGGTACCCAGCTGTGCACACTCACATACATACATACGTGTGTCCAAGCACACAGAACATGTGCACACATGTATCACCCACACAGTTTTAAGGATCTTACAAGAATACATTCTTTTGCATGAATACAGTGCCACCTAAAACTCGACAATATTTGTCTAATATAATTTATCTGGCTTTCAAAAATTGCAGATATTTATACAGTGTGTATGTACGTGCGTGTACACGTGTGACCTGCCGAGTGTGTGAAGGTCAGAGGGTAACTTTTGGGAGGCAGTTTTTTTTTTTTCCTTCCATCCTGTGGGACCCAGGGATTGATTGGAACTTAGGTCAACAGGCTTAACAGCAAGTACTTTCACTCGCTGAGCCCTCTTTCTGACCCAGTTTTCTCAATCCAATTTCTTACTGCCCCGTTTGCTTCAAGAGTATCTTTTTTTGTTTGTTTGTTTGTTTGTTTTGTTGTGTTTTTGTTTTTGTTTTTGTTTTTTTGTTTTTGTTTTTTGTTTTTCCGAGACAGGGTTTCTCTGTTTAGCCCTGGCTGTCCTGGAACTCACTCTGTAGACCAGGCTGGCCTCGAACTTAGAAATCCACCTGCCTCTGCCTCCCAAGTGCTGGGATTACAGGCATGCGCCACCACGCCCAGCTGCTTCAAGAGTATCTTTTCTAGGGTTGGGCAAGCAGCTCGGGCACTGCACGTGTGCCTCCTTCAGACTCTCCGTTCCATAGCATTGGGGGGAAAAAGACAGAGGCTGTTTTTTAGGTTTTCCCTCTGAGCCAGGATTTGACCTAGCCTCATGGTTTTATTTTGTTAATAAGTCTTTTCTTTGGCGTGTACTGTAGTGCTTTGCCACTCCTCTCCTGGCCCGCTCCAACATTGACTTTAAAATACAGAAGAAAAAAAAATAGTATAAGGAAATCCTGGGCGCCCCTCACCGGCTCCCACAATCGCCAGCATATGGCGGATCTTTTTTTAGTCAAACACTGCCATGTCCCCTTTCCACACTTCTGCCTTATTTTAAAGCCGGGCACAGACACCAGCAACTTATTTTGTCCTTGCGTATTTTGGTGCGGAGTCTCCGAGTGAGAAGTACTCTTGTATTTACACCTCCACACTGGCCACGGTACCACGGCAAAGCCTGAACCAACTAAGCAAAGAAGAGCTAGATTAATGCCCTCTAATACCCACGGAGGGCTCCTTCTTCCCCTCCTCCTGGTCTCGTAAATGCCTTGTTTCCGTGAGCATGTTGCAAATCAGCATGTGAATTACACACGGGCCTTTGGCTGATAGCGCTCCAAAGCCTCCTTTGAGCTCAGACAGTCTCTCTTTTTCCTTTTAAGAAAAATATCATTACATTTATTTATCAATGAATGTAGATATGCAGGTGTACACCGTGGCGCTTGTAAGGGGTCAAGGGAACCGACTTAAGGAAGTTGGCTCTCTCTGTCCTTCACGTGGGCTTTAGGGACTGGACTCAGGTCACCAGGCTTGGAGCAAGCCCTTTTACCTCGAGCGCCCCTTGCCTTCCTCCTCCCTCTTTTCCTCCCTCCCTTCTCTCCTTCTTTCTTGTCGTTTGTGGGGTTTTTTTTTGGGGGGGGCATGCCAGTCTGTGGTGTAGCATCCTCTTCTTCTGTAGTTTTGTTTGTTTGTTTTTGTTTTTGTTTTTTTTTCCAAGACAGGGTTTCTCTGTGTAGTCCTGGCTGTCCTGGAACTCACTCTGTAGACCAGGCTGGCCTCGAACTCAGAAATCCACCTGCCTCTGCCTCCCAGAGTGCTGGGATTACAGGTGTGCGCCACCACCGCCCGGCCTTCTGTAGTTTTTCTAAAGACATTCCACGCTGTGGCTGAGAACATCCAGCCGACTCTGTACACTAGGTTTTGGAAGAAGCTCGGGAAAGTCTGAGTTTGGTTTCTTGTTGTGGTTTTTTTGTCAAGAGCACCACTGCCTGACGTTGTGTGTGCTCAGCACGCACCCGCAGTCCCAGCATTTCAGAAATAGGTCAAAGAATCAGGAACTCAAGGTCATCCTTGGCTACACTGCCGGTTCAAGGCCAGGCTGGGTCATATGATCGATGGGGCTATTTAAGGTTCTATCGGGAGATGCAGAGTCTGGTGTCCGGTTCTCTCTCTTCTCTCTGTCTGTCTGTCTCTCTGTCTGTCTGTCTGTCTCTCTCAGCTGCAAGGTTACCTGTGGGTATGTTAGTGAGGGTACTTCCTATGGGAACGAGGCTGAGGAGTGTGGGTAACCTCCCTCCCCCGCCCCCCGAAGCAGCTGCACTAAAAAGTCCTCCTCCCAGCGTGGATCACAACGTCCCCACAGCTGCACCAATGAAGCTTCACCGGACTCCTCAGCTCTGCACACCGTCTAGCGTCTTCTAAGACCTTACACATCTGGGGCAGAACATACAGCTGTCAGGGAGGGGGAGGAGGGAGTAGTCGAGTCGTCAGCGGAGGTCAGAGGTCAACCTGCTGGAGTCCGTTCTCTGCTTCCACTGTATGAATTCTGAGGACCGAAGTCATCGGGCTTGGTGGCAGGCTTCCTGAGCCATTTCCGCAGCCCACTATTAATTTTACATTTAAGGTTTTAGAGTTCTAGAGTCTCCTGCTGTAGTCCAAGATGTCTTCCGTGCTGGCCTCGAACTCAGAAATCCGCCTGCCTCTGCCTCCCAAGTGCTGGGATTACAGGCGTGTGCCACCACGGCCCGGCTGCAGACCTTTCTCTTTAGCAGACATGAACTTGTCCTCACTGGACCAGTTCTTAGAACCGTGGAGGAGGAGCAAAGTGTTTGAGAACCTTCTGCACACCCAGGAAATCTGCTCAAAGAATGCACATGAGGACTAGTTGCCTCTGTTTTGTTGTTGTTGTTGTTGTTGTTGTTGTTGTTGTTTTGCTTGTTTCTGTTTGTCTGTGCAGCATAAAGGTTTAGGGGAAGGTGTGAGTCTTTCTTGCTCATAGCCCTCCCTCTTCGTGGCCACCAGCATGTGGCTCAGCCCCTCCCACTTACTCTCACAAACGCGCATGCGCACCCACCCTCTCCTGGATGAGCCTGACCACTTGTCTTTGGACATTTTGAGTGGCTCCACGGCCCGTGGCTTGTAGCACGTAGTTGAGCGGCTCCCGGAGCATGCCCCTCACGAACTCGGTGTGCTTGGTGAGGCTGTGTCTTGGCTTACTGACATTCTTCGCCACCCTGTGGCCGTCCTTGAAGCCCAAGGCCCCGGGGGCAGCACAGTGCCATGGCTGCTGCTTTCATGGTGGCCAGGACTGGAAGGATGGTGCCACTTAGAACCCCGGGCTACCTCACCTCTGATTCTCGGGGTCTGTTTGCCCAGATCTCCTTAACTTCCAGAACGGTCTGGTGCCCCCGTGCACCCCGGCCGCATCTCTACGGAGCTCTGAGTACTCCAGGGACTCTCTCTTCATCTTTTATAAAGTTCTGTCCCTTTTCTTTTACTCTTTCATGTTGCAGTTTCTATTGTCGAGGGCAGCCCCACAATGTTCATCCCAGTGGATTCAGGTCACACACTTTCAGTAGGAACACCATAGGAAGGGAGGACCGGCTTACTCAGCCTCCGACCCCTGGCGCTGAGAGCCTGTCTGCTGGGCACCAGAGATCAGGGCTTGCTCAAAGAGGTACCTGATGGGTCAAAAAAAAAATCACAGTAAAAGATGTGCCTTTTGTTTGCTTGTTTTGAGACAGGGTTTAATGTGTCCCAGCCCGGGCTCAAATTCACTATGTACTTAACGATGGCCTTGATCTGACCTTCCCGCCTCTCACAGGATGGTACCAGGATGACAGATCTGTACCACCATGGTACTGGGATCAGAAGCAAAACTTTTGCGCATTCTGGGCAATCATTACCTTCCTAGCTGAGAAAGATGCTTTCTTCCTTCCTTCCTTCCTTCCTTTCTTCCTTCCTTCCTTCCTTCCTCCCTCCCTTCCTTCCTTCCTTCCTTTCTCTCTCTTTTTCTTTTTCTTTCTTTCTCTCTTTTTTAAAATATTTATTTATTTATTTATTTATTTATTTATTTATTATATGTGAGTACCCTGTAGCTGTCTTCAGACACTCCACAAGAGGGAGTCAGATCCCATTACAGACGGTTGTGAGCCACCATGCGTTTGCTGGGATTTGAACTCAGGACCTCTGGAAGAGCAGTCAGTGCTCTTAACTGCTAAGCTATCTCTCCAGCCCCTGTTGGTGATACTCACAACTGCTGTCACAACTGGCATCGTCAGATATGTTGTCTTGTCACTACCTTCCCACATGTATGTGTAGATGGGTATGTTACTGAGACAAAACTTTTCCTCCTATTCCTTTATTAATGTTATGTATTCATTGCATGTTATTATTCGTTATTATTATATATGTGTTTGCACGAATGCAAGTTGGCTTTTGTCACTGAGTGTGGAGGTCAGAGAACGGCTTTCAGAAGCCGCGTCTCTCTCAGCATCATGGATCTGAGGACTGGGCATAGATCACCAGGCTTGTGTGGCGCTGCTTTGACTCAATGAGCCATTTTATTTACCTAATTAAAAAAAAATACCTATCTGCAGCCGGGCGGTGGTGGTGGCTCACGCCTTTAATCCCAGCACTTGGGAGGCAGGGGCAGGTGGATTTCTGAGTTCGAGGCCAGCCTGGTCTACAGAGTGAGTTCCAGGACAGCCAGGGCTATACAGAGAAACCCTCGAAAAACCAAACCAACCAAACACACACACACACACACACACACACACACACACACACACACCTATCTGTTGCTGCAGTGTGGCCGGGCTTGCAGGGCTTGTTGAGCGTTGATGAGCCTGCTCTCCCTCCCCAGCAGCACGTGAGGCAGGTGTGGCGGTGCCCGCTTGGCATTGCAGGAGAGGAGGCGGACCGAGGGAAGCCAAGGTCGTATCTAGCTA
Source organism: Apodemus agrarius (assembly GCA_964023405.1). Taxonomy (NCBI): domain Eukaryota; kingdom Metazoa; phylum Chordata; class Mammalia; order Rodentia; family Muridae; genus Apodemus; species Apodemus agrarius. The sequence goes on from OZ030005.1 coordinate 10,478,323, forward strand.
AGGAGCAGGTTCTACCCGGTCTGGGCTAGCTGGGGACCATATTCCAAATAAGAAAAATAATAATCTGTGTAGAATTTGGGTTATATAAAGAGATCCAATATCAAATAAGGATATCTTTAAATACACAAACATATACACACAGACTTGGAATCAAACTCAACTTAATTCTGTGAGTTTTATGCCAGCCAGGGCAACTGATTCCAGGAATGCTCGGGCTACAAAGAGAGACTCTGTCTAAAAAAAAAACCAAACCAACCAAACAAAAGCCAGCCAACTATGAGTTGCTTCTGAGTTTATGCCCAGCCGTTTTGTTTTTTCCTTTCTTTTTTTTTTAAAGATTTATTTATATTTTCTTTCTTTCTTTCTTTCTTTCTTTCTTTCTTTCTTTCTTTCTTTCTTTCATATGTAAGTACACTGTAGCTGTCTTCAGACACCCCAGCAGAGGGCGTCAGATCTCATTACAGATGGCTGTGAGCCACCATGCATTTGCTGGGATTTGAACTCGGGGACCTTTGGCAGAACAGTCAGTGCTCTTAACCTCTGAGCCATTTCTCCAGCCCTAGTTTTGTTTTTTCAAGACAGGGTTTCTCTGGGTAATCCTGGCTAAAGAACTGGCTGTAGACCAGGCTGGCCTCAAACTCCGAGATCTGCCTGCCTCTGACTCCCAATTGCTGGGATTAAAAGCGTGCAGACGCCCCTCCTGGGTGTACTTTCTTATTTGTGGACAAAAAGGGGCACTTTTACTGTCCCTGGCTTGTGTCCTTGGCTTTGGAAAGTGTTTCTTCAGGGGGCCCGTTCCCTTGGGGAATGAATTCAGAAAGAAGTTGAGTCAGGTGTGGTGGCATGCTTATGGGATCTGCACTCTGGAGGTGGAGGCAGGGGATCAAGGGCTTGAAGTCAGGTTGTGGGGCATAGCGAGGGAGAGCCAATCCTTCAACAACAACAACAACAGCAACAGCAACAACAACAACAGCTGAGGAAGGGAGGGAGGGAGGGAGGGAAGGAGGGAGGGAAGAGAGTGAAAAGTTACTGGGATTGCTCCCCCCTCTTGTTTTTATCTATGTCATTTGTTTGCTGGCCTTGGCGGGCTTTGCTCCTGAGGCAGCGCTCGCTGTGTAGCTCCGGCTGGTCTCCCGCTCTTCCTCCCCCTGTTCAGCGAGCTTTCCGCCGTCACACCTGGCTTTGGGTCTGTTCCTTGAATGTATAAAATACTACCACAATTCCAGGGAGCAAAATCATGCAAACGTGAGTGCTTCCCCTCGGCTCCCTGCGCTGCCTCCTCCCTGCAATCAGCCCCTCTTGTCCATCAGCTTCCCTCCTCCTGCTTAGTTTTGCAAAAACAAGCAGATGCACACGGGTTTGGTTTTTTTTTGTTTTTCCCATTTCAACACCGAGGGTTGAATTTAGGCCCTTACACAATGCTAGACAAGTCTCCTCCACTTGCACATCCCTGCCCCTCATCCCTGCCCCTCATCCCTGCCCCTCATCCCTGCCCCTCATCCCTGCCCCTCATCCCTGCCCCTCATCCCTGCCCCTCACTGGGGCATTCCAGGCATGCATTCGACCACCGAGCCACGCCCTTAGCCCTCTTTTTTCCCCCCTTTGTTATTTTGACAATGGTTTTATTAGTTTGCTCCAGCTGGCTTTGAACTCACAATGGATCAGGCTAGCCATGAACTTTTTTTTTTAAAGATTTATTTCTTGCCGAGTGGTGGTGGCACGCACGCCTTTAATCCCAGCACTTGGGAGGCAGAGGCAGGCGAATTTCTGAGTTCGAGGCCAGCCTGGTTTACAAAATGAGATTTATTTCTTTTCTTTATACGCACTGTAGCTGTCTTCAGACACACCAGGAGAGGGGATCTGACCCCATTACAGATGGCTGTGAGCCACCATGTGGTTGCTGGGATTTGAACTCAGGACCTCTGGAAGAGCAGTCCGTGCTCTAACCGCTGAGCCATCTCTACAGCCCTTAGTCATGAGCTTTTATGTGGTCCTGTGTAAGAGCAGTGAGTGCTATTGGACACTGAGCCATCGTCTGGGCCCTCCTAGTGCATTCTTTTAAAAAAAAATTTTTATTAATCATCCCATTCGTTTACATCTCAAATGGTATCCCACTTCCTGGTTACCCTTCCACCAACCCCCTCCCCCTCCCTCCTCCCCTTTGCCGGTATGAGGGTGCTCCTCCACCCACACACCCTCTCCCACGCCTCCTGTATTTATTTATTTATTTATTTATTTATTTATTTTCCAAGACAGCGTTTCTCTGTGTAGAGCTGGCCATTCTGGAACTTTATAGACAAGCCTGACCTCAAACTCACAGCGTTTGAAACTCTACCTTCCGAGTGCTGGGATTACCGCCCAGCTCAACTGTATTCTTTTTGGGGAAAAAAAAAAAGGTGTCTGTGCGTCAGACGTGTGCCTGGTGTCCACAGAAGCCAGGAGAGGTCGTCGTATCCCTAGGACTTGAGTTATAGATGGTTGCAAGCTGCCATTGTGATACAGAGAATTGGACCCAGGTCCTCTCAAAGAGCAGCCGATGCTCTTAACCATTAAGCCATCCTACTCTTCCTAAGACGATCTGAGTTTGACCCTCAGAAACCACATAAAAGTGGAAGGAAAGAAGGAAGTCCACACGGCTGTGCTTTAGCACCGCGTGTTTGCTGTGTTAGGCACAACCTCCCCCTCCCCACACCATCCACTAACGCACAATAATGAATACATTCTAAGACGATCCTTTCTTTCATGCTTAGCAGTAGTACATTCTAAGCCAGGCATGGCGGTGAACACCTCTAACTCCAGTGCGTGAGAGGCAGATGCGTGAAGATTTCTATGAGTTCAAGGCCAGCCTGGTCTACACAGTGAGTTCCAGGATGGCCAGGGCTACATAGAGAGGCTCTATTTCAAAACAACAAATTAAAAAAAGTGTATATTCTATATATTCCTATGCACATTTTGTGTTTTCTTTCGTTTTACATTTTGTTTCTTGAGTGACTGGTGGGCTTGGGAGACAAAGTCTCAGAGTCTAGGCTGACCTTGAACTTCTGACCCTTCCGCCTCCACGGCCCTAACGCAGGCAGCACAGGTATGCAAGACTACATGCCTGGAGGCAATGCTGGGATTTGAACTCGAGGTTTCATGCAGGCGTAGGCAGACACTCTGTCCTTGCACTATACCCAACACTTTCCCTTCTCCCTCTTCCTCCTTGTCCTCTTCTTCCTCTGCCCCACCCCTTTCCTCCTCTTCTTTTCCTCCTTTTCCCTCTCCCCGTCCTCCTCTTCTTACTTTCTTTCTTTTTTTTGGGGGGGGGATTTGAGGGTTTTTTTTTTTCTTTCTTTCGAGACAGGGTTTCTCTGTATAGCCCTGGCTGTCCTGGAACTCACTCTGTAGACCAGGCTGGCCTCAAACTCAGAAATCCGTCTGCCTCTGCCTCCCAAAGGCACTACCACCTGGCTTCTTCTTTCTTTCTTTCTTTCTTTCCTTCCTTCCTTCCTTCCTTCCTTCCTTCCTTTCTTTCTTTCTTTCTTTCTTTCTTTCTTTCTTTTTTTGAGACAGGGTCTTTCTGTGTGGCCATGGCTGTCCTGGAACTTGCTCTGTAGACCAGGCTGGCCTAAACTCAGAAATTTACCTGTCTCTTTCACCTCCTCAGTGCTGGGATTAAAGACACGCACACCACTGCCGGTCTTAACACTTTGCCATATTTTTCAATAATGATCTTATATGTATATATACATATATATGCACACACATACATATATGCATACATACACAAGAAAGAAAGGGAAGGCTTTGTTTGTGGATGTGTAGCATTCATATCCTTGGAGAAATATTATCAGGGTTGTTTGAAAAGACGAATTCCCTTGTAGTTTTGCTGTTGGTTTGTTTTTCCTGTGTGTATGTCTGTGCGCCGTGTGTGTAGTGTCTGTGGAGGACAGAGAGGGCATCGGATGCCTTGAAACTGGAGTTACAGACAGTCGTAAGGCACAGGATGGGCGCTGGGAACTGAACTTGGGTCCTCTTAACTGCCGAGACATCTCTCCAGCCCCTAAAGAGCATTACGTTTTCTTTTCTATTTCCTTATTTACTGAGGGACATGTGCAGGTGCCACATGGCTCCCTGGGAAGCCCAAAGACAACCTGTGGGGATCAGCGCTCTCATCATTTGTGTCTTGGGGTTCAGACTCAGGTTTTCATGGTTGCCAGCAAGCACCTTACCCACAGGCATGACATTCACAGACCTTAAACACTTGGGGTATGTTTCACATAAAACGCAACTCATGCCGGGTGTGGTGGTGCACGCCTGTAATCCCAGCACTTGGGAGGCAGAGGCAGGCGGATTTCTGAGTTCGAGGCCAGCCTGGTCTACAGAGTGAGTTCCAGGACGGCCAGGGCTACACAGAGAAACCCTGTCTCAAACAAAACAAAACAAAACAAAACAAAACAAAACAAAACAAAACAAACAAAAAGATCTCCCTTCCCTGGATCTCAGCCTCTTGGATGATGACTTAATTTCTTTGACCCCCTTGTTCTTCTGACCCCGGATGGCCCTTTGCCTCTTCTGGACCACACAGTGTTCTGTGAGATGAGCTTCGTAGCACATGTCACTGTGCGCAGAAGGGGCGGTGGCTATCCCGCCCTTTACCGCTTTCAGGTGCACTGAGACCTCAGATGACAGGCGTGGGGTGGGGCGAGGGCAGCTGGTGGACTCTGTCTCTGGGTTCTCAGGGCCCAACCGAGGCCTGGAAGAGGAGGTCGTTCAAAACCCGGAAGTGAAGCCCAACCTTGCCATGACAGCTCTTTGGGAGGCTGAGACAGGAGGTTCGAACGTTCCAGGGGTGTCTGGGAAAGTTCCTGAGAACCCGATTCAAAATAAAAAGTGAAGTTACCCGTTAGTGGTCAAGGCCTAGTGATAGATAGAACTCTGACCTAGATCCCACCAGCGTGGGTGCATGGCCCGGGTGAGGACCAGAAGCTCACTGATAGAATTCTCGATTCCACCAGCAAGGAGCCACGCTTATGACTCAGCAAGAGCGCTTGCCTAGCATGCTCTACTGAGGTGTGTGTGTGTGTGTGTGTGTGTGTGTGTGTGTGTGTGTGAGAGAGAGGTGTGTGTGTGTGTGTGTGTGTGTGTGTGGCAGGGGGCGGGGTCAGTAATAGAGCGTCTGCGTAGGATCCCCGAGAGAGAGGCTATGGGCGTTGTTCAGACGTACTACCATAGCATTTTGGGGAGAGTGGGCCAAGGTTAGCCCTAGAGAGAAGGCAGAGGGGAAAGGGAATCCCCGAGCTGTTGGGAGTGCTCCCTTCTCAGGGGCCTGGCACCCTTCTTCCCCCCAGGCCTCTCCTTGGTGGTGGGCTTGGTCCTATACATCTCCAGCATCAACGACGAGGTCATGAACAGGCCCAGCAGCTCGGAGCAGTACTTCCACTATCGCTACGGGTGGTCCTTCGCCTTCGCCGCTTCCTCCTTTCTTCTCAAAGAGGTGATGTATTGCCCCCCCCCCACTGCCAATTCGGAGGAGGTGGTGGTGGGTGGGATCGGAGTCGGGGTGGGGTGGTGGTGGGCGTTAGGGGTGTTCCAGCGCCTGGGAGTCGGGAGCAGATGGGGATCTGAAGATAAGGCCTCTGGGTTTGAGGAGAGGAAAACCCTGAGATTTGGACCGTCCTCGGTCTCAGAGGTGGGAGTCATGGGTCCTGGAAAAGGAGTAGCTCTGGGGCAGGACTCCCTGAACAGGGGACGGTCTGATTCTTGTGCCCAAGAGGAAAAGGATGTGGGTTAGGAGGAAGGTGGGGGACTGTGTGGTATAACCTCTGGGTCTCAGAGAGGAAAGAGCATAGGAGTCCGAGGTCCTGGGAGTCTCGGGAGGGAAGAAGCTAAAGGAAAACTCAACTGGTGGGCTGAGGTTTTGGAGGGAGCTGGGGAAGCCCTCGTTCCTGGGAGGGAAGAGAGGTAGGGGACGGCTCTCTCTACAGCTGGGAAGTGTTTGGCTGTGCGATTCCTGGGTCCAGGAAGGAGAGGAGACTGGATGGTGTGTGTGTGTGTGTGTGTGTGTGTGTGTGTGTGTGTGCCGGTACTATGAGGAAAATGGGTTAGACTTTGGGTTCTCACCCCCGGGCCCTGGAGGAAACGAGGGCTGGGCCTCTTGGCTTCTGTGGGATGACACGGAGCGGTGGCTCCCGGGCTCTGATGGCGAAGGCAGCGCGGCGCTGCCGCTGCGATCCTGACTGTGCCTCGCCGCAGGGCGCCGGAGTCATGTCCGTGTACTTATTCACCAAGCGCTACGCGGAGGAGGAGATGTATCGCCCCCACCCCGCCTTCTACCGCCCGCGCCTCAGCGACTGCTCCGACTACTCCGGCCAGTTTCTGCAGCCCGAAGCGTGGCGTCGGGGCCGCAGCCCTTCCGACATCTCCAGCGACGTCTCCATCCAGATGACTCAGAATTACCCGCCGGCCATCAAGTACCCTGACCACCTCCACATCTCCACTTCGCCGTGCTGAGCCCGGAGGCCCCCCTTTTCCTCCTCCTCCTCCTCTCTCCCCTCACCCACGAAGCCCCAGTTCCTCAAGGGGATCTTGGCCGAGGGATGCTGTGCCATCATCCCCATCTCCACGGCTCCACCCCTTCCCCACCCCTCCTCACTGATCCATTACACTTCCAAACCATCCATCCCTTCCTCACCTCGCCCGCCTGGGCCCGCCCCACCGGTTAATTCCAACCGAGTTTACTGGAGGCATCTTGCACCTAGTTCCCCCCGAGCTCCGCTTCCTGGCAGGGGCGCTGGGCTGGAGAGTGGGTGTGGCCGCCGCTGGGATGCCCAGGCTCTCCCCCTCGGTTCTCTCCCAGCACCCCACCAGGCGCCCTGCAAGCCGCGGGTGGCGGCGGGCGGGGATGAACTTGCTCTGCCTACGGGAATGTGACTATGACTGACTTGACCTTACCCACTCGGTTGCCTCCGGGAGACTCCATTTCCTCTCCTTGCTCCCCGGGAAGGTGACCTTCTTTCCTATACTGTATCCTCCTTCTTTCCTTCTTTCTCCCCCGCCCACCCCGCCTCCCCCCTTCTCCTCCCCCTTCTCGTTTCCTCCCTCCACCTGCTCATCCGAAGCCCCTAGGTGCATCCAGCCTCTCACACCAAACCAGGATGGGACCCCAGGGTGGAGGGAGGGTCCCTTATGCTATCTCCACACCTGTGCCCGCCTCTTCCCCCTCGAAGTTCCGTCGGGGGAGGGAGGGGCAGTAGCGGGGGTTAACACCCCCCAAAACTTCTGTCTTCCATTTTCTGGTATTCCCTCTCATCCATGTCCCTCTTCCCATCTCAAATCCCCCAAACTCTGGCCCCTTTCAAGGGCCTGTCCTCCCCCTTGGACAGATTTGAGGGGTGGGGGGGGGAGGTCGCCAGAAAACCGCCCATCCCACTCCCTTTCTTAGGGAAGGAGGGGCGAGGTAGCACAGTGTCAACACACGGAACCAGAACGGCCCCGGGGTGGGGGGAGGGGGGCAAGGGAGGGGCGCGGGGGGGGGGCTTTTAGTTTGCATCTTAGGTGGGAGGGGGAAGGGAGAGCCGCAGCAGTTATAACCTGCCTTTACGCAGCGATTTTTAATGAGTCTGGGGGAGGGGGGAGGGCAGCAATCAGGGTGGGGAACCGGTGGGGTGGGGGGCCTGGCTCTGTTATTTACCGTGTATCATATGTAAATATCGACAGAAACTTCAATAAACTTTATTTCAAACACGTTTCTGCCTAACCAAAGGGAGCGGATTGGAAGAAAGGAGCATCCGGTACTGGTGTCTCCCAAGGGCGAGGTACTATTATGCTGACTAGGTCTTGCCGGTTGGGATCGTTCATACGTACCTTCAGTCTGGCGAGAAGGAAGCAGAGGCAGCGGCATAAGGATACCTGTGACTTCAGAAACAGTACACCACATGACCAGGTTTGTAACTCCAGACTCGGGAGACAAGAGGCAGGAGGATTGCTGCAAGTTCTAGGCAAACTTTACCACGTAGAGGGAGAGCGCCCACTCCTGGTGTCATCGGGGCCACACACACAAACACACATACACGGGGGCACGGGATGCTTGAGGTCCCTTCTCTTCCTCCCCAGAATAATAAAAAAAATTAAAACTAAGCCGGCTGCAGTGGTGCATGCCCAGCACTCGGGAGGCAGAGAAAAGCAGGCGGATCCCTGAGTTCGAGGCCAGCCATGTCTACAGAGGGAGTTCCCGGACAGCTGGGGCTACACAGAGAAACCCTGTCTCGAAAAATTAGCCAAGTTAGGTGGTGGCGGCGCACGCCTGTAATCCCAGCACTTGGGAGGCAGAGGCAGGCGGATTTATGAGTTTGAGGCCAGCCTGGTCTACAGAGTGAGTTGCAGGATAGCCAGGGCTACACAGAGAAACCCTGTCTCGAAAAAAAAACAAAAACAAAAACAAAAACAAATTAGCCAAACAAACAAAAACTAAGGAGGGACTAGGGGTGTAGCCAGGCTGCTTGAGGGATTCCTAGCATACCCGAGGCTCTGAGTGCTGGGCACGGTGTCGTTCAGAAGTAGAAGCAGAAGGACCAGGAGTTCGGGGTCATCATGGGCTGTGAAGAAAGTGTAAGGGCTCTCTGAAGAGAGGAGGGGCTGCAAAATTAAGTTACTTAAGTTATATTTACTTAATTTAAGCATCACCTTGTTTTTTTTTTTTTGTTGTTTGTTTTTTCTTGTTTGTTTTTTCTTGTTTTGTTTGTTTGTTTGTTTTGTTTTGTTTTTTGTTTTTTTGAGACAGGGTTTCTCTGTGTAGTCCTGGCTGTCCTGGAACTCACTCTGTAGACCAGGCTGGCCTCGAACTCAGAAATCCGCCTGCCTCTGCCTCCCAAGTGCTGGGATTAAAGGCGTGCGCCACCACCACCCGGCAAGCATCACCTTCTTATTCAGTCCCTGCATGAGGAGGATAAATGACAAGGTTAAGGTCAATAAAAACAAACAAACAAACAAACAAGATATAATCCAGATCTCTTGGCTTTCCCCTGACTGCCTACTGCACGGTTCCCATCAGCCACACACTTCTCGAGCTGACTTTCTTCCCAGGACCCCCATTAACCTTACCAGCCTCTTTATGCCAGGGGCGAATGACTCGTCTGAAAGCATTCGTGCAGACTCACAGCCTCTGGCCGGCGCCAAGGCAGTCTGGCCCCGGAACCCGAGCTTCCTTCCAGGTTACAAGGTAACGGAGGGCTTCCTGCATGCAGGGCCCTTTTGCCACACTGAAAAGCAGCGTCAGGGACCAACTCTACAGCTCCCATAAGGCAGAGGCTGCCAAGCCGAGCATGATCCCCTTACCTTAGACACTCACAGTAACTGGTGTGTAAGAAGCACACACACGTCTGCACAGGTGAGGGAGGAGGCTCAGAGCTGGATTCTAAAGCTGTGCTTCCTCTCTACTGAGAGACTGAAAACAGCCAAGGTATCTGATCAATTTATAGATGGGATCTCTCTCTCTCTCTCTCTCTCTCTCTCTCTCTCTCTCTCTCTCTCTCTCTGACCAAGCCGGCTGGCTGCTGAGTCAGCCAACAGGATCTCCAGCGCAGGAGCGAGGATTAAAAAAACAACAACAACAACAAAAAAAGATGATTAAACAACATTGTAGCATGACCCTAGTAAATCCTGAGACTGAAGGAGGGTTTAATAATTCCCAACCCACTTCTATACCATTTTAATTAACATGCAGGTATTAAGATCGATAGTAGTACAAAGAGGAACTAGCAAGACTCAGAACACAGAATTGTCAAGGCAATAAGCAAAGTCCCGTGACAGTTGTTTCCAAGGGCTGGTCAGAAGGACCGGAACACCGGAGCCTACTTCCTTGTCCAAGCCCAGACTCTTGCCCGAAGCCTGCTTCTTTCGGTCCACCCTAAGAATAAAATTCCTGCTATAACCTACTTCCCTATTATATGGCTAGATTCCGGCCTGAAGCCTTGTCCTTGGCCAATGTCAGGCTTCTGCCAGGGCCCACAGCACCCTAGGAAGGCTCTCTACATCTCTCTTAACGGGATCCAGGGAACCCAGAGTTTCCTGTATGCAAAACCAGAACTCTGAAGCCGAGAATCCCCCAGCCCCTCATGGGGGGATTCTGGACCCGCGCTCTACCACTGGCAGCAGATCCCCTGTGCCTTCCATAAGCTCAATCTTAAAAAATATTGGAAGGAAGTCTGATGTCACCTCGTGCTCTTTGTCTCATCTATATACTGTCCCGAGGGGGCAATGACAGTGGCCATGACACCTGGGTCCCAGCTTACAGTCATACTGAGGGAACATATTGTTTGTTTGTTTTTTTTAAATTTATTCAGTCATTTTTTTTTCCTGTCCTGTAAACTCAGCATTCCAATCAGCCCCACATTACAGGGGAAGAAACCAAGCCATAGGGTGTTAAGTTTGCCCAGTTATTAACATATAACTAGTCCGATCCCCAGGATTTCCTTGACTCACAGTTAATTAGCTGTTACATCATCATCATCATCATCATCATCATCATCATCATCATCATCATCATATGGCGGGCAAGCATGCCCTGGTGCGCACGCGGATGTCGGAGGACAGCTTTCAGGAATTTGTCCTCCCCTTCCACCACGTGGGTTCCTGCAACTGCACCCAGGCTGTCACCCTTGGTGGCAAGCTCCTTCATCCACTGAGCCGTCTTGCCGCCCCTAGCTGCTACAGTGTACCACTGCAGATTCTATGCAGACTCATGCTGTGACCTTGAGAGAATCTTTTTAATGTCTGAGGCTTTGGTTTCCTTTACTATCTTAAAAAAAATAAAAATGAGCTGGGCGGTGGTGGCGCACGCCTTTAATCCCAGCACTTGGGAGGCAGAGGCAGGCGGATTTCTGAGTTCGAGGCCAGCCTGGTCTACAGAGTGAGTTCCAGGACAGCCAGGACTATACAGAGAAACCCTGTCTCAGGAAAAAAAAAATGAGGGAGATGGTTTAGAATGATTCCAAATCCCTCTGGAATAGGGCGCGTGGCTTGGAGAGGTTCTGAGGAAGGAACTCATATTTAGCAGGGTCAGACTCCCGGAGGGAGATTCACTCTGACTCATTTCCCATGATTCCAGGAATTTCTGAAGGTCAGGCTTGAGATTCGAAATGGCGGATACAGTTCAGCTTGTTTGTTGAGACTAATCGATTCCTAGTGGTGGCTTGGAACAGAGGAGTAGAAGGTTTCTGAGCATTTGTGTGTTCGGTAGGAGACAATGTCCCCATCTATTGGTGCTGCCTGCCGTGATGATCAACTAGTTCTGCCTGCCCCGTGCCTGGAGCATGGGTGGTGGTGATACAAGTGCTGGCTATTGCTGGCAGCACAGAACGTGGAACCTAAGACCCTGAAATCTATGTCCTCTTAAGAAAAATGAAGCTAGAGGGCTCTGGGGATGGCTCGGCGGGTAAGAGCTCTTGCCATCTAGACATGAGGACTTGAACTCAAACTCTCAGCAAAAGTTGCGTATGAACACATGGGCCCATAACTCCAGCACTGTGAAGGCCAGATAGAAGGGTTAACGAGAGCTTTCTGGCTTCTAGTTCAGTGAGCCAGTGGGAAAGCCTGTTTCAAAAGGAATTCGGCAGAGACACCAAGTTCCTCCTCTGGTTTCTCCTTGTGCACACATACGTACACATAGGGATCTCTCTCTCTCTCTCTCTCTCTCTCTCTCTCTCACACACACACACACACACACACACACACACACACACGGCAGATTAAAGAAAAAGAAAAAAAGACAAAATCTTGAAAAGTAAAAGTTCAGTTCACGTTTGTTACCTTGGCAGGACCTGGAATCCCCTAGAACCCAGGCCTCCTCCAAGATGCTGTGAGGGACTGTCTGGATGGGATTGCTTCAGGCGGGAAGGCTGTGTGTGGACAGGTCTGTACAGCGTGAAAGAAGCTAGAGTCATCTGAGAAGGACCCTTGATAGAGAAAGCGCCTCTGTCTGACTGGCTGGCAGGTGAATCTCTTGGCCACTTTTTTGATCAGTGACTGGTACAGGAGGGCTCAGGCTGCTGTGTGCAGTGCCACTGCTGGCCAGGTGCTCCTGGGCTGTCTAAGAAGGAAGAGTTACCGCCTCGGAGGAAAAGGGCGCAGGTGAGCCTCCTCCTTCCTTAGCCTCTGCTCCTCCTCCAGTTCCTGCTCTGACTTCCTTCTTGGGCTGGGCTGAGTAGCCCAAGGCAAATAAACCCTTCCCTCCCTAGTCGCCTTTGGTCTCCGTGGTGGCGGCTTTCTGCCGACAAGGACAGAAGATCCTCTTTGAACACGGATGGCACCGTGCTGGAGTCCTGATTAGAATAAAGAGGAAAGCAGCTGAGGACCAGGCTCCGTCTGCTTCTTGACTAGGAACGCAGTGTGTCAGCCTCGCCTCGCGCTCCTTCCCTCCCCGACCTAGTGGGCTGTGCCCTCTCCAGGAGTCAAGACAACGCTTCCCTCCTAAAGTTCCTCGTTGTCACGGGTTTGATCCTGACGAGGGGGAGTCTATCCAGCTTGTTTTATTTTCCCTACATGCTGAAGATAGAGGGAAAAAAATCCTGTAGTGAAAAGTTTTGTTTGAAAAACATTTCTCTCTCTCTCTCTCTCTCTCTCTCTCTCTCTCTCTCTCTCTCTGTGTGTGTGTGTGTGTGTGTGTGTGTGTGTGTGTGTGTGTAGATCAGGAGGTATCAAACTCAGGTCACAGTTCTGTATATCCGGGCTTGTCATTGAGGGCAGGAACTCCTGCAGGGCAGGAACCAGGGGCAGGAGCAGATGCCCGTGGAGGAGGGGTCCGGCTCACTGGCTTGCTCTCCATGGCTTGCTCTGCCTGCTTTGTTAAAGAATCTAGGACCATCTGACCTAGTACTGCACCACACACGATGGGCTGGGCCCTCCCCCCACCAACCACTAATTATGAAAATTTCCTACAGGCTAGCCCACAACCTGAACTTATAAAGCATAAACCATTTTTCTTTCTTGCTTGCTTGCTTGCTTTTTGTTGTTGTTCCTGTTTTATTTTGTTTTTTCCAAGACAAGATTTCTCTATGTAGTCCTGGCTGTCCTGGAACTTGCTTGGTAGACCAGGCTGGCCTCGAACTCACAGTGATCCACCTGACTCTGCCTCCTGAGTACTTAGTTTAAAGGCATGCCCGGCATATAACCTTTTCTATTTTTCCTTTTCTTTTTTAAGATGATGATGATGATGATGATGATGATGATGATTATACATATGTGAATCCACTGTCACTCTCTAGACACACCAGAAGAGTATATTAGATCTCATTACAGATGGTTGTGAGTCACCATGTGGTTGCTGGGATTTGAACTCAGGACCTCTGGAAGAGCAGTCAGTGCTCTTAACCGCTGAGCCATCTCTCCAGTCCATAAAGCATTTTCTTAATTGAGGTTCCTTCCTCCCAGACAACTTTAGCTTGTATCAGGTTGACACAAAACTAGCCAGCACACCTACCATTAGTAAGGACCTTTACCAATCAAGCTATCTTCCCTACCCAGGTCTTTTGTTTCTCATAAGAATGCTGTGAAGAGGGACTGGAGAGATGGCTCAGAGCCATCTGCTCTGAGCACCAACTGCTCTTCTGAAGGTCCTGAGTTCAAATCCTAGCAACCACATGGTGGCTCACAACCATCCGTGACAAGATCTGGCGCCCTCTTCTGGACTGTCTGAAGACAGCTACAGTGTACTTACATATAATAAGTAAATAAATCTTAAACCGGGCGTGGTGGCACACGCTTGTAATCCCAGCACTTGGGAGGCAGAGGCAGGCGGATTTCTGAGTTCGAGGCCAGCCTGGTCTACAGAGTGAGTTCTGAGTTCAAGGCCAGCCTGGTCTACAGAGTGAGTTCCAGGATAGCCAGGGCTACATAGAGAAACCCTGTCTCAACTCACACGCCCCCCCAAAAAAATCTTTTTTTTAAAAAAAGAATGCTGTGAGGTTTCTTGTCAAAAGTAAATCAAGACATGCTGTTATTCAGAAGCCTCTACCCTCAAGGTACTATCAGAGTTCTGTTTTTGTTTGTTTATTTGTTTGTTTGCTTGCTTTGTTTTTGAGATAATCTCATATATTTCAGGCTGGTCTCTAGCTCATCAAGTAGCCAAGGCTGCCTTTGAACTGGTCCTCTTTTCTCCAGCTCCCGAGGGTTCCGAGTGCTACCACATATGCTTATATGATGTGGGGGATCGAACCCAGGTCTTCGTGAATGCCGTGCAATCACTCTACCAACGGAGATCCGTCTCCAAACGCATGACCTTCAAGCACATCATTTGAGAAATGCTCTGTGGGTCTTTGCCGGCACAGGCATGTGTTTAAATGCACACACAGGTGGGCACGAAGCACGTATGTGTGCATTTTATATAACAGCCATCACGGAAGGCACAGGGTTCTCCACCTTCCCACTATACATGCGGAACAGAGCCAGTTTCAGAGCCGTTATGCAACCCTTCTTGACTGTTTTCCAAGGCCACTTAATAACAATAGTTTGCATAAATCAGTTGCATAATTTAGCGAGTGCTTCCTGTCACTGGCCACTTTGCTTTAAGTCGTTTATGTCTTGTAACCCGAGGAGGTTGGCACTTATTATCATCTCATTTTGTAAATGAGATCCTAGGGCACGAGGAGGCTGATTTACCTTCTCTTTGTCACACAGCTAGAAAATCACCGAGCTGAAACGGAACCCTCGGAGTCCCCGATCCTGTACTTCTCACCCAGGGCTGGGAAGTCACACTTCTCTCTGTGACGGGTTTTCACAGTGTCCGGCAGGTTGTGTTCTTTACAGAGGAGGGTCACACATTAGTGGTGCTCAAATTGGGGATATCTGGGGCTTGTTTACAAAGCCGTAAGATTCGGAATCTGGAGGCAAGGGGATGGGATTCTGAGTTGGAAGAGAAGTAAGGAGAGGAGCTGAGTGACCGTAAACCCAGCACTCAGGAGGCAGATGCTACGGGATCGAGAAGTCCAAGGCCAGAGCGTGGAGTTTGAGGCTAGTTTGAGATAGATACTCTATCTAAACAAGCAAGTAAACAAACAAACCACACACACACACACACACACACACACACACACACGTACTTTGGACATCAGGTAAAGGATATTGCCCCACAAGCCAAAAGGCCTGAGATCAGTTCTGAGGACCCACATACACGGCAGGAGGGAACTGCGTCTTGAAAGTTGCCTTCTGACCTCCACACGCCCCCCCTCTAGCCACCCCAAGAGCATCAGTGCAGCTATAGCGATAGGAAGTCGTCACCATATACTTCAGGGCGGAAGAACCGGCTGGGTGGCCAAGAGCACATACTGCTCTTCCAGAGGACCAGAGGTCACTTCCTGGCACCCACGTCAGCCAAGCCAGGGCTCTGTACAGCTCTGCTCCAGGAGATCGGATGCCTCCTCCAGATTCCTCAGGCACTGCACACACACACACACACACACACACACACACACATCTTTTTTTAAGGAAGTAATAGATGATAGATAGATAGATAGACAGATAGATAGATAGATAGATAGATTAGATGATAGACAAAGTAAGATAGGGTCTAAATAAATTTATTTCCCCTTTATACTATTATTCCCTTATGAAACATGGAGTAGACCACTATGAAGACGACAGAAAGAACAAAGAAACGGGACTCCACTTGAACCCTGACCTCACACATGCTAGGCAAAGGCCTGAACTCTATCACTCTATCTTTCTCTCTGTGTGTCTGTCTTAATCTCTCTCTCTCTCTCTTTCTCTCTCTCTCTCTCCATATATATATATACATATGTATATATATATGTATATGTACATGTACACACACACACACACACACACACACACACACACATATATGTATATGTACATGTATATGTACATGTACATACATATACATACATACACACACACATATTTTTTTTTTCTAATTTTTTATTTGGAGACACAGTCTCACTAATTTGCCCAGGCTTTCCTTGAACTCACCCAGTAGCCCAGGCTGGCCTCAAATTTACCCTGCTCCTGCCTAGTCTTCCAAGTAGCTGGGCTGGTGTGCCTGCACCACTTCCTCTAGTAGGACAAAGCTGAGGGGATTTTATAATGCATCTGCATATGCTCCTTCTGTTTTGAAACCCCCTAGAGCGTTTTCACTACGGTGGTAAGTTGCTTATGTAAGCATGCTGCGGTCTAACTAGTCACCAAGACGGTGTCTTACTGTGGAGTCTGAACCTGTGGACTAGTCTGGACTAGCTTCCAATGTGAAATCCTGGGGCTGGAGAGAGAGCTCAGCAGTTACGACCAGCCACTGCCTTTGCAAGAGACCAAGGTTTGCTTCCTAGTACGAACACGATGGCTCGTACATGCCTGCAACCCCAGTTCCAGAGAGATTTGGCACCCTCTTCTAACTTGAAGGCACCAGGCACATACATGGTATACATACATACATGTAGGCAAAACACTCATACGTATAAAAAATAAATTCTAAAAGTAAAAAGAGGTAGACATTGCCTGCGGAAGGACACCTGAAGATTGCTCTCTGACCCCCACAAGCATGCACACACACACACACACACACACACACACACACACACACACAGAAACGGCTCTGCGGTGATGAGTGCTCACTGCTTGGTCGTAAGGGCTCGAGCTGCATCCTCAGCACCCACGTTGAGCAGCGTACACTCCCTCCGAGGGATCTGACGCCTCTCCTGGCTTCTGTCGATACTGGCACCTAAGTTAAACGTGAATATACACTTAGGGGTGGGTGTATACCCACACATGTACATTATATAGAAGTAAATATTTAGAAATACCCAAAAGGGGGCTGGAGAGATGGCTCACTGGTGAACACGTTGGCTGTTCTTTAGAGGACCTAGGGTTCAATTCCCAGCACTTACACGGCAGCTCACGACTGCCTAGAACTCAAGTTCCAGGGGATTTGACACCCTCACACAGACAAGCATGCAGGCCGAACACCAATGCACCTTTACGCGTGCAGGTACACACACACACACACACACACACACACACAAAACCAGGTTGTGGTGGCGCTCGCCTTTAATCCCAGTGCTTAGGAGGCAGAGGCAGGTGGATTTGTGAGTTCCAGGCCAGCCTGGTCTACAGAGTGAGTTCCAGAATGGCCAGGGCTACACAGAGAAACACCGTCTTGACAAAACAAAACCAATGTATGTATGTGTGTGTGTGTGTGTGTGTGTGTGTGTGTGTGTTTGTTTCAGGGCTTGAGAGAGCTACACAGTTAAGAGTACACACTGCTCTTCCAGAAGACTGAGTCTGGCACCCATATTAGCACCTCACCACTTTGGGTGACCACGGAACTTCCTCTGTAACTCCAACTCCAGGGCATCTGGCTCCCTCCTCTGGCCTCTCCGGGCACTACACTTAACCTATACACACAAGCATATACCTAAATAATAATAATAGCTACTATAATAGTATAGCAATAAATAACTATCTGTTGTTATATTAATTATATTATTTATATATAAAATATTCATTAATTATATTGATTTTACCACACAGCTAGAGAATTATTATTATTATTATTATTATTATTATTATTATTACTACAGTGCCTGGAAAATGCTATTGAGGGACTGAGAGCATACGGAGAGGGTAGAATACCAGGGTTCGGGATCTGGCTATAGATATGGCTGTGTTTCGGTAGGACAACAACGGAGCATGCACAAGGTTACGGATCTGATTTCTGGCACCAAAAAGCAAATGCACTAAGATAAGGAAGAGGAGCCAAGGGGCTGTCGCACGCTCTATTCTCTCTACTCTCGGCCGCGTCCCCAGACAACGTGACCACTAAGGAGCTGCTTCTTTTAGGCAAGTGGCTCTCACCTTTAACGGTTTTGCCTCCAGGGCACAAGAGGTGGCTTCTGTACGAGTTAAGATGGCAGCCTGGCATCCAGAGGGGTCTGCAGAAGCGTAGGGAGGCACAGGTGAGGATGGTGGAGTTCCAGAGACTGGCTCCGGGCACAACTCGTTCACCTATAACGTCCCACTGCCTGTCCTGTCCTGTTACTCTCTATTGGCATATCTATCAGCTACCCATCAATTACCTGCCTTCTATCTGTCTGTCTGTCTGTCTGTCTATCTATCTATCTATCATCTATCTTCTGTCTATCTATTATCTCTCTTCCATCTATTATCTGTCTGCTCATCTGTCTATCATCTATTATCTGTCTGTCTGTCTGTCTGTCATCATCTATTATATTTATCTATCATCTATTTTTCTATTTTTAAAAAAAGACTCTTGCAGTCTAAACTGGCCCCAAACTCCCTGCGTTTTGGAAGGGTGCTTTTGAATGTCTAAGTCTCTCACTTTTTCCTGCAAAGTGCTAGAATTGTGGGGGGGACCACCCCCAGGCCTCGTTTATTCTGTACTGGGGCTCGAACCCAGGGCTTCATCATGCTTGGCAGCCATTTTCTACCAACTGAGTCGTGCTCTAGTCCTCGCTTTCATTTATTTATTTTCTCTCCCCCCCCCCCCGCCAGACAGGGTTTCTCTGTGTAGTCCTAGCTGTCCTGGAACTCACTCTGTAGACCAGGCTGGCCTCGAACTCAGAAATCCACCTGCCTCTGCCTCCCGAGTGCTGGGATTAGAGGCGTGCGCCACCACCGCCCGGCTTATTTTTCTTAATAGAGCCATTGAAGATCCCTCTGAGAATCAGATAAAAACTATGCACATCCTGTGTGCGTCGGGAAGAGCTGTTCTCAGGAAATTCAGTACAGAATGTCGGGAGCTCGGTGGATGCTCTCCCAGCTCCTCCGAGACTCTCTGGGCGTGTGATTTCCAATCTCAGTTGTGCAGTGTCCCATTCAGAGGGGGCTCACGCAGGCAACGTCTCAAGAGGACCAGTGGGTCTGGGGTGAGGCACTGGGGGAGACCAGGAGAAACGGTGTGTAAAATGCAGACCCCCCTGACTGCCCAGAGCTGGGACATTTCCACTTCACCCTGAATGAGGACATCCTAGAAGCGCTGATCATCACCCAGGCAGCCACTCTGTTCCTCTCCAGGAAGACAAAGGCCCCAGCTGTGGCTGATGACAGACACCTGGAGGGAGGATGCGAGCGACTGCAGGCCTCGGGTGATGGGAGGATAGCGCTGACACTGCAGGGCAGGGACCGCAGAGGACAGACGCCGCTCCCCGGCATCACTCGTTCACCCAATCATTCATTCATTCATTCATTCACCCACCCGTTCAGCATCCCTGGACAGAGGTCTCCCGTTTACTGGCTGTGGAGGTGAGCCAAACAGAATAAAACCTTTTCCTGTCTTTGGTCAGCTCCTACACTTACAGGCAGGACACACACACACACACACACACACACACACACACACACACAGAGCAACCACTAGGTGGGGTAACCTGGTTGCTGACAGAGACAGTACAGGGCAAGTTGGAAGCACAGACAGTCTGGATACAGAGGTCAGAGGCGGCCTCCTGGAGTGAAGCCCCGCCATCTCTCAAAACTTATTTATCTACTATGTATTATAGTGTTCTGCCTACATATATGTCTGCACACCAACAAGAGGGCACCAAATCTCATTATAGATAATTGTGAGCCACCGTGTGGTTGCTGAGAATTGAACTCAGGACCTCTGGGAAAGCAGCCAGTGCTCTTAACTTCTGAGCCACCTCTCTAACCTGGTAAATCAATCAATCAATCAATCAATCAATCTCTTATATTTTAAAAGACCTATCTATCTGGGGGGAGTATCCATGCCACTGCATGCCTGTGGAGGGCAGAGGAGGAGAGCATGTGAGAGTCAGCTCTCTTCTTTCACTTATGTGCATCCTTGGGGCTTGACCTCAGGGTGTCAGACTTAGCGCCAAGAATGTTTTCCTGTCAAGCCACGCCACTGCCACTGGACCCTATTTTGTGCTTGAGACAAGGACTCATGTAGCCCAGGCAGGTCTTGAACTCATGTGTAGTCAAGGATGACTTTGAATTCCTGACCCTCCTGCCTCTGTCTCTAGACCGCTGGGATTTCAAGCAGTCCCCCCCCCACACACACACACATCCTGTGCTGGGGATTGAACCCAAGGCTTCATCCAGGCTAGGCAAGCACTCTAACCAAATGAGCTAATTTTCCAGCCCTGGGTTTTAAAAACTTATTATTATTGTATGTGTGTGATGTGTGTGATGTGTGTGATGTGTGTGTGTGTGTGTGTGTGTGTGTGTGTGTGTGCGCGCGCGCGCCTGTGTTGGTAGAGAGGCTGCTTCTGCCAAAGTGTCTATGTCGAAGGACAGCTTCATGGAGTCCACTCCCTCCCTGCAGTTTCCCGTGGCTTCTGGAGAGCCAGCTCGGGGTCCTAGCACTGCGTCATCAGGTGACCAAATTGCATTTTATTGGCTGAACCGTCTCGCTGGCTCCTGTTTGTTTAAAAAATTAAAGTTAGACTTGGCCATTTCATTTTATGTCTGAATATGTTGCCTGCGTGTATGCATATCTGTGTGCCGTGTGTATGCGTTGTTTCCATGGAGGTCAAGAGAGATTATTGAATCCCCTAGAACTGCAATTACAGAAGGCTGTGAATCACCACGTCGGTGCTGGGAATTGGACCTATGTCCACTACAAAGGCAATAGGTGCTCCTAACCACAGAGAAACCTCTCCGTCTCCTGTTTGTTTCTGAGACATGGTATTATCTCCACCCTCCTTCCCCCCACCCAAGACAGGGTTTCTCTGTGTATCCCTGGCTGTCCTAGAACTCACTCTATAGACCAGGCTGTCCTCGAACTCAGAAATCCGCCTGCCTCTGCCTCCCAAGTGCTGGGATTACAGGCGTGCACCACCACCGCCCGGCTAAGGTTGAATCTCTTAAGAGTATATGGAGGGGAGGCTAGAGGGATGATTCAGTGGTTAAGAGCACTTTCTGCTTTTCCCGAGCGCCTGAGTTTGGTTCAAGATTGCCTCCAGCTTCAGGAGATCCAGTGCCATCCTCTGGCCTCTGAAGGAAACTGCACTCAGAGGCGACTGCACTTACCCCACCCCCACAAACACCTACATATCATTTTAAAAATGTAATAATTTTTGAAAGACGAAGGGGCCAAAGCCATGGCTCAGTGTGTCAAGGCATTCACCACCGAACCTACCGACCTGGATTTGCTCCTTGGAACCCACACAGTGGGGAACACAGACTCCTGAAAGTTGTCCTCTGATCTCCACAGTGGCGACAGGACGTGCACACACAACACATGTGCCGTTAATTAACTAATTAATCAATCAACCAACGCTCGGAAATGAAACCACAGAAAGCGTGCACAGAGGCTCGTGGCCGAGCAGGGAGGAAGGACAACGGCGATGTTAGGCTGCGGCGGAGGGGACGCTCAGCACCGAGGCCGACGGGTTTGTCGCGCAGACTCAGTTAAGGAGCCTAGATTTTCTCCTGAGGATAGCAGGAGCCGTGGATAAGTTTAAGAGGGAAAGGGACAGGGCCAGCTATGATACTTCTGAGCGTCTTTGGGGATCGTGTAAGGAGACGATGAGCTGGGCTGGGCTGGGCTGGCAGGAGAACCTGAGGAAGGCTGGGAGGGGGAAGGGGAACGGGGAGGAAAGGGCGTCTACACTGGAGACCAAATAGGACCCACGTGTGCCCTGACTGTTGGGACAGGAAACTTCAAGGCAGCATGGAGGCAGCAGTGGATGGCCAGCACGTGTGACCCTCACAGTGGATGGCCAGCACGTGTGACCGTCACAGTGTGGTGCTCGGCAGGCTGTGCCAGTCACCTGTCCAAACAGCAGGAGGCCCACCTACGGCTTGAAACAACACACACCAATCATCTCGTAGCTTCTGCGGATCAGGGTCAAGCAGGATGCATCTGGACCTGCCCAGGGTCTCACAGACCTAAAACCATGGATCGGCTTGTTCTTATCTGGAGCTCGGGCTGGGAGAGACGGACAAACTCCTGAGAGTTGTACAGAATTCACTGCCCTGGAGTCAGAAGAAGAACCTTGCTCTCTCTCTCTCTCTCTCTCTCTCTCTCTCTCTCTCTCTCTCTCTCTCTCTCTCTCTCTGGTTTTTCAAGACAGGGTTTCTCTGTGTAGCCCTGGCTGTCCTGGAACTCACTCTGTAGACCACGCTGGCCTTGAACTCAGAAATCCGCCTGCCTCTGCCTCCCAAGTGCTGGGATTACAGGCATGCGCCACCACGCCCGGCGTGATCCTTGTTATCTTGCTGCCCATTGAAATGTTCTGTATCTCGGCTCTTTGTAGTATGATGCATGGTGTGTGTGTGTGTGTGTGTGTGTGTGTGTGTGTGTGTGTGTGAGAGAGAGAGAGAGAGAGAGAGAGAGAGAGAGAGAGAGAGAGAGAGAAAGTGGAGGTCAGAAGGCAACCCTAAGGAGTTGTTTCTTTCTTTCCCTCTACTATAAGTCCCGGGACGCAAACTCATGCTGTCGTGCAGACTTTTGCAGTAAGTGCTTTTACAAGCTGAGCCATTTTGACAGCCCACCCGCCTTATTGTTGAGGCAGGATCTCTTTGGTTGTGTATTCCAGGTTAACTGGCCTGTCAGCTTTTGAGCAAGTCTTCTGTTTCACCACGGGAGTGCTGGGATTACAGCCATGAGCCATCACATCCGACTTTTTGCATGGGTTCTGAGGACTGAGCTGAGGTCATCAGCATTTCATGGCGAACGTTTCTACCTGGTAAACTCAGGCCCTCTTTGTTTGCTTGTTTGAAAATATTAGAGGGACTGGGGATGTAGTTCAGTAGGTAGAGTATTTGTGTAGTGTGTGTGCACAAAATCGTGAGTTCAACCCAGAGCATTATAGGTGTGGTGGTGCACACCAGTAATGCCAACATTTAAGAGGTAGAGACAGGAAGATCATAAGTTCAAGACTAGCCTTCCCTACACAGAAAGTTCAAGGAAAGCTTAGGCTATGTGAGACCCTGTCTTTAAAAAAAAATAAGCTAGGTGGTGGTGGTGGTGTAGGACTTTAATTCCAGCACTCTGGAAGTAGAGGCAGGTGAATCCAGCCGACTCTACAGAGCAAGTTTCAGGACAGCCAGAACTACAAGGAAAATCCCTCTCTATATATCTGTACTTGTGTCTGTGTCTGTGTCTGTGTCTGTGTCTGTGTCTGTGTCTGTGTCTGTGTCTGTGTCTGTGTCTGTATCTGTATCTGTGTCTGTGTCTGTGTCTCTGTCTGTGTCTGTAACTGTGTCTGTGTCTGTGTCTCTGTCTCTGTCTCTGTCTGTGTCTGTATCTGTATCTGTGTCTGTAACTGTGTCTGTGTCTGTGTCTGTGTCTCTGTCTGTGTCTGTATCTGTGTCTGTGTCTGTGTCTGTGTCTGTGTCTGTGTCTGTGTCTGTGTCTGTGTCTGTGTCTGTGTCTGTGTCTGTGTCTGTATCTGACAAAATAAACCAATAGAACAAAATGGCAGCATACAGATTGGGAAAGGATCTTCTCCAACCTTACATCTGACAGAAGGAAAATATCCAAAATTTATAAAGAATTCAAGAGTTAGACACCAAACCCCCAAATAACCCAATTAAAAATGGGGTACAGGGCTAAACAGAGAATTCTCAACAAAGGAAGCTCAAATGACGGAGAAACACTTAAAGAGATGTTCAAAGTCCTAAGTCATCGGGGAAATGCAACTCAAAACAACTCTGAGATTCCATCTCACACCCGTCAGAATGGCTAAGATAAAAAAAAAAAAAATCAAGTAATAGCACCTGCTGGCGAGGATGTAGAGAAAGGGGAACACTCCTCCATTGCTGGTGGGGTTGCAAACTTGTACAACCACTTTGGAAAGCAATTTGGCGGTTTCTCAGAAAACTGGGAATAATTCTACCTCAAGACACAGCTATACCACGCCTGGGCACGTACCCAAAGAATGCTCCCCCGTCCCACAAACACACTTGCTCAACTATGAGCAGCCTTATTCATAATAGCTAGAAACTGGAAGCCACCCAGATGTCCCTCATCTGGAATGGAAAAGAAAATGTGGTACATCTACATACTGGACCACTGTTATTCCGCTATGAAAAACAAAGTCATCATGGATTTTGCAGTCAAGTGGATGGAACTTGAGAATATCATCCTGAGTGAGGTGACCAAGATCCCACAAGACATGCATGGTATATTCTCACTTATAAGTGACCATTAGCCATAAGCTATAGGATACCCATGCTACACTACACAGACCCAAAACAACTAAACAAGAAGGAAAACACAAGCAAGGATGCTTGAATCTCGCTGGAAGGAAGAATAAAATAGACATAAGAGGCAGATGGAGGGAGAGAACTGGATGGGGGGTGGTGAAGGGTCTAGGGTCAGGCATGAAGGGGACAGGAGAGATGGCCAGATGGTCATGAGAATGAATGGAAATTTGCAACTGACGGGGGTGGGAAGGTGGGGGACGTCTCCAGAATACCGACAGAGGCCTGGGATAAGGGAGGCACCCAAGATTCAGTGGAGGTGACCTTAGCTGTGACTCACACAGCACTGGGGCTATGGAACCTGAAGAGGCCACCTCCTGCAGCCAGACAGGAACCCCACCCAAAATGTATCTTGTCTACAAGAAAGGCAGGGATACCAAAAAAAAAAAAAAAAAAAAAAAAAAAAAGCCGGGCGGTGGTGGCGCACGCCTTTAATCCCAGCACTTGGGAGGCAGAGGCAGGCGGATTTCTGAGTTCGAGGCCAGCCTGGTCTACAGAGTGAGTTCCAGGACAGCCAGGACTACACAGAAAAACCCTGTCTCGAAAAACCAAAAAAAAAAAAAAAAAAAAAAAAAAAAAAAAAGAAAAGAAAAAAAAAAGAAAGGCAGGGATGGGGCATAGGGCAGAGACTAAGAGAATGGCCAACCAATAGCCAGAACAACTTGAGGCTTGTTTCTCAGTCAAGCACCAATCCCTAACACTCTTGACGATATCTGTTATGCTTGCAGATAGGAGCATGTTGTCCTCTGAGAGGCTCCACCCAGCAGCTGACTCAGACTGATGCAGACACCCCAGCCAAACAGTGGATGGAGTTTGAGGACTCTATTATTATTATTATTATTATTATTATTATTATTATTATTATTATGTGAGTACACTGTAGCTGTCTTCAGACACTCCAGAAGAGGGAGTCAGGTCTCATTAAGGATGGTTGTGAGCCACCATGTGGTTGCTGGTATTTGAACTCAGGATCTCTGGAAGAACAGTCAGTGCTCCCAACCGCTGAGCCATCTCTCCAGCCCGAGCTTGAGGAATCTTTTTTTTTTTTTTTTGGTTTTTCGAGACAGGGTTTCTCTGTGTAGTCCTGGCTGTCCTGGAAATCACTCTGTAGACCAGGCTGGCCTCGAACTCAGAAATCCGCCTGCCTCTGCCTCCCAAGTGCTGGGATTAAAGGCGTGTGCCACCACGCCCAGCTGAGCTTGGGGAATCATGGAAGAATAGGAGGAAGGACTCTGGGCCCAGAAGGGGACAGGAACTCCACAGGATCACCAGCAACATTAACTAACCTGGACTGTTGGAGCATTTGGAGTCTGAACCAAGGAGCATACGCAGGCTGGACCTAGGCCTCCCCTCACACAGGTAGCATGGTGAAGCTTGGTCTTCGTGTGGGTCCTGAACACCTAGTGCAGGGGCTGTCCCAAAAGCTGTTGCCTGTCTGTGGGATGTGTTCTTCTAGCTGGGCTGCCTTGTCTGGCCTCAGTCGGAGAGGGTGAACCTAGCCCCACAGAGACTTTAAGTGCCAGGGTGGGGGGACACCCAGGGGTGCACCACTGGTTCAGAAGAGAAGGAAAGAGGGGGGGATGAGAGGAAGGATTGTGGGAGGGAGTGGCCAGGAGGGGGCGGTAAGCAGGATGTAAAGTTAAAACAAACAAACATATCTCTATCTATCTATCTGTCTATCTAAAATTAAAAAAAAAAAAAAACAACAGAAACAAAAACAGCTTCTGTAAATCTGTAAAAACATGAAATGAAAATACATAAATAATAAATATGAAATGTAGTGTCTTTAGTCACTAGGATAACAAATGTTTTAATTACATATCATTTAACACATAAAAATTAACCAGCAGTGTAAAAAATATTTATGTGTGAAGGAAGGGAGAAAAAAGGTGAGTTCCTCATGAGTAAAATCATTATCTATGAGAGAAACAAAAACCTATAGATAATGCCTCATGTAGACACATCCAAAGATAATTTATTCCTTAGAAATACCAGGAAAACGAAGAGTCAGAAAATGATTTCCTTTTGAGACAGGGTCTCACAATGTAGCCCTGGCTGGCCTGGGTTTCTCACACACAGATCCTTCCTGCCTCTGCCTTCCGAGTTCCAGGGGGGAAGATGGGTGCTACAGCGCCAGGCCCCAGGAGAAGACGCGACTTAAAACAATGACATCGGCAGAGAGACGGTTCTGTGCCTAAGAGTGCTTGCTGCACAGTCCTAACTACCACAGCTTGACGCCCCAGCTCTCACTCCACCAGGCGGGTGTCCTGCAAACCTCTGTGACCTCAGTTCCTCCCCCTCTGGAGGGTCTCTAAAAGCTTTGCTTCCAGGGAAAAGGTAAGCTCCAGTCCAGGTACAGGAGAGACCCTGCCTCGAAGGAATAGATAGAAAGGGATAGATAGCTGGGCGGGGGGTGGCGCACGCCTGTAATCCCAGCACTTGGGAGGCAGAGGCAGGCGGATTCCAGCCTGGTCTACAGAGTGAATTCCAGGACAGCCAGGGCTACACAGAGAAACCCTGTCTCGAAAAAACCAAAAACAAACAAACAAAAAGAAAGTGATAGATAACACCAACACCCCTTTTTTAATGTCCACACTTGCACTGGCAGGTGCACATAGGCTCACACACACACACACACACACACACACTGAGGTTGGAGAAATAGCTCCGTGGTTTAAAATGATTGTTGCTTCACCAGAGAATCCAGGTTCAAGTCCCAGCACCCAAATAGTGACTCACAACCATCTCTACCTCAAATTCTAAAGGTCAGACTCCCTCTTCTGACCTCTTCCAGCACCAGGCACACATGTGGTGTGCATACATGGATGCAAGCCAAACACTCATATGTGTAAAATAAAATATATAACTCTAAAACAATAACGACGATAACAAATCCCCGCTAGCAGCTCTTTTTCTTTTTTTTTTAAAGATTTATTTATTATTATATATGAGTACACGGTAGCTGTCTTCTGACACACCAGAAGAGGGTGTCAGACCTCATTACAGATGGTTGTGAGCCACCATGTGGTTGCTGGGATTTGAACTCAGGACCTTTGGAAGAGCAGTCAGTGCTCTTAACCACTGAGCCCCTAGCAGCTCTTTTTCAAAGGAACAGGACTTGGGATAGAACTGGCAAACTGTTTTTCTTAAAGTCCCTCATGTACTATTTAGTTCTTTTTAACTTCAAAAAGTAGCTGCTAGCAATATTGATTTATTTAGGAAATTGATTTCAATTTAAAATAAAAATAAAGTTGGCATCCCCTACCTCCAGTGTTTCTCAATTGTGACTGTTTTTTTTTTTTTTTTTTTTTTTTTTTTTTATCTTGAAAGGGACTCTGGGCCGTGTCTAAAGACTTTGGTCATCACAACCAGAGAGAGGTTGCCAGTTTTAGTGGTTACTGCTCAAGCTCCCACCATGTGAGATCCATCCCTCAACAAAACCACACCTGGAGTGGATGTCAGTCACATCTGGCTGGGAAACCGGCTTGACGTCATTATCTGATACCCAATATTGACGTCAGCTGGCATCAATTCCCAGCTATGTGACATCTTCTCTTTCTCACCTTCAGGTTTTTTGTTTGGTTTGGTTTGGTTTGGTTTGGTTTGGTTTGGTTTGGTTTTTCGAGACAGGGTTTCTCTGTGTAGTCCTGGCTGTCCTGGAACTCACTCTGTAGACCAGGCTGGCCTCGAACTCACAAATCCACCTGCCTCTGCCTCCCAAGTGCTGGGATTACAGGCGTGCGCCACCACCGCCTGGCTTCACCTTCAGTTTTTGTATCAATAAAATGTGTGCTAAACTAGACATGGTGATGCATGCCCGAAATCCTGGCACTTGAGAAGCCCAGGAAGGAAAGCTGATATAAGTTAAAGCCAATCTAGTCTACATGATAAGACCCTCCCTCCCAATGGCTTATTGGGTTAAAGGTACTTGATCTGAGTTTCCTTTCTGAGATCTACATTGTGGAGAGAACCAATTCCCATTGGCTGTCCTCCGGAGTGCACATAAATACCATGGCAGGCATATTCCTCCTAGTCCCCAAAATTGCACAGAAAAATAAAAAATACGGTGTAACTAATTAAGCAATTTAAAACTCAGTATGGCATTGTACGCCTACGATCCCAAAGTTCAGGAGAGAGCGGCAAGAAGATCAGAAGGTCAGAGTCGTCCTTGGCTGCACAGTGGATTTCCGGCCAGCCCGGGACACAAGAGAGTCTGTCTTTAAAATAAAAACAAACGACTAGAAGTTGGATAGGTGGCTCAGCCGGTGAGAGGCTCGCAGCCAAAAGCATGAAGATATGAGTTCAAATCCCCAGCACCCGTGGAAGCATCTGAGTTGGGCAGAACTAGAGAAGAGCAGGAAAATGCCCGGGTTCTGCTGGCCGAGCAGGCTGGCGGAATCCTCAAGCTCAGAGACACCCCGTCTCAAAATATAAGGTGGAGAGCAGCACTTGAGGAAGATGCCGAACACTGACTTCCGTGCTATAGACACACACACACACACACACACACACACACACACACACACACACACACGCAAAGATGTGTACATACAGATACACAGCAAGCGAAGCAGTAAGTAACTAAAACAGTACGGAACTAACCTCTGACCTGCTTCTCTCAAAGCCCGAGACAACCGCTTACAAGGTGCGGAGCCTGCAAAGGAAAAGTTCAGTTTATATTGGGTGTCATGGTGGCGTCTGCTGTACTCCTCTCCCTGGGAACGGGTGATGAATATACCCAGAACTGACAAGCGGATTCCAGGCCCCCTTCCTTCCCTTACAAATTGTTTTTATTTGCTTCTAAGCCAGAGGTGTTAGGATGTTTCTCACAACCTAGCCCCTCAAGGGAACGTAGATAAAGCAGTACTCATGAAAAAAAAAATCTGGTGTCCTGATAGAAACCTGCCAAAAAATGAGACAGGAGGATTGCCCAGTCTGGGCTATAGAATGAGTCCCGGGTCAGCCTGGGCTACAAACTGAGATGCTGACTTAGAGAAACTAGGTAGCAAGAGATACAAAACACAAAACACATCCATCCGGACAGTGATGTCGAGGGGAACCTAGGCCGTCCTCTGTTAACTCTCAGGACAGAAAACGGCCTGGTCAAGGGGATGTTCAACCGACTCTCAGAGTCAGCGAGACAGCCTGGCCATAGAAGCGTTTGCCTTGCGAGCTTGAAGACCCGAGGCCCGGCTCGGGGACCCACGTGACAGGAGGAGAGAACCAACTTTTGCAAGTTGTCCTGTGACCTTCACGTGCTTGCTGTGGCACGAATACTTCCTCAGTCACACACACACACACACACACACACACACACACACACATCCACACACACATCACACATCACACACACACACACATCCACACACACATCACACATACACATCACACACACATCCACACACACATCACACACACATACACACACACACATCACACACACACACATCCACACACACATCACACACACATACACACACACACACATCACACACACACACATCCACACACACATCACACACACACATCACACACACATACACACACACACACACTCACACACACACTCACACACACATCACACACACACATCACACACACACATCACACACACACATCACACACACACATCACACGCGCGCGCACACACACACACAAAGAGTCCGAAACTCACCCATGCCGGTCTTCCTCCACAGGAAGGCTGCTTTAGCTCAGCTCTGCCTTGGACCCCTGGGTGATCTTGGGTGAATGGCTTCACAGCCCATCGTCCGAGCCTGCCCATTTCACAGATATTTTGTAAGAACTTCCTGAGATAAAGTGCTTCCTGGGCTGTCTAGCCCGAGAGAGAGACAAACCTTGGCTTGCTCTTAAGATTTTGATGATGTCGTTTTTTTTTTTCCCTCACCCCACCCCCACACCCATGTAGCTCACCCCAAACTCCCTGTGTAACCAAGGGCAACCTTGAACTCTGATGCTCCTTATCTCTACCTTCCTGGGATCGAAAATGTGCACCACCACTCCTGGCTCAATTTACATCGTCCTTTAAAAAAAATGTGTGTGTGAGGGGACTTCCCAGGTTGTTCTCATTTTGTCTCAAGGTAACTCTGGTCCCCAGAATGGCTGGGTTCAGAAGGACAGGAAATCTTTGTTCCAAGGTCATCCAGAAGCCAGGGGACATTCCTGAAACTCAGACCAAGAACAAAGTTAAAACCGTCTGTTTTTCTCCCATCCCACACTCGCTGGTTAGTTCTAGAAGGGACAGCTATGTTCACAACTGTTGCCTAGTTCTCCAGCCCCTCCTGGGGACGTTTATCTATCCTGTCTGTCCCCCAGCCCGATCCTTGTCTAGATGAGAACCCAGCGACAGCCTCCTTTCCCGTCAGGGTTAAGCTGCTGGGGAAGCAGAGGGTACTAAGAAGGAAAAAAAATGTTGGTAAGACTCGAAATGCTTCCTGGGCTTCTAAATGCATATGGTTCACTCGGAAGGAATCTTTGGTCCCGCTACCTGAGGAAAGAGGAGAAAAGACCCTGAGAAGTTGAGCTTTTCCTTGATTTTTTTTGGGGGTGTGGGGTGTGGGGTGGGGGTGGGGAGAGCATTCCTGGGGTCTTTTTAAAAAGGCCCTCCCCTCATTTCCGGCCGCCGCTGCCAACCTTGGCTGGGCGCCTGGATCCTGTTGCTATGACAACAGGAAGAGGCGGTGGCGGCGGCAAGCCACGCTGAAGAGATGGAGGCTAGTGGGGGTGGGGGTGGTGGCTTTGAAATGGGGTTGGGGGTAGGGATCAAGGGGGATAGGGGTGCGGGTGGGAGGGAGCAGAGATGATGCCCTCTCACTGACTTCCTCGGTGCATCTGAGATGGTCCCCTTTCCCCAAATCAATCTCCCTCTCTCTCTCTCTCTCTCTCTCTCTCTCTCTCTCTCTCTCTCTCTCTCTCTCTCTCTCTGTGTGTGTGTGTGTGTGTGTCTGTCTGTCTGTCTGTCTGTCTTTCTGTTCCCCCTTTCTCTCTTCCTTGCCACCATCCCCAATTTCTTCACCACCCCTTCCTCTATTTCTTTCCCTCTCCCCGTTCTCGCAGTCTCCCGTCTCTCCATCTGTCTCTCCTCCCCTTTCTCTGGATGACTACCTCTTACTCCGGTTCCCTTCCGTTGCCCAGACCCCGTCCCTCCCGCACGCGTCTCCCCAGCCTTCCCCCAGCTCCCCCCTACCCTTCCATTTCGCCCCCATCTCTCGCTGCTCTCACTCTCTCTGCATCTCTTCCTCTTTCTAGCCCCTTCTCTCTCTCTCTCTCTGGCTATTTCTCCGTGTGTGTGGTGTGTGTGTGTGGTGTGTGTGTGTGTGTGTGTGTGTGTGTGTGTGTGTCTCCTCAACTTCCTTCTGCCACAGTCACTGTCTCCCCCAATTCCTCCCTCCCCCACCCCTGTTCCCAGTCTCTGGATCTCCGTCTTGCCGATTCTCCTTGTCTCCCTCCCTCTCTGGATCTGTTTCTCTTCTTCCTCAGCTTCCTTCTGCCA
Organism: Apodemus agrarius; assembly: GCA_964023405.1. Classification (NCBI taxonomy): domain Eukaryota; kingdom Metazoa; phylum Chordata; class Mammalia; order Rodentia; family Muridae; genus Apodemus; species Apodemus agrarius. The sequence continues at coordinate 10,510,007 of OZ030005.1, forward strand.
CTCAGACCCTGTTCCCCAACCGCTTCCCTTCCCCCCAACCCCTCTCCTCTCAGAGGCTCCCCCATCCCTCAGCCGATGCCCTCCCCCTCCCTCCCTCCCTCCTCCCTCCTCCCTTCCAGCTCCGCACTTTACCCAGCGACACGAAAACCAAATTGTCTCCTCACCTTTTCTTTTCTTTTCTTTTTTCTAAAAAAATTCCGACCCTCACATCCTGACCGCCCAAGCTCCGAGCTATCCCCAGCTCCCCTCCCCCTCACTCTACACCCCCGTTCTTCATACGCCTCCTCATCTCTATCCCCTCTCAACCAGGTCGGACGCCTGGGTCCCTTGCTGCTGGGGGAGGGGGAAGCGCCGAGAACTGGGAGCCCAGAGGTGCTTCTGGGGGGGTGCTGTCAGCAGAGGCTGGACCTCCCTCCCTCCCAGCGCATCGGAGAGTTGACCTATCGATAACGGAGGTGAGCGATCTCTTTATTAATCGGAGGTGGGTGGGTGTAGAATTAAGGTGCTGTGGATCCCCCCTGATTCTGAGAAAAGCTAGTTTCTTGAACGAAGGGCTGTGATTCCTTCTTCTATCCAGAAGCTTTAGAATTTTTGGGGGGGTGTCCCCCTATCCCTTTCTCCTTTGCAGGTGGACTCAATGAAGAGTCTCCAAAGCAAAACAGATTGCCTCTCAAATTGATTTAAAAAAAAAAAAAACCGAAAAGCTCTTAAAAATCGTTACTGATGAAGAAAGTCTCTCCTGGTCCCTTTCCTTCTATTCCAGGTTGTAGGGCCCACTAGGCATGGGCAAGAGAGACATCTCAGGCTCAGAGCTCAGGTCTGTGGAAGAAGCAATTTGCTAAGATCGTGGAGAGAGCTACTGGGGTAGTGGTGAGGGGCAAAGGCATGTCTGGAGGCGAGAAGAGAGAGAGAAACTCAGTCTGGGTCAGGGGCCAGCCTGGAAAATGGAAAGCTGGGAGGAGAGAGAGAGAGAGAGAGAGAGAGAGAGAGAGAGAGAGAGAGAGAGAAGAGAGAGAAGGCAGGAGCACACGTGTGGGGCACTAGGCCCTGTTGCCATGGAGACACCCCCCCCCATAGACAACCTTTCTCTCCATCCCCTCCTGGGAACAGACCCAGTCCAGGGCCAGCTGGTGGGGGCGGTGGAGCCAGAGAGAGGACACCGAGAGGCCAAGGTCACCCTGTACCAGGACCCGGGGTTTCTGGTTGCTGCCTCTCATCCTCGGAGCTTCCAGACTGTCCTACAGGGGGGATCGGGGGAAAGAAGTCCAGGGGAGACGTTAGAACAGGTAAGGGAGACAGAGAGGAGGAGGCACTGTGGTGGGATCTTATGGAAGACAGGAATGAACGCAGAGGAGTGAGTTATCCCGAGTTGTAGTTTAGTGGCTCCCCCCCACCCTGCTCCTTTCTGAGATGGTGGGAGCTAAGTCTCTGCACAGGTGACATTGCGATGGGGAAGGGCTGGGGTGGTCCCAGAGACGTCCACGGGGCCTGCGGAGGGGATTTTCCTACAGGAAGGAGGTGCTGCAAGCTACGGCGGGTGGAAGAAATGGGCAAAGGGGACGGGGATTCTCTAGGATGTTAAGGAGAAAGTTGGGAGGGCAGGTTCTAATATGTTGAAGAGAGTATAGTGGCGTCTCGAACCGGGGGATTACTGAGGCTGCGGTGAGGTGTGTCTGCCGAGGGCAGAGCAGGAGCCGGTGATTACATCTTTGGACGGGTTGGACATCAGGACGGTTCTGAACGGTGGGAAGTTGGGGTCTGGAGGACATGACTGCTGTGAGCAGGAGACCTCCTGAAGCTCAGAGAGCACATTTTTTTTTTTTCTTAATGAAGAAGAAAGCAGTGGGAAAGATGGGTCTGTGTAAGTTGTAGGGGGGAGAGAGGCCGGGTTCCAAACGCTTTGAAGGAAGATAGAGTGCGGAGTTTTCTTTGAGTCAAAACCATAGTAGGGGTTGGAAGGGAGAGGGACGAAGGTACAGGAGGGACTGAGAGTCCCAGCGACGGAGGCAGGGGCATAGTCTCCTACATCTAGGGGACTTGAAAATCATCGCCCAGGGTGCTTTCTAAAGACCTTAGGTGCTCTGACCACATCTCGGATCCATTAAATTGGGGTTTCTCAGGTAGGAGCCCAGGCATCTGGAATTTTTATTGAATCCTCTGGCACTTTGAAGATGTGTCGGAGGGGAAAGGCTAGCTCCTGAGACACAGAGGATACGAGAGGAAGAAAGGCCGATTCGGACAAAACTGTGGAAGCGATCGGACCAGTGAGCAGATGTTGAACTCCTGAGAATGGTGAAGGTCACTTGGGAAGATTTTTTTTTTCTTTAAGTTAAGGGGACAGTGAGGGATTTATGTTCCCTAAGTAGAGAAAAGTATAAGGAGGAATGCAGGTGTCACAGAAACTTTTGGGGAGATTAATATCCTGCTAAGGAGGAGAAAGAAAAAAACCCCAAAACACTGTGGCTTTAGTGAGCATTTCCTTTTTTCTTTTTTTTTTAAAAAAGATTTATTTATTATGTGATTATTATTATTATTATTATTATTATTATTATTATTTATATGTGAGTACACTGTAGCAGTCTTCAGATACTCCAGAAGAGGGCGTCAGATCTCATTAGGGATGGTTGTGAGCCACCATGTGGTTGGTGGGATTTGAACTCAGGGCCTTTGGAAGAGCAGTCAGTGCTCTTAACCGCTGAGCCCTCTTCTCCAGCCCTCTTCTTTTTTTCTTCAGATGCGCTGTCAAGTAGCCCAGGCTGGCTCCCAATTTACTATGTAGCCAAGGATGTCCTTGAACTGATCCTCCTGCCTCTACCTACTGAGTGCTGACATTACAGGCACACACCACCATGTCCCATTTACGCCGTGGTCGGGATCCAACCCAGGGCTTTACGCATGCTCGGCCAGCACCTGCCAACTATATGCCCTGACTTAGTTGCTGACAGATACTGGAGAGATACTAGAGGCACAGTCGGAGGAGACATATGGACCGGCTTTCTTGAGCAGCGGACCTACAAGGTGCCGGAGTATGTGTGCGGAGTACTATATGTTAGAGAGCTGGTAATGGGGAACAGGGGCTCTAGGGAGTGAGCATCCTTACGAGGAGATAGCAGTAGGGTCGGAATCGAGGGTTGGCTTCACAAGAGGACAGAGATGATCGCAGGGAAAGAACTGAGGGGGCTGGATTATGGCCTCTGAGTATACGGCTAATGGGGGGTAATCTCTCAGTAGAATTTAGCAGGCAAGCAGTTTGGGGTTTCAGAAAGAAAAACGCCACCTCAGAGAACTAAATCCCCCTCTCTCTCTTGCCCCCACCAGCCGGAGACCATGGCTTCCCTCTGACCGCCGTCTCTGCAGCCACCCCCTCGCTGCCCGTGTCCCCTCTGGCCCCTCGAGGCCCCCTAGCTTCTGCCTGTGCTGTGACACCCCCCAGCCGCAGGCACGGCCCCGCCTCCGCTGCCCCGGTGGTGGCCCACGGCCCCCCGGTTTCCCGTGGTGAAACTGGAGTCACTGAAACGCTGGAATGAAGAGAGGGGCTTGTGGTGCGAAAAGGGCGTCCAGGTACTACTGACCACCATCGGCGCCTTCGCGGCTTTTGGCCTCATGACCATCGCTATCAGCACTGACTACTGGCTCTACACCAGAGCGCTCATCTGCAACACCACCAACCTCACAGCAGGGGATGACGGACCGCCCCATCGTGGGGGCAGTGGCTCCTCAGAGAAGAAGGACCCCGGGGGCCTCACACATTCGGGCCTCTGGCGGATATGCTGCCTGGAAGGTAGGGTGCAGGAAGGCCCTGGCCGGCCACCTCCTCCTCCTCCTGAAGCCCGTGCCTCCAGCAAATCGACGGCTAGTGTTCTGAGTCTCATCCCAAGGTCCTGAGGGGGTGTGCGCCACTGCTGGCTGGAGGCACCGCGATCCCATGCAGCCCTCTGTCCCAGCCCTCTTCTGGGAGTCTCTTTTGATTTTGATTTTCAATTGGATTTGATGATGCATGCGAATGTTTTGTCAGCATGGCCCACTGTGCACCACACGCATGCCTGGTGCCCTTTGAGGTCAGAAGAAGGTGCTCGAGCCCCTGGAAGTGGAGTTCATGGATGGCTGTGAGCCAGGTGGAATTGCCGTGTGTGTGTGTGTGTGTGTGTGTGTGTGTGTGTGTTTGTATGGGCCAGTGCTTTGCACACTTGCATGTATGCAAGTACCCATGGAAGCCTGGAGAAGGCCTCTGCTACGCACGGAGTTAGTAATAAAATGTTGTCAGCTGCCTGACACGGTGCTGGGAACTGGACTCTGGTCCTGTGGAAGAGCCGGGAGTGTTCTTCACGGCTGAGCCCTCCCTCCAGTTCCCCCGCCCCTTCCAAAACCAGCTTCTCATCATACTATTTATTTATTTAGTGTGTGCAAGTTCCAGTGTGCAGGTGGAAAAGGCGGACAGCAACTCGCCGGGGTCCCCGGGATGGGAACTCGGGTCGTCACGCTGGGCCACGAGCGTGACCTTCGCCCACCAGCCGACTCGCCAACCCTCCCCTACCCCCTGCTTACCTCGCTCCTTCCCCGTGTCCGCCCTCACCTGTCTGGCTCTGCGGTTCCCAGAGTTGAAACAAGGCTATGCCTTATGGCCCCCTCTGGTCTCCCTCGGTCGGTCCCGCGGTCGGTCGGTCGGTCCCTCGGTCGGTTGGGTTGGTCGCTCTTCTTGTACGTCTTTGCTTCTCATCCGCGACCCTCAGCTTCTCTCCCACCAGGACTTCTCCCAGGCTCGCCACCTGGCCTTTCCCGTTCGTTCATAAGGGCATCTCCTCTCCCCCCCCCCCGCCCCCCCGCCTCCCCGCCTTCCTTCCTCCCTCGGCAGGCTCCTGGGACATTTCTGGTCTCAGCTCCTCCTCCGACAGTTTTCTTTTCTTTGTGATGAGTCCCGGCTCCAGTCCTCTCATCTCCCCAAGACGCCCGCTGTCTTCCTCTTCAGCTCCTTCTCTAGCCCACTTTCCATGTCGGTAATTCTTTCATACACATTTCAGGCGCGCCACCACGCATATAGAGGCGTTGGGGCTGGGAGGCACCACTCTGGGGGCCTCACTGTGTGACCACCGTCCTGTGTGACCACCTCTCTGAGCCTTGGCACCCGTATCAGTGGCTTTAAGGAGTGGACCAGGGACCTTGAAATATCTTCCATAGCACCAATAGGCTGAAGTTTTTTATTCCCTCCCACCCCCGCCCCCCTTGGCTTTTTCGTCCGTCTTCATGTCCATTGCCTCTGACTCCTCTGTCCTGACAAACCACTCACCTCGAGTGGGGAATGGGTGGACTTCGAAGATAAGCCTGTGGAATGTTTCATACGGAAAACCAAAGTTAGTCACCAAGGTATCAAAGCAGGGAGACTGCTTCCCGAAGGTCTGACTGCTGGCTTCTAGCCAGCCATCACAGGAGATCTGACCCCAAGGGCCCAGGGGTTCTGCATTGGCCCCCCTCCTGCCTCTGATTGAGTAGAGGCAGTAGATTGCTGGCTTTTCTGGATCTGGGTATGGAGTCACTCAGATACCATAGTCACCACTGGCACTCCTCTTCTCTGTCACGCCCCACCACATCCCCGGAGCGCACTCTGGCCTGGCCAGGCACAGGGTGCAGAGTTTACGTCTGAACCTTCCGTTCACGTATCCAGTCGTTCGTTTATCTGGGGGCTCGTGCGCCCCTCAGTTTGTATTGGCTTTGAACTGCGTAGCAAAGCTCCGAACCTTTTAAATGTGTGTGTGTGTGTGTGTGTGTGTGTGTGTGTGTGTGAGTACGGGCTGAGTGTGTGTCTCGGTGTGAATTGTGGAGGTCCGGGGAGAACTTATGGGAATCATTTCTGCCTTTCAACCACCTAAGTGTGTGGAACTGAATTTAGGTTGTCGGGCTTGGAAGCGAGACCCTCTACCCACTGAGCCGTCGCCGCGGCCCCCAGGTTCTCTTTGGCTGATTCAAGAACAACAAGGGGTAGATCATTCAGATCTCTGACTTTAAGCGTCTTCTGCTCCGGAAGGAGGGACAAAAGCGTGATGGAGATAAACGAATAGGGAAAAAGCAGAAATGGAGAGAGGGAAGCATCAGGGCTGTGCAAATGTCAATCAGGAAGCCTGGGAGGAGCCTCGTGGTGGTGGAAGATGCCTTAATCCCGGGAGAAGCAGGTGGATCTCTGAGTTCGAGGCCAGCCTGGTCTACAGAGTGAGTTTCAGCACAGCCAGGGCTACACAGAGAAACCCTGTCTCAAAAACAGAAACAAAAAGAAAGAAAGAAAGAAAGAAAGAAAGAAAGAAAGAAAGAAAGAAAAAAGAAAAAAAGACAGGGTGTTGGGCTGTGGATACAGTCATTGCAAAGGCCCGGAGGTGGGCGTGAATCTGTGCTTGGCCAGCAGGGGGAGGCCAGTGCGGCTGGGACACAATGAGTGGGGAGGGGTGTGCAGTCAAAGAGATGATAGGCTCTCCATCATCCCACGGGCTCACGTATATGGCATAGAAGAGTCAGATTTGCTTGGAGATGAGAGCCACTGAGGGGTCCCAGTTCCACCGGGAGGACTCCTGCTGCCGTGCCCAGAAATGGCTACCGGGAGGGGGGAAAGGGAGAAGGTGGGAGCCGTGGTTTGAATGCATAGTAGATTCCAGAGTTCCCGTGGGAAGGCCTTGCTGATGGAGCAATTATGGGATCTGAGAGGGAGGGCAGGGTGAGGGGTGTCTCGGAGGCGGGGCTTCTGAACCCCCGCCCTGGTGACATTTCGGGACTGAGAATTCTGTGTGCCGGGGGCTGAGCTGCGCATCGCAGGATGCCTGCCCGATCGGCTTCTCTAGTCTCTGTCTAGTCCCGCCCACCCCCCCAACAGTTGTGACAACCCAGATCATACATCAGCTCCATACATTATTTACATTCTCCCGGGGAGGGGAGGGATTATCCCTCAGGTGAGCGCGCTCAGGTGGCGGGGCGGTGAGGCTGAGGCCAGAGCCCTTGGCAGAGCGGATGTGCTCTTGAGATGAAAGAGCAAGGCTTTCTGTTTAAACTCCTTTTTATTTTCTCTTATTTAGCTCGTTTCTTAAGGAGGGGTAGGGCAGGCTCTGTTGTGAGCATGGCTGACTTGGAATGCTTGATAAGAAGTGATCCCTGTGACCGGGAGGTGGCGGACCCAAGGGCTTCCAGCACGCGGTTTGGGAATAGTGACTTTATGGAGCCCACGGGCAGTGTTGGCGCTGCTGTCCAGCTGAGGGCCGTCCATGGCCTCTGCTTTTCTCTCCCCCTCCCCCTACTTCCTCCTTCTCTCCCTCTCTTTTTTCCTCTCTCCCCCCTCCTCTATCTCTGTCTCTCCTTTCTGTGTGGATTGGTTTTTCGAGGTAGGATGATCAAGTAGCCTGTGCTTGACTTCTAATTTGCTATGTTAGCCAAGGTTGGCCTGTAACTTTGTTTTTTGTTTTTGTTTTTAAAGTAGGAAGTCTACGTAGACTCTTTTATCTTTATTTTATTTACTTGTTTGTTAAGCGTGTCTCTGTGTGTGTGTGTGTGTGTGTGTGTGTGTGTGACACACACATGCCATGGCCACATATGGCCAGCAGATAACTCCTGGCCGTTCATTCCTCTTCTCGCCGCACTCCGGTCACCATCAGCTTTGGCAGCAAGGCCTTAACCCAGTGAGCCAGTTCATCGGCTCCAAACAAGACCCTCTTGCCTCTCTGTCTCTTAAAGTGCGGGAATTACAAACTTGAATTCCTACACACGGCTTATTGCTTCTGTTTTTAAGACAAGGCTGGGCGATGTAGCTCAAGCTAGCCTTGAACTCACGACAATCCTCTTGCCTCGGCAGCCTTAGGCCTGAGACCATAGGCACGAGCCACCACACCTGGCTCACTCACCCCCACACCCCAATAGGCTGAACCCAGAGCCTCGTGCATGCTAGGGAGGTGTTCTAGCTGAGCTCTAGCCTCGGCTTTTTGTTTTGTTTTGCTTTGTTTTGTTTTGTTGAGACAGAGACTCACTAAGTTTCCCAGGCTGGCCTTGAACTTGCAGTTCTTCTGCCTCAGTCTCCCAAGCAGATGTAGTAATAAAAGGTCTCTGTCAAAAGGTCCATCTGGGGCCGGGTGGTGGTGGCGCACGCCTGTGATCACAGCACTTGGAAGGCAGAGGCAGAGGCAGGCGGATTTCTGAGTTCGAGGCCAGCCTGGTCTACAGAGTGAGTTCCAGGACAGCCAGGGCTATACAGAGAAACCCTGTCTCGAAAAAGCAAAAAACAAAAAACAAACAAACAAAAAAAATGGTCCATCTGAATTTTACGCTATTTTCACAAGCCAAGGAATCCACTCTTCCTTGACATTCTCTCGTCCTTTACAAATCACGCTCGGCCCATTTGTCGTTCCTCCCTCCCCTTGTTCTAGGCTGCTGGGGACACTCAGTAGGGGAGGCTGGAATCAGGGAAGCAGTCTGGAGGTGTCAGTGTGATGGACATCAGTGCGCGAGTGGACCGGGGTCATCTAAGAAGCAGCACAACCGAGTCACTTCGTAAAGGACCTGATCTGAAAACCCGAGTTCAATTCCCAGAACCCACATACAAAGTCAGACAGGGTGGCAGAGTCTTGTCATCCTAGCATTGAGGAGGTAGAGATCAGAGCATCACTGGAGCCTGCCGGCCAACCTAGGCTCGCACAAGGCCCTGTCTCAAGTGAATTTGTCTTTAGAATGACACACACACACACACACACACACACACACACACAAACATAAGAAAAATCAGTCAAACAAACAAAAAACCCTTGAAGCTAGGCATGGTGGCCCGCTTCGTCCAAGCACCCTGGAAGCCAAGGCATGACTTTCCAGGTCAGGATCCACGTTCCAGATGGGCCTGGGCTACGCAGCACGACCTTGTCTCAAAAACAAACAAAATCCAGACAGTCAAAAGGTGTTCTAAAAAAAAAAAAAAGGAACTTTTAATCTTATGGTTTTAATATTATGATTCTAGGTTGCCGTAGATTTGTTGTGGGGAAATCAAGGCAGACACTTCAAAAAGCTTGTCACATCAGTCCGCCGCCGAGAACAGAGAGAGAGGAATGCATGCATGCTGCTTGCTTGTGTTCAGCTTTCTCTCATAAACGACCCAGGACCCAAAGCCCTGGGAATGAAGCCGCCCACAGTGGGCATTTTTTTTTTTTTTTTTGAGACAGGGTTTCTCTGTGTAGCCCTGGCTGTCCTGGAACTCACTCTGTAGACCAGGCTGGCCTCGAACTCAGAAATCCACCTGCCTCTGCCTCCCAAGTGCTGGGATTACAGGCGTGCGCCACCACCGCCCGGCTCCTTGACGCCTCTATTAAGGCAACCAGGACGATCCTTCACAAATGGTCCAACCTGATTTCACTGTCCCTCATGGAGATCCCTCTTAGGCGCTCTGCTTCTCAGGTGACGCTAGATTGTGTCCAGTTAGCAAAATTAAACCGGCCATCACAAAGGGTTAGAGTATGAGGGAGATGGAGAAATGAATCCCAGGAGAGTTGAGAAAGGATGAGATGTTTAGTTAAAACTGGGTGAGTCGGTTTGCTGTAAGTCAAAGGAGGTTAGTGTGTCAGGGAGCTAGGCGGGGAAGGCTGACTTGATGGTTACTGTAACTGCCATCCATGCGTTGGTCAGACAACCCTGCTAAAGTGCTCCTGTTACCCCCCAAGAGAAAGCAACGGCTCAGAGAAGCACACTGTCTTGCCCAGAGGTACACAGTTGACACACTGTAGCGTCTGGATTGAAATTTAGGTCTTGGAAGAAGGCAAGGAGAACAGCAGCTTCCAGCCCACTGGGCATTCGGAGACTCCGTCTCTGGCTTCCTCTGTGGGATCTGAAATGGGATAGAATATTGCCACTGAGACATCAACCCCTAAATAAGACAGAAGGGGCTTGCCTTCCGTCTGCCACCTAGAACACCGTGACCTTGGGCTGTGCACACACTCCCAGTTTCATTTTTCCATATTGCAGGAGGAGGATCGCAGTAATGCCTTGTTCACAAGATGAAGGGGGGGGGTCTGCATAATACGAATAAAACTCAGTTAGGCTAGCTGGGACTGCACATCCTGGTACTGTTTACATATTTCTGTTTTCTTCTTATTGGTATTTCATGGGATTAAAATAACTTCCTCAGAATCCTTCCCCCCTTAGCACTCAGCCTCTTTCCAACAGAACTATGAATTGTATGTGTAATTAATTTTTCCTAATACCTACATTAAAAGAAACAAAAGGCAGGACCATGGGTGTGCACCGGTAGGGTACTTGCCTAGACCCCCCCTCCCCCACAGAGGGGTTGGGAGTGTGACTTAGTATACAGCACCTGCCTAGACGCCCCATTCCCACCCTGTGAGGGCTTGGGGGTACCGTTCAGTAGTAAAACACATATGTAGACTCCATCAATGAGGGCTTGGTCAGGTGGAGTCAGAGGTAGAGCACTTGCCTAGAATTCACTAGGGAGGGGTCTGGTGGTCTGGGTCAGTGATAAGGTGTCTCCCTGGGATCTTCCAATGAGAGGCTAGGGGTGGAGCTTTGCCGGCCCAGTCAGATGAGGCCCGTTGAGACCTGTTGAGAGAGACCCGACTGGGGGTGCGTGCAGAGTCCTTGGTCTGGTCTGGCGGCTGGAGACACTGAGAGTCCTGTCCCATTGCTCCAACACAGCCGGTTTAGACAAGAAGAGACAGCTCATGATTTTAAAGCTTTATTATAGAAAAGTAGGGGGGAAAGAAGAGAGATAGAAAAGTAGAGAGGGAAGGACTAGATAGAGAGGTGAGAGCCGGTCACGGCCTCGTGGAAAAAGAATGGGGGGAGAGGGGGAGCAGGGGGGCAAGAGACAAGGGAGAGAGTAAGAGAAGAAAAGAGAGCGTGGGCAGGAGAGCGAGGCCCTTTCAGTGGGCCGGGCTACCTGGCTGTTGCCAGGTAACTGTGGGGGTGGAGTCCAGCCAGAACACCAGGGGCCTGGGGCGTGGCCTACGTGACTGATGGCCACAGGGTTCTGTCCAACCGAGCTTGGTGGTAGGATGATTCTGGTATTACACTTAGGCTCCATTCCCAGCCATAAAAGCCGAAATGAGGTGAGCTTAATATTTAGGCGAGTGTGACCCAAAGATCGCATATAATCAGTGTGAACCATCAGTCCTTTCCCTTTTTTGCTCCTTCGCTTTCTCTTAGGAAGTCCACTGTCCTTCCCCCCTCACAGCCCGTCCCTATGGCTGCGGTGGGGTGGCGGCGCCCACACCGGACAGCTGCGATTCAGCCTCTCGCTGAGAACGCTCAGCTGTGCTCCCAGCCCCTCTCTGGGGACCCAAAAGTCTGGACCTCCAAGTCCCCTTTAGAGCCGCTGACTTTGCAAACCCCTGTGTTCAGCACTTTGCCTGCCTTATTATCTCATTGAGCCTTTGCCACTGTGCCGCAGGGAAGGTATTATTATGGCTCCTGTTTGTCAGAGCAGGAAGCTGGAGGCCCGAGAAGGAAAAGTGACTCAGGCTGCAGGGACAGCCACAATGGGAGGCCTGCGGAGATCGCAGCGTGCTGGACCTGTTCGCTGCGGGTCCCCGGCCACAGCTGTGCGCTGTATGTTAGGCGGGTCCAGGGTGTGGGGGTTGGGCGGGACCTAGAGACTCAGGGCCTTCTCACTACCATCGCTGGGCATAAAAAGCCCCTATGTAGGCCAGGTTCAGAAGTTAGGAGTACTTGCTGCCCTCCCAGGAGATGAGAGTTCAGTTCCCGGGATGCATGTCGGGTGGCTCACCACTAACTCACTCCAGGGCAAAAGGGATCTGATACCCTCTTCTGGCCTTCGGGCCACCAGTACTCATGTGCACATATCCACCAATCCCCAATTAAAAATAAAATGAACTTGAGCTGAGTGTGGTGGCACATACTTTTTTTTTTTTTTTTTTTTTTTTTTCGAGACAGGGTTTCTCTGTGTAGCCCTGGCTGTCCTGGAACTCACTCTGTAAACCAGGCTGGCCTCAAACTCAGAAATCCACCTGCCTCTGCCTCCCAAGTGCTGGGATTACAGGCGTGTGCCACCAACCACCCAGCTAAAAGTAAGTTTCTAGCCTGGTGCGCTGAGATCAAGTTGGTGCCTGCCGTAACCATAACCGTCACAGTCACAGGATCTGTGTTTCGGTTCATTGGAACCTCACCAGAACCCTCTAAAGCCACAATACCATCTTCATTTCTCAGTGAGGAGACTGAAGCTGGGGGAAGGGGCATTCTGTTTCCTAAGAGCTGTCCTGCTGGGACTTGGCAGGACTTGGATGGGAGTCTAGACGTGTAGAGCGATGTAACCCCCAAACCTGGCAGTGATTAAACCTCCTCCATAGGATGCAGCATCTGCGTGAGGCAGCTTCTTCAGCGATCCTTGCCTCAGTTTCCTCTTTTATAAAACAGGGATCCTGCTAATGTATTCATTATAGGGTTGTGCAAAGTACTGAGTAATTTAAATTGTTTAGTGACCCTATCAAATCATCAGCAGTGGCGGGTATGTAGTTAGCCAAGAGGGTATTGTGACTGATAATGTGTTAGAGTCTTTATTTTTATCTTATCCTTCCTATCTATCTATCTATCTATCTATCTATCTATCTATCTATCTAAAATCTATCTTGTCTATCTTATTTGTCTATCTAATCTATGTATCTATGTATGTATCTATGTATCTATCTACCTATCTATCTACCTATGTATGTATGTATGTATGTATCTATCTATCTATCTATCTATGTATCTATCTATCTATCTATCTATCTATCTATGTATCTATCTATCTATCTACCTATGTATGTATGTATGTATGTATGTATGTATGTATCTATCTATCTATCTATTATCTATCTATCTATCTTTTTTTTTTTTTGGTTTTTCGAGACAGGGTTTCTCTGTGTAGCCCTGGCTGTCCTGGAACTCACTCTGTAGACCAGGCTGGCCTCGAACTCAGAAATCCACCTGCCTCTGCCTCCCAAGTGCTGGGATTACAGGCGTGCACCACCACGCCCGGCTATCTATCTATCTATCTATCTATCTATCTATCTACCTATCTATGTGTTCCCATGAGTGGAAATATCAGGGTAACTTGTTACAGGAGCCAGTTCCCTCCTCCTACCATGTGAGACCCGAGTATTAAACTCGGGGCATCAGGCTTGGCGATGCCTTTACTGCAAACCATCTTGCTCACTCTCCCCCAAACCCCCTCTTCTGAGACAGAGTCTCACCTTTCTGTTAGGTTTGCTTCCCGTTTGCTGTGACAAAATAACTCAGCCAGGTCAGCTTAAGGGGAGCGAGGCTCGCTCATTTGCCTCACAATCCCGGGTTACAGTCCGCGCCACCGTGGGGAAGTCGAGGCAGGGAGAGACCAGCTACGCACATCACAGCCATGGACAGAAGCGGAGAGACAGGGATCGACGCATGCATGCCAGTGCTCGGCACGCTCGCTCTGCTTCAATTACATATGCCGTCAGTCTGTCTGTCTGTCATACGCCGTCGGTCTGTCAGTCTGTCTGTCTGATTTGGGTGGAGGGGAGTTTACACCGTAGGGCGTGTGCTGAGGTCAGAGGATAAATCCACTTTCCTCTTTCACCACAAATGGATTCCTGATTCAAAAACCAAGTCATGAGGCTTCACAGAAGGTACCATCTTACCTGCTAGGCCATCTCGGTGTCCTACCTTCTCCACTTTATACAGTTCAGGATCTCCCACCCACAATGAGATGGGTCTTCTCACATCAAGTAATTTAATTAAAAAAAACTTCACAGATATTCCTGAAGGCTAACCTTAATCTAGACAATCCTTCACAGGTATGCTCAGAGGCTTGGGTCCTAGGCACCAAGTTGGTAATTAGTATCGTCACAGTATCGCAGGTTGGCCTTGAACTCGGTGTGTAGCCGAGGATGGATTGAACTCTTGATCCTTCTGTATGTCCTGAGTGTTGGCACGGGTTGATATACCCAGTTTATGCAGTTTGCGCTGGGGATGGTACCCAGGGCTTTTTCCGAGTTAGCTGAGGCCCCTGTCAGCTAAACTCTGTGCCAAGCCTTTAGTGTGTTTTAGTGACCAGTCTTAACCACTGAGAGGTGGCAGCCTGAGTCCATCATCTTAACTCATGACACCACTGTGAGTGTGCTAATAGATAGAATTTACATTTCGGGAGATGGCTCAATTGTTAAGTGCTTGCCCCGTAAGCATTAGGACCTGGGTTCAAATCCCTGCCGCTCAAGGGCATAGCACTATAAGCCCAGCGCTGGGAAGGTGGAGGGAGGAGGGTGCAGGGGTTTGCTGGCCAGACAGCTGAACTGATGACGAGTTCCAGGTTTGCGTGAAAGCCCTGTCTCAGAGAAAAAGATGGCGAATGATTGGGGAAGACACCCAAAGCTGAGCTCAGAGAAAGACTTCACACAGAGAAAGACTGAAAATTTACATTCAGAAGATTTTTCTCTTTTCCTTCTTTCTAAATGGTGACAAAATATACATGTTATAAATTTATCATCTTACTAATTTAAAAAGTATTTACTTAGGGATGTAGTAGCACATATATGTAACCCCAACACTCACACTCGGGATGCAGACAGAAGTGTAGCTCTGTGAGTTCAAGACCAGCCTGGTCTACACATTGAGTTTCAGGAAACCTAAGGCTACATAATGAGACCTGTCTCAAAAAAAAATTATTTTACGTGTGTGTGTCTGTCTGTCTGTCTGTGTGTGTGTGCGTGCGTGCGTGCGTGTGTGTGTGTGTGTGTGTGTGTGTGTTCTTGCTTGCTCTCACATACTGGAGGCATGCCATGACGTATGTGTGGAGGACAGAGGACAACTTCCCGAAACTGGTTCTTTCCCACTTCTTTGATGCAGGCTCTTTCTTGTCTCTGCCATAGTGCATAGCCTAGGCTAGCTGGCCAGTGAATTTCTGGGCAGGTTTGCCATTTCCGTCTGCGATCTCGTTATAGTGCAGGGATTACAAATGTGCGCTGCTGTATCTGGCTTCTTACCTGGGTTCTGGGGACTGAAGATGGGCTGTGAGATTTACCCGGCGTCTGCTTTCCCCCTCTTTACTCGTGATCCAGTCTTCTACTATGGTGCTTCTTTGTTTTGAGACGGGTGGGCAAGGAGCAGGTTGAGGCTGTGGATGCTCTCTGAGTGCCTCATTTTCCTGATTACTGGCCCGTGTGCCCCCGCCTGGGGAATCGAACCCTGCCCAGGTCCTTTGGGTCTTATGCTATGCCTGCCTAGCACCCCCCCCCCAGCTGCATCTCTAGTACCACGTTACTTTTTTTTTTTTTTAATGTATCGTTGCTGTCTTCAGACGCACCAGAAGAGGGCGTCAGATACCATGACAGATGGCTGTGAGCCACCATGTGGTTGCTGGGAACTGAACTCAGGACCTCTGGGAGAGCAGCCGGTGCTCTTAACAGCGGAGATGTCTTTCCAGCCCCCAAAGCCCCGGCCTTACTCAGTGTTAAGTTCGCAGCTCAGTTACTTTGAGTGCGTTCATGTTGTCCTGTAAACTGTCTCCAGAATGCCGCTGGCCCTCGCAGAAAACATCCAACTTTCCCCATTCCCTCTCTTCTCACCTTGGTCACCACTATTTCCTGTATCTATTTCCTGTATCTGTGAATTTGGTTTCCCCAATACTTTTTTTTTTTTGTTTTTGTTTTTTGTTTTTTGGTTTTTTGAGACAGGGTTTCTCTGTGTAGCCCTGGCTGTCCTGGAACTCACTCTGTAGACCAGGCTGGCCTCAAACTCAGAAATCCACCTGCCTCTGCCTCTCAAGCACTGGGATTAAAGGGGTGCGCCGCCGCCCGCCGCCGCCGCCGCCACCACCAACAACAACAACCAGCTCAAATTTCTTCTTAATGTTCCTGTATATGTATGTGTATATTTGTGAGTGAGTGAGTATGCCTGTATCAAGGCATGGGCATGACAACTTTCTTGAGTCTTTTTTCTCTCTCTTTCTTTCCTTCCTTCCTTCCTTCCTTCCTTCCTTCCTTCCTTCCTTCCTTCCTTCCTTCCTTCCTTCCTCTTCTTCTTCTTCTTCTTCTTCTTCTTCTTCTTCTTCTTCTTCTTTTTCCCGAGACAGGGTTTCTCTGTGTAGCCCTGGCTGTCCTGGAACTTACTCTGTAGACCAGGCTGGCCTCGAACTCCACCTGTCTCTGCCTCCCAGAGCGCTAGGATTACAGGTGTGCGTCACCACCGCCCAGCCTTTTCTCTCTTTCTACCATGTGGGTCTCAGGGATTGAACTCAGACCCTTACAGGCTGAGTCATCTTGGCAGCCAAATGATACAGTTTTTGTCTGTGTGGCTTTATTTTACGTAGCATCATAACTTTAAAGTTCAAGTATGTTATAGCGAGTTTCATAATTCTCTTAAAAGTCTTTTATTAGCATATCCTAAGGATACACAACAATGATGATTTTTTTTTCTTTTTTCTTTTTTGCTTGTTTGAGGTTTGTCCTTTGTTTTATTTTTTTGAGAGATGGTCTTTCTACATAGCCTTGGCTATCCTGGAACGCATTATGTAGATCAGGCTGACCTCAAACTTATAGATCCTCCTGCCTCTGCCCTCCTCCCTCAGTACTACGATTAAAGGTGTACTGTGTGTGTGTGTGTGTGTGTGTGTGCACACGCGAGTGTGCGTGCATGTATGTGTGTGTGTGTGCATGTATGCACATGTATGTGTGCGTGTGCGTGCACTCATG
This sequence comes from Apodemus agrarius, assembly GCA_964023405.1. Taxonomy (NCBI): domain Eukaryota; kingdom Metazoa; phylum Chordata; class Mammalia; order Rodentia; family Muridae; genus Apodemus; species Apodemus agrarius. The sequence goes on from OZ030005.1 coordinate 10,526,692, forward strand.
TGCATGATCACTATTGAAAATGTGTACCAGAGTGAGCAAACAAAACAAAACAAAACAAAACAAAACAAAACAAAACAGACTAGAGAGATGGCTCAGCGGTTAAGAGCACTGACTGCTCTTCTGAAGGTCCTGAGTTCAAATCCCAGCAACCACATGGTGGCTCACAACCGTCCATAATGAGATCTGACGCCCTCTTCTGGTGTGTCTGAAGACAGCTACAGTGGACTTACATATAATGATAAATAAATCTTAAAAAAAAAAAAAAAAAAAAAAAGATGTGAACCACCATGCCCACCTTGGAGTGGCTTTGAAAACAATATTACGTAGCCTGGGGGATCCAGGAGCTGCCTGGGATGACCTTGAACTCTTGATGCTCCTGCTGGGACGGCAGGCTTATCTGCCACCAGCTTGGTTTAGGAGGTTCTGGGGAATCAAACCAAGGTACTCTGGTGCAGCAGGCCAACTCCCTAAGCACTGAGCTACATCGAAAGCACAATTCCTTTTTAACGGTTGGAAACCTGGGCGGTGGTGGCGCACGCCTGTAATCTCCCAAAATCTTTTCATTTGCATCTTAGCCTGTTCATTTATTTTTTCATTACAAGCTCTATGCCCCCTTCCTTTTTCCCGCTCCGTAAGCCAGGCTGATCTCTAACTTGCTGTGTAACCAAGGATAGCTGCCAACTTCTGAACCTCCTGCCTCTATCTCCTGGTGCACCACCAGGTCCTGTTTATGTGGTATCGGGTATAGAACGGGCATTGCGCACGTCAGGCAAGCACTCTCCCAACAGGGCTGCATCCCCAGCCCCGACTACAAGAACGCATTCAGCATTTCCTACGGATGTGGCCGTGTTTGGGATACCGGAAATGCATCGATGCGCATCCCAGATGCTGGCAGTCCAGTGGTGGGTGTTTGAACCCTGTGGTGCGAGTTCTGCTTCTGCTTCCTTCGTCCATCAGTGCTGAATCGCTGAGCCTTTCTGTGCCTTGTTTTCCACATCTGCACAATGGGTGCGGTCTGGAGCTTCTGTAGTTGTGATACAACACCACCACCAAAAGCAACTTAGGGGGGAAAAAGTTTATTTCATCTTACAGTTTATAGTCTATCATCCAGGGAAGTCAGGGTAGGAACTCAAGGCAGGAACCGGAAGTCAGACAATGGAGCAGAGACCATGGAGGAACACTGCCTCTGGCTTGCTCCTCGTGAGGTGCTCGGCCTGTTTTCTTACAGCAGTCAGAGCCACCAGCCGAGGGGCTGTACCGCCAACAGTGACCTGGGCCCTCTCATACCACTCACCAGTCAGGAACATACACCATCGGCTCTCCCACAGACGAGTCTGGTGGGAGCATGTTTCTTAGTTAAGATTTTTCTCTTTCAGCCGGGCGTTGGTGGCACACACCTTTAATCCCAGCACTTGGGAGGCAGAGGCAGGCGGATTTCCGAGTTTGAGGCCAGCCTGGTCTACAAAGTGAGTTCAGGACAGCTAGAGCTACACAGAGAAACCCTGTCTCGAAGAAAAAAAAAGATTTTTCCTCTTTCAAAATTACTCTAGCTTGTGCCAAATTAACACAAAACTCACCAACACAGGTTATAATAGATAACAGAACATTCGATTATGTTCCAGGCAAAATGTGTTAAATTTCTATATCTGGATCCTATCTTCACATCAACATGAGTTAGATCCTATCTTTTGGATTTTTTTTTTTTAATTTGTGAAGGCACAGATGCAATTAGTATATATGTTTTTAAAAGTCACAAAATAAGGATGGTATAGCCCAACAGGAAACAGTAGAATTTTTTTAAATTATTTTTATTTTCTGTGTATATATGTTCTGCCTCAATATATGTATGTACACTGTGTGCATACCTGGTGCCCACAGAAAACCAAAAAGACTTTTGGAACCACAGTGAGAGATGGTGGATAGGTGGCACAGTGAGTCTTTTTTTGTAATTCGATATATTCTTTATTTACATTCAAGTGATTTTCCCTTTCCTGGATCCCCCCTCCCCGAAAGTCCCATAAGCCCTCTTCCCTCCCCCTGTTCCCCAATCCACCCCTTCCCGCTTCCCTGTCCTGGTATTCCCCTACACTGCTGCACTGAGCCTTTCCAGGACCAGGGGCCTCTCCTTCCTTCTTCTTGGGCATCATTTGATATGTGGATTGTGTCTTGAGTATTCCAAGATTCTAGGCTAATATCCGTTTATCAGTGAGTGCATACTATGAGTGTTCTTTTGAGACTGGGTTACCTCATTTAGGATGATGTTCTCCAGCTCCATCCATTTGTCTAAGAATTTCATTAATTCATTGTTTCTAATGGCTGAATAGTATTCCATTGAGTATACATGCCACATTTTCTGTATCCATTCCTCTGGTGAGGGACATCTGGGTTCTTTCCAGCTTTGGCTATTATAAATAAGGCTGCTATGAACATAGTGGAGCATGTATTCTTATTACATTCAGGGGAATCCTCTGGGTATATTCCCAGGAGTGGTATGGCTGGGTCCTCCAGAAGTATCATTCCCAGTTTTCTGAGGAACCGCCAGACTGATTTCCAGACTGGCTGTACCAGCTTGCAACCCCACCAGCAGTGGAGGGGTGTTCCTCTTTCTCCACATCATCGCCAGCACCTGTTTTCTCCTGAGTTTTTCATCTTAGCCATTCTGACGGTGTGAGGTGGAATCTCAGGGTTGTTTTGATTTGCATTTCCCTGATGACTAATGATGTTGAACATTTCTTTAGGCGCTTTTCAGCCATCCGATATTCCTCCGGTGAAAATTCACAGTGAGTCTTAGGAACTCAATCTGGGTCCTCTGCAAGGGCAAGAAGTGCACCATCTCTCCAGCTCCCAAAGTGGGATCCTGTTCTGTACATGACACCAACCTTATCTCTTTATTTTTCATTAAATTTAATTAATTAATTACTTTAACGGAGGTGGGCATGTTCTTTCCAGGTTGCAGGGTTGGTGGCAAGCACCTTTGCCCATGGAACCCCCTGACCATCTCCTTACTTCTTTTGTGTGTGTGTGTGTGTGTGTGTGTGGTATATATATGTGTAGTGTGTCTCTCTGTGTGTGTATGTGCGTGTGCACACACACACACATGCATGAACATGCATGCAGAAGGCAGAAGAGGATGTCCTGATGTATGCACTATCAGGCTTTGCTTCCTTAAGACAGGATCTCCCACTGGACCTGAAGTTAGACGGGCAAGTAGCTAACCCCAAGGATCCTCCCGTGCCTGATCTCTTGCCTCCAGCGCAGGCATATGTGACAGTGTCTGGTTTTTGTTCTTTTTTTTAAGTGGGTGCTGGGATTTGAACTCAGGTCCTCATGCTTGTAGAGCAAGTGGTTTTACCCACTGAGCCACCTCTCAAGCCCCAAAGGGGTCTCTTTGACTGCTTATCAAATAAGTGTGTTAATCAACACGGGAAGCATTTAAACTAGTGGGTCTTCACGGGTTACTCAGCGCCTCAGACTCATTCTTTCCAGTTCTTTCCTTTATCCTCATTTCTTCCCCTATGATCCTTTGCCCGACTTGTTCTAACTTCTTTCTGCCATCTTTATAGTCATTCATTACTCCATCCGTCCACCCATCCCTTCCTGGAGGCATCCAGAGAGCCAGGCTCTCATTGGTCAGGACAGGAAGTCAGACCTTAGCCCCTCCCCCTCCAGGACCCGGCAGCCTGCAGAAAAGAAAGTATCAGGAAGGCTACCTGAGAGCCGGGCGGTGGTGGCGCACGCCTGTAATCCCAGCACTTGGGAGGCAGAGGCAGGCGGATTTCTGAGTTCGAGGCCAGCCTGGTCTACAGAGTGAGTTCCAGGACAGCCAGGGCTACACAAAGAAACCCTGTCTCGAAAAAACCACAAAAGGAAAAAAAAATGAAAGCCTACCTGATGCATGTACTTACGAGGCTCAGCTCAGGGAACTCAGCCCTAGAAAGAGGAACTGGTTCGACTCCGTGTGTGGCGTGTGTGCCCGTGCCCTTGAGGTGTCTCTGCAGAAGAACTATTACATCTGCAAAGAGCCACAGGCCGGAGCTAGCTTACCGCTGAGAATACACGCATTCATGCGATTCGTTTTCCTCCCGCTATGCGCCACAAGCAGTAAAACAGAGTCTGTTCCCACAGATGAGATGGACAGGTTCTAGCCGGGTGGAGGACGAGGATCAGAGAGAGGCAGGGTAAAGCGGCAACATGATCTTTGGGTGCTCAGGAAGCGCGATGTTTTCCGAGTCCCTGGTGTTTCCACGCATTTTCACACTTCCTAACAAGCTTAGGGTACAAGGGTGCCTCGACGTGGCAGTGGCCAACACTGATTTGCTTGCAGGGGAAATGGGAAGCCACATAAATTGAGCGGTATTTTCTTCGTTCCCTCTCCCCTTTTCTTTCTTTTTTTTCCTTTCTCTTTCTCTTTCTTTTTTCTTTCTTTCTCTCTCTTTCTCTTTCTTTCTTTCTTTCTTTCTTTCTTTCTTTCTTTCTAATTTGTTTTTTTCGAGACAGGGTTTCTCTGTGTAGCCCTGGCTGTCTTGGAACTCACTCTGTAGACCAGGCTGGCCTCGAACTCAGAAATCCGCCTGCCTCTGCCTCTGCCTCTGCCTCTGCTGGGTTTACAGGCGTGCGCTACCACCGCCCGGCTTCCCCTTTTCTCCTATTTTCGCTCTTATTTTAAATATCCTAGTCTGACCTCAAAACTCTGTGTGGCCCAGTGACCTTGAACTTCCTCCTTCCTTTACATAGTGCTGGATTTCAGGCTTGTACCTTTCTCTCTCTCTCTCTCTCTCTCTCTCTCTCTCTCTCACACACACACACACAGACACACACACACACACAGACACAGACACACACACACACTCTTAATATAGGTGGGGAACAGATCTGAGGGGTGAAAAGTTTGACCCGACACCAGTTGGGCACTAGGATTCCCACCTCTCAATCAGCCCCGAGAGAGCGGCGAGGACAGGGATAGTGGTCTGGGGGCGCGCATTTGAGTAGGGGAGGGTCTTCTTAGACACTTAGGGTCGCCCCTCCCCTGACTCTGAAGACCGCCCCCCACCGTCCCCCATCCCCTCTCCAGGGTTGAAAAGAGGTGTCTGCGTGAAGATCAACCACTTCCCGGAGGACACGGACTACGACCACGACAGCGCGGAGTACCTGCTCCGTACGTGGGGGGTCAAGGATCCGGGTGGGATGACGAAGGCGAGGGGAGGAGGAGGGGACTGGGCGGAGCTTGGACCTCAAGCCTAGATTAGAGTTTCCCAGCCAATCCAGGCCCAGATGCTCATTTCCCCGGCCTAGGGTGGCGATTGGTCGGCTAGCTGTCTATAGCCTGACAACTTTATATAGTAAAGGCTTGTAGATTGGCTCTCGTGGCGATCAGGCAATCTGCAGTCCGAACTGCTACTCCCCCGGGGAAGTGTGTGGTGTGGTTGGGCTGTTATCCCGAGAACGTGGAAAAGCCTTAATTATGATTGGTTGCTTTAACCGGGCTCAGAAATCGCAGAATCTGATTGTCGAGGGTTTCAGGAAAGGGGTCGAGGGTTCCTTTTCTAAAAGAACGAGTGGAAAGGGAGAGAGAGGGATAAAGAAAAAAAAGAAAGAAAGAAAGGCGGGGGAGGGGCATAAACACGCAGGGAGGGAACCAGGGATGAAAATGGAGATACAGGGAGGAGAGGACGAAGACAGAGAAAAGGAGTGGGAGAGAGAAAATGTGATAAAGGTGCAGAGAGAAAGGAGGGGAAATGGGGAAGAAAAAGAAAAAAAAACTTTTTTTTAAAAAGGAGGGAAAAATGAGACAAAAAACCAAAGTGGCAGAACGAGCGAACTAAATTTAACTAAGCGGAGAGGGAAGCAGGCAGGAGGCGCGGTGGGCCCGGGGCGCAGCGGCCCGCCTGACCGCCCTCGCCTTTTCCTCTCGTCCCCTCTCTTTTCTTTCTTGTCCCCTAGGAGTAGTCCGGGCCTCCAGCATCTTTCCTATCCTGAGCGCCATCCTGCTGCTGCTCGGGGGCGTGTGCGTAGCTGCCTCCCGCGTCTACAAGTCCAAAAGGAACATCATCCTGGGCGCAGGGATCCTGTTCGTCGCAGCAGGTGAGAGGCAGAGGGAAGGGGCGGCGGGGCCCACCCACGGGCGCGCGCGCGCGTGTCTGCGGGTGCATGGGCGCGTGCAGCTGCAAAGCTAGCCTGCCCCAAGCGCCCCCTGGGGACCGGAGCTTTCCTAGGCGCCTCCCGAGCTGTGCCGCCTCCGCCTGGGTAAGGTGGATTTAGGTTTAGTCTTTTAGCCTGCTTAGACTGCGGGTAAAGTGGGAGGGAAGAAGGGGAGTTTCCCTGGCTGTTTTAGAGACTAAACAGGGAGGCGTCTGGGAAGGGGGAGGGGACCTGAGACACTTGGAGTCTAAGGATAGGGAGATGGGGCTGGCCTTAGGAAGATAGGGACTGAAGAAGAAGAAAATGACCTGGGTAGATCCTAAAAGGGGCTAGTCCTAAAAAACCTTCTAACCTAGAGGCTCTCAACCTGTGGGTCACAATACCCATGGGGGGCACCGAGTGACTCTTTCACAGGGGTCGCATATCAGATGTCCTGCATATCAGATATTTATATTACGATTCATAAAGGTAGCAAAATCTCAGTTATGAAGTAGCAATGAGAATAATTTTATGGTTGGGGGTCGCCACAGCATAAGGAACTGTGTGAAAGGGTCCCAGCGTTAGGATGGTTGAGAGCTACTGCTCTAGGCTCAGGGAAAGGAAACTGAGGGCTGCGAGTGGGAAGGACTTGGGTTTACCTGTGTGAGGAGGAAGGCTGGCCATTGTCTCAGTCAGGGTTTCTATTCCTGCACAAACATCATGACCAAGAAGCAAGTTGGGGAGGAAAGGGTTTATTCAGCTTACACTTCCACACTGCTGTTCATCACTAAAAAAGTCAGGACAGGAACTCAGGCAGGTCAGGAAGCAGAGGCCATGGAGGGATGTTCCTTACTGGCTTGCTTCCCCTGGCTTGCTCCGCTTGCTTTCTTATAGGAACCCAAGACTACCAGCCCAGAGATGGCACCACCCACAAGGGGCCCTCCCCCCTTGATCACTAATTGAGAAAATGCCCCACGGCTGGATCCCATGAGGGCGTTTCCTCAACTGAAGCTCTTTTCTCTGTGCAAACTCCAGCCTGTGTCAAGTTGACACACAAAACCAGCCAGTACAGCCATTTTCTGGAAAATTCAAAAGGAGAGAGGTTATGCAAGACGCTAGACCTAGGCCAGGATGTGGAGTTGGTGTCCTCAAGAGTTAAGGCCTTGGGTTGTGACTGTGACGGGGTGCACAGGGCCCTGGGTTCCATCCTCGGCAAAGAATAAGCCTGAGGTAGTGGTGCCTGCCTGTAATCCAGGAGGATCAGAGACTCAAGGATCAGCCTTGACTGCACAGAGAGTCTGAAGACAGCCTAGGCATTGTAGGAAAGCTCAAAATAAAGCCCCCTCCCCCACAAAAAAAAAAAAAAAAAAAAAAAAAAAAAAAAAAAAAACAGAGTCTAGGGTAGGAGATACCCAGGATAGTACATAGTACATCTTTAGGAGCAGAGCTGAGACTCGCTCATTGATGGTAAGATTGGGGCTGGAAAGTGGGGTAGACTGCAGAAGAGTCTCCCTTCTACACGAGGGATGGAGTTTAGGCCAGTGGAAACTGAGCTTGCTTAGATTCTACAGGATGGTTTAGAAGAATGTGCACAGGACTGAGACGGCCTCGCCCCTGTGGGGATTAGCTTACCTGTGGGGTTTAGACTCCTAGAAGGGAGTTTTAACCCGTTTAAATGGCAGGGTGTGTGTTGTAGAGAGGGGTGGTCTAGGTCTGCACGGGGGAGGGGCTATCTAGGTCTGGAAGAGGTGAAAGTCTAGCCCATCCCTACAAGGCCTGGGGGTCTATAAAGCTGGAGGTTGGGCCTGGAGCACAAAGGCGATCTATTCTAAGAAGGGCGAACTTGAGGCTAGCCAGAGTGAATTAGGCCACCCACCAAGGCAAGGACTCTCTAAGGCAGGGACAGAGCCTAGACACTTACGGTGGAATTACGTCATTAGCATCAAAGGAAGAGGGAGGGGCCTGAGGAAGATACAGGGTTATACTTTGGACAGGAGCTGGAAACCGAGCCTACCAGTGGTGGTTGAGCCTAGATATGGCAGAGCAGAGTTTAGGCCAGTGGAGGCTAGACAGAAGGAGTAGAGCCCAGACTACCTGGGGGGGTGATCCCTAGACAGTGGGAAAGAATTAAGATTATTAGGATAAGAGGCAGGCGGATTTCTGAATTCAAGGCCAGCCTGGTCTACAGAGTGAGTTCCAGGACAGCCAGGGCTATACAGAGAAACCCTGTCTCGAAAAACAACAACAACCCCCGCCCAAAAAAAGATTATTAGGATAGAGAACAGACCTTGGGCTTCTCTGTTAGAGTTTTGACTGTTGGAGGCAGGATTCCTGAGGCAGAGTTAGCTCATTGGTGTGGCACTTAAACTTCGTAAGGGTAAAGTTCAAACCAACGACAGTGGGGCTTAGACTCCTGGGGTGGAATTTAGTCCCGTAAAGGTCAAACAGGGTTTATACTGCTGGGTAGGGTTTAGGCCAGTGGGGCAGGGCTCAGATTGCTGGAGTAGAATTTAGCCCAGCAGAAATAGGGATGGAGTTAGATTAATGAATAAAGGATTTAAGTAAGACTCCTGGGTGGAATTTAGTCCAGCAGAGAGAGCTCTTAGCCTCTTAGACTAGTGGACTACTTAGACTCCCAATGTGGGTGAGACTTAGACCAGGTGGGCAGGACTTAAGACTCTTGAGGTGGAGTTGAACTCGGTGGGATCAAGGCTTAGACACTTTGAGTAGTTTGGAGTCCGGTGGGTCTCGGGGCTGAGACTCCCGGGGTGGGGTTTAGCCAGTGGGGTACCTGGCTTAGCGTCTTGGGGCTTTAAGACAGTCGGGAGCCCTGGGGCCCTGGCGGCCTCGAGGCTCCCACATGACCGTCTCCATCCAGGCTTGAGCAACATCATCGGGGTGATTGTGTACATATCGGCCAACGCGGGCGAGCCAGGCCCCAAGAGGGACGAGGAGAAGAAGAACCACTATTCGTACGGCTGGTCCTTCTACTTCGGCGGGCTGTCCTTCATCCTGGCCGAGGTGATCGGCGTGCTGGCCGTCAACATCTACATCGAGCGCAGCCGGGAGGCACACTGCCAGTCTCGCTCGGACCTGCTCAAGGCCAGCGGCGGCGCGGGCGGCAGTGGTGGGAGCGGCCCCTCGGCCATCCTCCGTCTGCCCAGTTACCGCTTCCGCTACCGCCGCCGCTCCCGCTCCAGCTCCCGAGGCTCCAGCGAGGCGTCGCCGTCGCGGGATGCGTCTCCCGGCGGCCCCGGGGGCCCGGGCTTCGCCTCCACGGACATCTCCATGTACACGCTCAGCCGCGACCCGTCCAAGGGCAGCGTGGCCGCGGGGCTGGCGAGCGCCGGGGTCGGCGGCGGCGGCGGCGGCGGCGGCGGCGGGGGCGGGGGCGGCGTGGGCGCCTACGGCGGGGCGGCCGGGGCGGCGGGGGGCGGCGGGGCGGGCTCGGAGCGGGACCGCGGGAGCTCGGCGGGCTTCCTCACGCTGCACAACGCCTTCCCCAAGGAGGCGGCGTCCGGCGTCACGGTCACGGTCACCGGACCGCCCGCCGCGCCCGCGCCCGCGCCGCCCGCTCCCGCAGCGCCCACGCCCGGGACCCTGTCCAAAGAGGCTGCGGCGTCCAACACCAACACGCTCAACAGGAAAACCACGCCCGTGTAGGGAAAGCCGGGGGGCGTGTCCGGGGCGCGTGCGCGGGCGCGCGTGCAACGAGGCCGCCGGATCGGGGTGCCCCCCCCCAGGTCTATGCCTGCGAGCGCGCCGGACACCGCTGGGCCTTCCAGCCCCTCTCTCCGCACCACCTCCCCGACCCCCCCCCACTCCGAAGCAGGGACCCTTGGGGGAGGGGGCCGGGCCGGGGGGAAAAAGGGGTTCCAGCGTGGGAGCGCTGTGGTTTATTTTTGTGTTGGGAAGATCTCAGGGGAGGGAGGGAGGGCCTGTGGTGTTTTTTGCAGTTTTGAGATGTTTTCTTTTTAAATGTTTTGCTGTGTGCATGTGGGGGCGGGGCGGGGGGAGGGGAGGGAGGGACTCCCAGCCCAGCCCAGCCCAGCCCAACTCCTGGAGAGGGGCTCCTAGCACATGAATATAGAGTTCCATCTACAACTATCTAAACACATGTTCTGTATAAAGAGGCAGACCAACAGCCGGCAAAGGCCTGGGGAGGGACGCGCGGCCCAGTTAGTTCACCTTTTCATTCATCTTTCAACAAGGGCTTATTAAGCACCTACTGTGTGCCAGGCGGTGGTACAAAAGGTGGTGCTAGGGAGGAGGGACATAAACGCAAGGCGCATCTGTTCATTCATTCCTGGGAATTTTATGTGTGTGAGCGCGCATAACCGCTAGGCATTTGTACCCACCGCTGAACACACGGGCCGGAAGAAAACAGGGTCCCGGCATCTTCCGAGAGTCCGAATCTTGTACTTGAGACAACCGTTAATCGCAGAATCACGTACATACCCGGTAAATGGCAGGTAGAAATGTAGAGGCCCCCCGGGCTGTTGCTCAGGGCTGTGTCCGACACAAGCCCTGGGTTCCACTCCCAGCGGTGCACACACTAGGCATTGCGGTAAACACCGGTGATTCCAGCACTGGAAGGTGACTCCTAAGGTCAGGGGTTCCAGGTTCTCCTGGGCTGTCTATTTGAATGTTGACGTTGAGGCCAACCTGAACTATGAGACTCTTGCATTTAAAAAAAAAAAAAAAAAAAAAGGTACAAGTTCTGGGGTGGGTAGGGTTCAGAGATGCCACAGAGGGTTCCAAGAGGGGGTAATTAACTTTGGGGTTCTTAGGGGGGATGGAGGTCATTAACTCCAGTTTTTGCACTGACAGAAAATGGTACTAGCCAGTCAGACCTCGGGTGAGGCAGGAGATTTGACATGTCAAGGTTCTAGGGACAGGAAGACATTTCCACTTCCAGGCTGCGAAGTGTCTGGTTTGCTTGGGCCAAGAGCCTGGAGACAAGCTGGTTCAAGGCTTAAGTGAGGACTTATAAGGTCGGCAAAAAGGACCATGAATTGGCTTTAAGCAGGAATGGAGCATAAAGACAGGGACTCTGAGGCGAGCGTTAAGAGGCAGAGGTCCCTTACTGGAGGTAAACGCCCTTACAGGAACGTTGGCTCTTGGGTGTGGCACCTGGTGTTGACAAGGAGGCTCAGGCAGCCATTTTTTTATTCATTCAGCCACTCCCCCACTTACTAAGCATTCTGTGCTGTGTGAGTTGGGATCTGGGGTGACGGGTCACTGCCCTGCTTTCAGTGTCAAAATCATGCTACACAGGCCGGGGAGTGAGTGCTGTCTCAGGGTCACATTGCTCACCAGAGAAGACAACTGCCCAATGCAGGAGATGGGACGTCCTAGAGCACGGGAGATGAGAGCAACGTGGGCGAAAACCCAGGGAAGCAAGACAGCAAGCTGTGCCTGGGGTAGAGGCGGACGACAAGGACAGTGACTCCGGGATGCTGAAGTCCGAGGGCAACCTTGAGGGGTGGGGTGATGGATCTGCACGCCAGAGTCTTAACAGTGCCCCGAGTTCTAGGCTGAGGGGCCTGGGCTTTCTTTTAAAGGGGAGTGAGAGAGAAAGACAGCAGAACTGAACAGGTTAGGGGGTTTTAGGGTAGACACAGAGAAGGGGCTTAGCCGTCACTCAGCAGGCAGAGAGAGGTCTACACGCCGGCGATGCTGGAGATTAAGCATGCTTTTCTGTCTGCCCCGCCTTTAAATGACTTCCAAGAGGAAAGCCAGACAGTCTCAGAGGACACAAGGAAAGAGTGGCTCTAGCATTAGCACCGGTGGTGGCAGTGCGGGGACAGCAGAATCAGACTGAAGAGGGAAAGCGTGGGGCCTGGGTCTGAGAAAGGTGCTTTCGGGGAGACCTCGTGAATGGTGCGTAATCTGTGCTTGTGAGGCTGAGGCAGGAGGACTGTCGATTTGAGGTTGACGCCAGCTATCAAGCTGATTCCTCAAAAATGTGGACTATCGGCTTAGTTGGGAGAGTGATCATCCAGTGTTCCTAAGGCCCTGGGTTCAATGCTTAGCATTGTATAAAGCAGGCATAGCAGTGAGTGCGTGTGACCCCTGCGTTTCCGAGGTGCAAGCGGTAGGACTGAAGTCTGAGACATCCTCAGCTGGGCACCGAGACCGAGGCCGGCCTGTGATCTACACCGTTGGGAGAGGAGAGGGGACTGGAAGGTGGGAAGGCTGAGCCAGGCATCTCGGAGGAAATCCCGGAGGGCGGCCCAGGAAGAGGTTCTGGGAGGTGGGGAAAGGAATGTAAATTAGTGGCCCTGGGAAGGGCTTAGTGCAGGGAGGGTGAACTGTTCTGAGGCCTGATGGGATCTGTAGTCCAAAGGTCAAACCCAACACAAAGGAAGTAGGGGGTGGGCAAGAGGAGGAGTGAGGGGTGGGGTTGAGGAGGGGGCGAGGCAGAAGAGATCAAAGTCAGGTGTGTTTCAGAAATAACAAAGAAGAAGGCAATCCTGAGGGAGGAGAGGGAAAAAAAAAAAACTAAAACAGAGGCTGGAAAGCTTGTCAATAAAAGGTAAGGCATTGCAAAGACATGAGACAGGAACAGAAAACCTAAACCTCACAGAGAGGCAGATGACATTGTGAGGTGGGGCAGAATATCTCTGTGTAGACCAGGCTGGTCTGGAGTTCACATAGGCCTGCCTCTACCTCCTGAGAACTGGGACTAAAGGTATACCACCACACCTTTTATTTTATTTTATTCTATCTTTTTGTTTTGTTTTGTTTTGTTTTTCGAGACAGGGTCTCTCTGTGTAGCCCTTGCTGTCCTGGAACTCACTCTGTAGACCAGGCTGGCCTCGAACTCAGAAACCCACCTGCCTCTGCCTCCCAAGTGCTGTGATTAAAGGCATGCGCCACCACCACCCAGCATCTTTTAATATTAAAGAAGCAGTGGCCTGGAGAGGTGGCTCAGTGGTTAAGGGTGCTAACAGCTCTGTCAGAGGACCAGAGTTCCGATCCCAGAAGCCACATCAGGTGGCCTATGACTCCAGACTCAGGGGATCCAACACTGTCATGATCTCCGTGGGTCTACCTCCTCAGGCAAGGGCATGTGCCTTTTCTCCTCTCTTTCCATCCTCACCCCTCTCTCACACACGGGACATGCACACATGCACGTACAACTACAAGAAGAGAAACTGGTTTTTAATCTAGCCCTGGCGATGCAGAGCTCAGGAAGCTGAGGAGGGAGGATCGACTGCTTTCTGAGTTCAAGGCTAGCCTGGTGAGACTACGTTTCCAAGGGAAAAGCACTATGAGGGTTGAAGATATAAATCAGTGGGAGGGCAGTTGCCTAGAACTCCCCAAGGAAGGGCTGGGAGCTGGGCTCTGTGATAAGAGCCGTTGCCTACCCTGTGTGAGGAGCCGGAATCAATCACTGGTGCAAAAAAAGAAGGAGCAGAAAGGAAAGGAAAGAAAAAGGCAGTTTGTCCTAGATCATCTGAACTGAAGAGACGCCTAACCTCGCGGTTTACAGGAAGCCTAAATGTTTGGGACTAGATAGCCTCTCAAGGTACGCCAAGTAGCAGCCTTAACCGGTCCCTCTAATTTTCACCTCTAACCCCGATAAACCCACCGTGTGAATCCATGAAAGGATTAACCCGTTGACTGAGCCTTCAGGATCAAATCATTTCCCCAAAGCCCAACAATTCAAAACCACGTTCTTAATATCCCCCCTGTGGGGGGACATTTCATATTCAGACCACAGCAAGTGGCAAGAAGACAGGCAGGGACTGCTAGTTGGGGACCTCTGCAAGAGAGAGAGGCAGTAAATACGGAAGGTCGAAGGTCGGTAAAGGAAGGCTAAGCAGAGGGCTGCGGGGCGGGCCGAGGAGCGCTTGTTCTTTTTGCATTCACAAGGCCCTGGGTTCAGTCCCCGACACGTCCTAAACTCTGTGTGGTGGTGTCTGCACATGCTGCAACCCAGCGGTTGGGAGCTGAAGGCAGGAGGCTCGAACATTCAAGGTCATTTTTTTTTTTGGCCGCAAGAAATCTGAAGCGAGCCTGAGATTCACGCGATATTTTATAAAAAGAAATAAAATATGGGGAACCAAAACCAAAGCAAACAAAAGAAAAGCAGGAGTTAGGAGTGCTGGCTGGTGCGTACCGTAGAAAACCCCAGCCCTCCACAAACTGAAACAAGAATGAGGTGCAGTCCCCAGGCCACCCTGGCTGCACGGTGAGACTCTCTCCACTGACTGCAAAAGCTGCAGAGGATGAGGTCGCCAGTGACAGGCCAGAGCCACGCAGAATGAGCTGGTTGAGATGAGGGGAACGAACCAGGGTGAGTAAGATACACACAAACTCCTAAGAGAAGGGAACAAAAGACAGGGGGGGAGCCCTCGGAGCCTCGCGGGGTGACGGTGGCGGTGGAATCATACTGTCTTCCACCTCTTCCCTCTCTGGTAGGAAATATCAGGAGAGCTTTAAAGAAAAGCATGCTGGGGCCATAGCTTTATTAAAAACAAACAAGCAGAACAAACCAGAATCTTGTTACTGTGAAAGGGTTGGGTGGAGAGTGGTGAACGTCTGTAATCCAGCACTCGAGAGGTGGAGACAAGAGGAACAGGAGTTCAAAGCCATCCTTGACTACGTGTGAGACTGTCTCCCAAGCAAAACTTGAGGGCCTAGGAAGACTTTCCCAGTATGCAGGAGACCCCTGGTTGTATCCCCAGCACTGTATAAAAAGGCATGGTGGCTCTTGCCTATAAACAGTATTTGGAAGATGAAGGCAAGAAGATCAGGAGTGTATGAGACCCTTTATCAAACACAGAAAAAAAAATCAAAGGGGGAGCGGACATTAGGGGTGTGAGAGCTAGGAATCTGAGTTGAAGCTGCACCCTTACATACTGACTAGAAGACTCTAGGTAGGAGGGAGGGGCCAAGGGTTCTTTTCTGGACTTGCCCAGTTGGTGATGCCTCTGGAAACCCAAGTCAGGGTATCAGATAGCCAGTTGATTATGACAGGAGTGGTGAGGAGGTCACAGCTGAAAATACAAGTCTTAGTAACCTCAGCATTCAGAAGACATTTAATGCCACGGAATGGGATACCTTGGAAAGGTAATGTGGATAGAGTTATGACTCCGGTCAGAAATTTGGGAACTTCTAAGTCATCTCCATGAAAGGGAGTGGCCTGGGTGGGGTAGGCAGAAAGTCAGACCCTCTTGCAGGGCAAAAGAAGTGTTGGTGGGGTGTATGGCTTCTGTTTAGAATCCCCCAGTGAGGGGCTGGGGGCGTGGCTCAGGGCTAGAGCATCTGCCCTAGAATCCCCCAGTGAGGGGCTGAGGGCGTGGCTCAGTGGTAGAGCCCCTGCCTAGAATCCCCCAGTGAGGGGCTGGGGGCGTGGCTCAGTGGTAAAGCCCCGCCTAGAATCCCCCAGTGAGGGGCTGGGGGCGTGGCTCAGGGGTAGAGCATCTGTTCTAGGTTCAATCCCCAGCACAGACGTAAGGAGGAAGAGGGAAAGCACGTAATGATTTAAGGAGGAGGAAGCCAGCCACGTGTGCCCAGTGCTGCCGAGGGCTAGGAAACGACCTGGAAGACTAGAAGGTTTATTAATGTGAACAGGGTGACAAGCTCAATAGGAGGTGACTGCAGTCCGGTTTCAGAGACAGAAACCTGATCCAGCGAGAGGGGGAGGGGTGCGTGGGAAGAAGGGGGAGACAGAATCCAAGCAACCGTTCTTTTGGTATGAAAATGATGAAATGAATGTAGTGGCCCATGACTACAACCCCAGAACTAAAGTGACTGAGGCAGGGGGATCACCACAGTTCAAGGCATGCCTGAGCTTCAGAGAGGGACATTTTCTTAAAACAATTAAAAAAAGAAAAAAAAACTTTAAAGAGGGTCAGTGAGATAGCGCTTGCTGTCAGGTTTGACAACCTGAGTTCGATTCCCACCCTGGGACCCACACGACAGAAGAAAAGCGCTGACCCTTCTGACCTCCACACGCACCATGACACACATGCCCTGAGACCCCACAAAGCGAATACTTTTTTTTTTTTCCATTTAAAAATAAAAAGGGAAAGCGACCAGGAAAACGGATGGCCAAGAAGACAGCAAATACACACGGGATTTCCACAGCTACCGAAGCAGATGGGACTGAGAAATATGGGGAGAGCCAGGGGTCAGAAGAGGGGAGACCAGCTCGATTGCAGGCAGGAAAGAGGGGTGCAGGAGGGCTTCCAAATCGGGGCTGCGCTGCCCACCCACCAGAGCCCGCTGATGACACCGTGGATCTCGCTTGGAGAGCCCATCAAGCCCTAAGCGGATCCGGTGACATTTTCTTCGTTCGGTAAGGACAACTCGGTACTCAGTCACGCCTTCTGAAGGCTTGGAGATGCCAGTCCCCTGTCATTTCAGAACTGTGACCGCCCTGTCCAGGAATGGGGGAGAGAAGTAGCCAAGTAGAGACAGAGCTGAGTGTTCTGGTGGGCTTTGCAGACACTGAAGAGGGAAAGGGTCACGTCTTTCCTAGTCTGGGGGGAGGGAGCCGTGCGCACGCCACCTCATTCATTCACCGGCACTTCATTCATTCACGGTACCCGGTTGCAGTGTTTAAGGCTTCTCCTCGTATAGCTGGCCTTGAAATGCACACTGGAGAGGACCATGACCAGCTGGCCCAGTCTGGTGGGAGAGTCACATACAAGCAATCACCAAGGGCAGTACGCATCATTCCAACCAAAAAGTCCAGATCGGGGCCAGCAGAGGTGGCATGTGTGTTCTAAGGGCCTGGTCATGGCACCGGACGCACCTGGAGGAAGGAGCCACCATGGGGGGGAGGGGGGAAGGAGTTGGTGAACGGTGGGTCCCACCTGGTCCACAGAAGGGCTGAGAGGGAGTGAAGGGTTAGGAATCTGGCCCTACCGCCATGCTATCCCCTGTCTGGGTCTCTGCCCCTGGGGGAGCTGAAACTGTAATAACGGGACCCCAGGGGCGGCACCCAGTCTAATACATTCAGTAAGGACAGTCGCTCTGCTCCACCCTAATTCCCTAGAGTCTTTCTTTTTTTTTCTACTTCCTGGGGGACTGAGGACTTGAACACTGAAACCGATCTAAGGACACCGAGGATTCTGGCCACAGGGCCCTCTTCCAGGTTTTGGAGGATAGGTTTAGACAACTCTAGGAATGCAAGCCCTAGCTCTTCTCCTTCCTCAGACCCTGGAGCCCCACCCCCACCCCACCCCCCACTCCCACTCCCACTCCCCTGTCCCGACTGAAGAGTCAGTTTCCAGTCCTCCTCTCTCAGACCCAGAGTCCACACCCTAGTCGTTCTCCTTCAGGGCCGGACGCCTATCCTGATGCTCTCCTCCCACATACCTAGGAGTTGAGTCCTTCTTCCCGAAACCCTGAAAGTACAAACCCGGGCTCTCCTCCCTCAGACTCTATGAATCCAGACCAAGCCTGCCTCCTCCAGACCCAGAAGCCCGTATTCAGACCCCACCCTCAGTCTCAAGAATCCACCCCGCCCCCACCTCCAGTACTTCCTCCTCTGGACCTCAGAATCCGGCAATCCAGCTAGGAAGTTTCCAGCCTGGACTGCTCAGGACAGAAACACAAGTTCTCTGGACGTCACTGGCTCTGTGAGATGCAGATTTTGGAGTATGGACTTTGCAGCTCGGTCCCGGACACTCGGGGGAAACAAATCTCCCCTATGCTCGGCCTGTGGAAGACCCGGCCCCCAGCCCCTCCTTCCAAGAGGCCTCCCTCCCCCGCCCCTTGTCCCCTTAAAATACCCGGATCCCTATGGCAACAGGCGCCTGCGACAGGTGCGAGTGTTATTTACGGGTCAAGCCCGAAATAGCCGGCGGGGTGAGGGGGGTGGGTGGATGGGGCGAGGCAGGGAGCGAGCGCAGCGGGTCCGGAGGGCTGACTGGGTGGAGGAGAGCAAAGCCGGACGCTTCGGAGGCATCGCGGAGCTGGGGCCGGCGAGGCGCAGAGGCAGGAGAGCTCAAGGGACCCGTGCCCGGGGGACCCGGGTGGGAAGCCCCGAGGGAGCGCGGGACCCTGAGCTGAGTCCGGAGCGATCCTGGCCGAGCAGGCCTTGGGAGCCCGGGGGAGGGGAGCCGAGTGGCTGCAGACAGACCGACTGAGAGTCCCTTACCAAATCCTGTGTCACCCCCACCCCCCCACCCAGGGTATTTTGCCTTGGTTTTCTGAGCCAGAGTGTGGACCACAGTACCTTGGTCTGAGCCCTGTCTTGACTACAAGTTTCTCTCCTGGGCCCTCAGAGCGTCTCCCAGCCTCTTTTTCTGGACCTCACTGTGATTCTCAGCCACTGTGGGAGACCCGGGCTCTTTTCTTGAGTAGTCCCTGACTCACCCATACCCCCCTCGAATTCCAGTGGGGTCCCAGATTTGCTGTGAATACTGGAAGGCTTCCCCTTACCTCTCTGAGACCTGGAAGGATTTCTAACGTTACCAGTGAAATCCCAATTCTAACTCTTGTATAGCCAGCCCCAAAAGGGTTCTGAGTCCTCCTTTCTCAAATTCTGAGCCCGAAGAAACCTAAACTATCTCTCAAACGCACGAAAGAGCTCAGCTTCCCTCTTTGGGACAATTCCGAGGCTTACAGGAGACCCCATCAGCAGCAGCCTTTGGAGACTGGGCAAGTTTCCCCTCTCTAGCTCCTCAGTCTTCCTAGGTAAACCTCAGAGTAGCCTAGTTTTTTCTCTAGGCCGCCCCTGATCCAAGTTCCCGTGCACAAGCCCTGGTGGCATCCTTAGGCTAAGAATATAGTTAGTTTGTTTCTCTTCTCGGGGGTCAAAGGCTCTTGCATTTGGGGCTCAGCTTTTTTCTCATTCCCAATCTAGTTGGCACAGCCCACTACTTCTTTTGAAAGTCCAGGCCCTGCTCCCTGCCCCTTTAGGCCTCTCTGCCCAGGACTTTCTGACTCCTTGAAGCTCTCCTGAGCTCCAGTCGATCTCATCATCATGATGTGGTCTAACTTCTTCATGCAAGAGGAAGACCGGCGCCGGACAGCCGTGGGCCGGCGTCGGGCCCAAGAACAGCAGAATCTCGGCTTGAGTCCGGAGCGAGAGGGCAAGATCAAGCTGGGCTTGCTGGTGGCGATCGTGGGTGCCACTCTGGCTGTGCTGGCTGTGGGCACCGAGTTCTGGGTGGAACTCAATACGTACAAGTCCAACGGCAGCGCCGTCTGTGAGGCCGCCCACTTGGGGCTGTGGAAGGTGTGTATCAAGCGACTGTGGCAGGCGGATGTGCCCGCGGGCAGGGAGACCTGTGGCCCTGCTGAACTGCCCGGAGGTGAGAGGCTGTGTTCTGAGGCCTGTGTTTTCCCCAGGTCTGTGTCCCACAGTCAGGGGGAAAGAAACTTTTGTCTGGGGGGAACCTTGGCCTAGGAAAAAGAAAAGCCTTATCCCCAAGAATGTTTGTGCCCAAATCAACCTGTGCTCCAGAAACTGGAGAGAAAGGGGGTGGGGGTGGGGGGAGTGAGAGACGTTCAGGCACAGTTCATAGCCCTAATTAGCACATCCCCTAAAGAAACTCGTTTCTTAAAGTTTGTCTTCTAGCTACGGCCTAGGCCCCAGACCAGCCTGTACCCCTAGATCCAGCCTGTGCTTCCAGACCCAGCTGGCACCCCGCGAACAGCCTGCACACACCCCCGCCACCGATCCGTATCCCTTAGAACTGCCTGAGTTCCCCCACCAGACAGCCACGCACCCACAGACAGCCTGTGTGCCCTTAGCTAGAAGCCTGGAGACATCCCACACTCCCATGCTGTGCGCCTCTGTGGAGACAGACCACCCTACGCCCACCTGGAAGTAAAAAAAAAAAAAAATCTGTGCTGGTTCCCTGTTTTCCGATACAACCAAATGACGTTCTTACCAGGTGCTCCTCACAGTTCTGGGCGCATTGTGTACCTCCTTAGAAATGTTTGTTTCCAGTACCCCTCGCCTTGACACGGCTGGGACGACGTTACAACCCTTCTCCCTACTCTACAGACACTCTGCGCCCTTCATTACCCACAAGGCTGTTCTTTTGCTCTTAGCTGTGCCTCTTACTCTGACAAAACATGCTCTGCCCTGTGCCTAGTGGGATAGTCTGCACGGCCCTGGGAACTGGGCGTGTGTTTATTTTACCTCTTTTGACTCAAGGGCAAGTTTTGACAGCCATCAAACCCACTTTGGTTAGCATCCGGTTGATGAGGTCTTTGCCATGCTGCGACCCAACATGTACGCACCATGACTCTCAGGACTCCTCGAGGAATACCCTTCGCCCGCTCTGGGCTCGGGATGGATTTCTCCGTTCCTCAATCCCTGCTTTTTCAGCTGTGAGATGGAACCCAAAATAGGACGTCCTAAGCCTTTGCTGGCTAAGGGGAATGCCTTCACTGTCTGTGGCTTGTACTACCTGTCTGTCCTGATCAGCAGTCTGTCTGTTCTGCTCATCAGCTACCTCAGACAGTTCCTTTCTGCTGTTTCTCACTGTTTGGGACTTCAGTCAAGATGATCCCAACCCTCTGCAGAATGGGATAACAAAACAAATATGGGCCCCAGTTGGGTCTGGTGGTACAGTTCTGTAACCATAGGTGCTCGGGAGGCTGAGGCAGGAGGGTTGTGAGTTCAAGGGCAGCCTGGGTTGCAGAGGGGAGTTCAGAGACAGCCTGGGCGACTCTGTGAGATCTCTCTTAAAAAAATCAAAACCAGAGCTGGGGGCATATCTCAGTAGTAGAGCCCCTGCCTAAAACCCCTCAGAGAGGGGCTGGGGGCGTGGCTCCGTGGTAGAGCCCCTGCCTAGAATCCCCCAGTGAGGGGCTGGGGGCGTGGCTCAGTGGTAGAGCCCCTCCCTAGAACCCCCAGTGAGGGGTTGGGGGCGTGGCTCCGTGGTAGAGCCCTTGCCTAGAGCCCCCCAGTGAGGGGCTGGGGGTGTAGCTCAGAGCACCTGTCTAGAGTTCCCCAGTGAGGGGCTGGAGCATAGCTTAGTGATGGATTACCTCCACACCTGTTCTACAGGGAGAAAAATAAGGAGCCACAACTCTTTGCTCCCAATCTATGCCTCGGGGTAGCTCTATGGGGTCTGACTCTCTGTTCCTAAGAGCTATGCTTTACTGCACGTCACTGGTGCTGAAGAAGGCCTCGGAGGCCCTCACTCTTTGGGAGAGACTGTCCTCTGCCACTGTCCTGTGTGCCTCCCTTTCTCCTCCCGCTACCTGTCAGAAAGGATTTCAGCAAGGCGGTACACACCGGCACACATCGGCACTCAGGAGGAAGACCAGGAGTGCAGAGCCAGTTCGGCTGCAGAGCGAGTTGTAGACCAGCCTAAGCTGTATAATACCTTGTATTAGAAACAAAACAAGAGGACTTGGCCTGGAGAGATGGCTCAGTGGTTAAGAGAACTGACTGCTCTCCCCAAGGTCCTGAGTTCAAATCCAGAGAACCACATGGTGGGTCACAACCATCTACAATGGGATCTGATGCCCTCTTCTGGTGTGCCTGAAGACAGTGCACTCATATAATCTTTTATATAATAAATAGTAAATAATCTTTTTTTTTTTTTTTTTTTGGTTTTTCAAGACAGGGTTTCTCTGTGTAGCCCTGGCTGTCCTGGAACTCACTCTGTAGACCAGGCTGGCCTTGAACTCAGAAATCTGCCTGTCTCTACCTCCCAAGTGTTGAGACTTAAAAAAAAAAATGAGGGCTTTACCTTTCCAAGGCCATTACCAGCTCCCCATAATTCTGCGTTATCAAAGGACCTATCCTGAACTCCACTGTCTCAAAGAAGTAACTTCCTTTAAACATTAAAAGAAAGCTGTTATGTCCCTTGGCTATCAGAGAGAGAGACTCGCCCTGTTGTTTCCCAAGTGGGTTTACCCTATCCTCTGGGGCACATGGACCTAAAATCCTGTTGCCAGCAGCCAAATGAGATGCCAGACACCACACCCAGCCCCAGAAGAGACTGGTAGTTCTCTCATGGCTAGAGACTGTATCCCCTACTAGTGGCTGCAAAGAGCATCTTTCTTCCACGGGATGCAGCAGGACAGACTGCTCTGTACACTTGCAGCTGCGCCGGCCTAGAAACTGCAGACACTCTGAGGTTCCCCTAACCTTTGTGGTTTTTTTTTTTTTTTTTTTTTTTTTTTTTTTTTTTGTATTTCAGTTTCCCCATGCATAGGATAAAAGACTAGGTCACTCTAGAATACACTTTAGGAGTCAGGATGTAGGTAATTGGCAGAGTGCTTGCCCTGAGTCTGATCCCAGCACCACATAAAACAGACACCTGTAGTCCTAGCACTTGGGAGGTGGAGGCAGGAGGGTCAGATGTTCAAGGCTCTCCTTAGCCTCATGGCAAGCTCAAAGTCAGCTTAGGATACGTAAAGCCCTGTCTTGGGAAGTTGGAACATTCTGTTGGCTAACTTTAAGCTTTCTCATATCTCGGTTAGCAAAGGCATTTAGTGAGTCTCACATATGTTTACAAAAAGAATATCATAAGCTTCTGCGAGGCCCTTCTCATGCTCTGTCTTTAAAATGTTTCGTTTTCAAGACAAGGTCTCATGTAGCCCCTACTGGCCAGGCACCACATCTCCCTATTTTAAAAATGATTTCCCAATTTATGCATGGTGATAATAACCTGTGATCCTAGCATTTGGGAAGCAGAAGCCAGAAGATTCTGTGAATTTGAAGCCAGTTGCAGGATAGCCAGGGCTTACACGGGGAGGCCCTGTCTCAAAACAAATAGTGGCAGCAACCACAGAACCCTTTCTTAATTCAATCATCTAATATGTTTGACATTGTATCCATGCACAAATGTTTTGACTTTGAAATATATAGAGTTTGAGTTTATATAGGTGTGTTTTGATTTGAAAAAAAAAAAAGTATCATGCGATTTTATACTATTCTCAATGTAATTTTTCTTGCTCAACGTTGTGATTTCTTTTTTTTTTTTAAGATTTATTTATTTTATATATGTGAGTGCACTGTAGCTGTCTTCACACACACACCAGAATAGGGCGTTAGATCTCTTTACGGATGGTTGTGAGCCACTGCGTGGTTGCTGGGATTTGAACTCAGGACCTCTGGAAGAGCAGTCAGTGCTCTTAACCGCGGAGCCACCTCTCCAGCCCAACACTGTGATTTCTAAATCTCTCACTTGCTTTATGCGTTTGCAGTTCATGGCGACTTGATGCTGTAAAGATGTCCATTAGAGTATCTGTCTCAGCTGCCTGTTGCCCAGGAGAGGGACACAAGATCAGTTCCTACTCCAGCTCAGTAAACAGTGCCACAGAGAACAACCATATCTATCGTCTTATATGTATTTTTTTTTCCTTCTTGGAATATCCAGAAGTAAAATGATTGTGTCCTATGGCACAGACGCACAGGCATGTGTCACTTAGTGGTAGAGATGTCTTCTGAGAGATGAATGTTAAGGACCACTCATCCTGAGACTCAAAGTGTGTACTCATGTAGAGAGCTTATGATGGCCGTATGTGACAAGGCTTTGGATTGCTTGATTTCTACTTTTGAATTATGTGCATATGTGGGGACGGTGTGTGCAGGTACCCACAGAGTCCAGAAAAGGGCATTAGAGTCTCTAGTACTGAGCTGCTATTGTAAGCCACCTCATTTGGGCACCAGGACCCTAACCCAGGTCCTCAGCAAGGGTGATACGTGTGCTCTTAACCACTGATCCATCTCCCCAACTACAAGGTGACTTATTCTGACTGTGCCTCTGTCACACACACACACACACACACACACACACACACAGAGCCCACTGATGACGGGACCGTTTTTTTGCCTGTTGTACACCTGCGTTTCCTTTGCTAAGTGTGTCAGAGCCCTTCACAAATAGACTAATGAGAGTTTACACTCCCAGCTGCTTCCTCTTATCCCTCCAGGGCTTGATATTGCCCTTTCAATATTTGCCCATCTAGCTGATCCGAAGTGGCCTCTCCCCGCAGGCTGGAGTTCCATTTCTCGGGCTCCCGCTGCAGCAGAGTCTCTCTTCATGGGCTTGTGAACTGTCCACGCTTGCCCTCCTGTGAATAACTATTCATATCCTTTGCCCGTGTCTCAACAGGGTTGCCTCCCTCTCCCCTCGCTAATCTGCAGGAGCCCTTTGTGGAGGTAGCCTAGGAGAGGGATCTTTCCCCTAGTCTCTTAGCCTCCTAGTACCTGCATCTTGGTGTCCTTTGTGGAGTAAAATGATAATTCACTTTCAGTCCACTTGCTTCTCAGATTCACACGAGAGAGCCAGGAGAGAGATTATCATTTCATTTAAAGAGGAAGAATCGGAGGGCCAGAGAGGTTAATGGTTCCCCTTGTGTCAAAGACTTAGATCGAAGGGCTTCAGAGTAAAACCTGTCTCCGGACATCAGTGATGTGGCAAGTGTGTTTATACGTCAGTGTCATGTCTCACCTTTGTACACTTAATTTATTCCCACTCTTACTGTGTGTGTGTGTGTGTGTGTGTGTGTGTGTGCACGCGCGCGCATGCGTGTGTCAGGAGAAAACCCACAGGAATCTTCTACCATGTGGCTTCCAAGGACTGAAGTCAGGTCATCAGGCTTAGCAACAAGCTAAGCCACCTTGCCAGCCTGATTTTTTTTCTCCTCTCCTCTGTGTGTCAGCCATACCAATACTTTATTTTTAGTTCCCTGTAGGGTCTGGGAAATATCCAGCCTTGAGTTTACACAAAACTTCATGTCATCACTTCTCTCTGTTTTGTTTTTGTTTTTGTTTTTTTTCCTGCACCCCACAGAAGCGAACTGCACCTACTTCAAATTCTTCACCACAGGGGAAAATGCGCACATCTTCCATCGAACCACCAAGAAAGGTGAGGACATCTCGTACGGTGACGAGGGAGGGCCGGGGTGGGGGGGTGGGGGGGATGACTTCTCTGAAGCAGTGACGGACAGCGTTGTGCTCAGGATGGCTCAGCTCCGGTGGCTGTCTCGTATTTGGAAGATGATGGTGGGTTAAGAATGTGGACAAGGATCATCAGAGCTTGTGTCTAGCCCACTGGCCATCCACTCCGCCCGTGCTGTGTGGCTGGGGCAAACCATACTTCCTCTCCATAGCAAAGTCCAGCACCCAAAGTTTGTTTGCACAGTTCTAGCCCTTGCTACAAGCCAACAAGCCTTGGACTTCAGTTTCATCTTTCAGGGGGTGAAAACGAGTCAGAAATGGTTAAGGGAATTGCTTTTCCCACAAAAGGGCAGAGGCAAGATCCCAACCTAAATAGTTCTGAATCTACAAAACTGTGCGTGAAAAATGAAAATGTTACATGTATACGCTGGCCCATACGATGGCCGCCAGCCACGTGTGACAGCCTAGTACACAGAAGATGTCTGGTGTAGTGGGAGGAGATGCATTTTTAATTTTAACTTAAGTGAACTTAAGATGATGTCTGGTGGATGCTACTGTACCCAACACTGCAACTCCGAGGACTTTGTCTTTTCTACCCTAAGTCTAGCTTCTTGAATATCACTCCAGTGGCCCAGTGTCTCCGCAAAGGAACTGGGATCATTCCACGTCTCTCATTCTTTGTTTTGTTTTGTTTTTTTTTTTAAATAAGGATTTAACGAGGCAAAGCAGCTAAACATATGAGTCCAGGTGTATACCAGCGCCCCTTACCTTTTACCTTCTTTGCTCGTGTGGGCTGGGTCAGGTCTCTGTGTACCTTCGGTAAAATCATATGGAGTACCTACTATGTTCTGAGCACTACACGGGGCGCTTCTAATCCTGATTTTCCCCAGGGATTTCCCAGAGCCTAAGACTGACAGGGGTGTAGGACCTTACCAGGATTTTTCCAGCTGGAGAGCCGTTGGTGAGAATTACAACCTAGATAGTTAGAAGATAATGAGTCACCTTTGCCTCTGCTCCCTCGATTTCGTCATCTGTAACCCAGCGATGACAAAGGATAAGCATCAGCTGATTGTCCTGTATCCCTGACCTGGCCTTGTCCCCCTTTGAGCCGAGTAACTAACGGAGCCATCGGGGTCTCCATTCCTTCGACAACGTAACACACTCTCAGGAGGACTTGGAAATCTTCCACCTTTCTGGTTCTGGTCCTTACGGAGGAGTGCTGTCTATTCTCCTATTCCCACGTTCTCTACCTCTTCCTCGGCCCCTCCTTGCAGAGGTCAACCTGGCAGCTGCCGTGATAGCCGTGCTGGGCCTGACAGCCATGGCCTTGGGCTGCCTCTGTGTCATCATGGTGCTCAGTAAAGGTGCAGAGTCCCTGCTCCGCTTGGGAGCTGTCTGCTTTGGCCTCTCAGGTGAGGGCTGAGTGTGTGGAGGCCAAAGACAGTGCATGCTGGGAGGTGAGATCTCTACGCTGCTGCATGCTGGGAGGTGGGATGCCACACACAGTTATGCGCTCAGGAGGGGAAAGACCCTATTGCATGCTGGGAGGTGGGATGCCACACACAGTTATGCGCTCAGGAGTGGAAAGACCCTATTGCATGCTGGGAGGTGGGTCTCCGCACGCTGTCGCAGGGATCTCTGCCAACTGTTGCATGCTGGAAGTTAGGATCCCCACACATATTTGAGTGTTGAGCAGTGGGAATGCTATGTAACGTTGCATGCTGGGAAGTAGAATCTCCGAGCATGTTGGAAATGAGGAGAAACCCAAGGGTTCTAGTATATTCAAAGGTGGAAGAATTCCAAGGACTTCTCTGGCAAGGTTTATTTAGACTTAATGCTATTTTAGATTTGGAGCTGTGAGTGCCAAGAATCTTTACACACTGAGAATGGGATCTCCACTATGCTGGGAGGGGAGGAGAGGGCAGTTCAAGGGCTGTGGTAGGCTCAAAGATGAAATTCCAAATCCTGTTGTTGCCAGAGGAGTAGACTGTCTCCGAATACTATTTAGGTTTGGACATGGGACCGCCAAGGATTGCTTCATGCTGAGGGGAGGGGGGGGGCAGATCTCCAGGGACGGTTGCATGCAGGAACTGGAGCGAGTTCGTGTAAAATCTGAAAGCTAGGAACATCCTAAGCTTGTTTTTGCATGACATTTGCATTCTTTCCACGTGCTCGTTCAGATCTGGCCTGGAATCCCCAAACCTGCTGTATCGTAGGAGCTTCAGGCAGGACTTTAAAGCACGATTGCATGCTGGGAGTCACAGAGGGTTGAGTAGGTCTCTGAAGGGAGAGTCTCAAGCCATTCAGGAGGCGTTTTAGGGTTTTATTGCGGTGAAGAGTCACCACGACCGAGGCAACTCTTAGAAAGAAAACTTTGATTCAAAGGCTCAATCCGATATCATCATGGCAGGAAGCATGGCAGCCTCCGGTGCTGGAGGCGCCAAGAGGTCTACACCTTGATCTGAAGGCAGCCAGGGGGAGACTCTTCCGCACTGGGCGGAGTCTGAGCATAGGAGACTTCAAAGCCCACCCCCACAGTGACGCACTTCCTCCAGCGAGGCTACGCCTCCTAAAATGCATCCCTATGGCCAGGCATTCAAACTCATGAACCGATGGGGGGCCAGAAGGTCTTTGAGTCTTGGACTTGGAGCCTGCAGGTACTGTATTATATTCTTGTAGGTGAGGATCCAGAAAATAATGCCATATCTTGTGAAATACAGACCTCAGGAATAACAAAGACTTCGGTTTAGTTTACATCTAGCGCAAAGCATTGCAGTGAGTGGACTAGCTAAAGGTTGCCATTAGTTTGACCTTTTATTTTGTGTGTCTTGGTGTTTTGCCTGCATGCCTGTTTGTGTGAAGGTGTCAGATCTTGAAGTATTGCTAATGGGATTTGAACCCAGCAGCCAGTACACTTAATGGCCTCACCATCTTTCCAGACTCTGTTGCTACTATGTTTCCAACCCAGTTCCCCGGTAAAAGAAAGCTCAACTCAGTGGTTAACAAAACAAGCTACAAGCCTAGACTGGGCAGGCCTCCCACTCCACTACTCTGTTTCCATCTATTTTATCCCATACAACTTGCGGTTTCTCCAGGCCCGGAGCTTCTCTCCCTACTGCCTCTCTGTTTCTCTTTTTCTCAGTTTCTCCTTTTTTTTTCGTTTTTTAATTCTTCGTTGCTCCTCCTCCTCCTGTTTTATACCCCATAGCTCCTCCCCTAGACTCTCTGCTCCTCCCACTTTCCTCCTGCCCAATCATTGGCTCAAGCCTTTATTTGAAACCTTAAGGTGGGAGAAGGTTCACAAGGCAACTCCTCATCTGCAGCCCCTCTGAGGAGTGGAATTAACATAAAAATACAAGCCCAGGGCTATCCACAAGACACATGTATTTATTTATTTATTTATTTATTTATTTACATGTGTGTGTATGCATGTATGTATTTGGGTGTAGAAATGCTTTTTTTTCCCCATGTATGTCCATTCCTGAGGAGTTCAGAAAAGGGCCCCTGGGATCCCGGGAACTGGAGTTAGGGATGGTTCTGGGCTGTCATGTGAGTGCCAGGAGCCCAGCCAGAGTTCTCTGTCCCAGCAACAAGTGCTCTTCTTACCCACCAAGCCACCTCTCCAGCCCCAAAGATTATGAGTCATCATTTTGTCGATAAGTGTACTGAGGTTCAGAAAAGTCAAGTGACTTTTCATATCCACGCAACCAATAATGGCAGCGGTGGGATTTTTTGTTTGTTTGTTTGTTTGTTTGTTTTTTCAAGACAGGGTTTCTCTGTGTAGCCCTGGCTGTCCTGGAACTCACTCTGTAGACCAGGCTGAGCCTCGAACTCAGAAATCCGCCTGCCTCTGCCTCCAAAGTGCCAGGATTAAAGGTGTGCGCTGCCACCGCCGCCACCACCACCACCACCACCGGGCAGAATTTTTTAAAAAAATTGTTCACAGATTTACAGTCATACATATATACACAAACACATATCCATGTGATATTCTATTCATATGCCCACCCCCACTTCTTTCCAACAAGTCTCCCCCCTTCTACATTTTTTTTTGTTCCCTTCTGCATTCAATTAAGGTTGCCTGTGTGGGTAAAGGGTAATTTACTTTTTTTTTTTTTTAAGGTTTATTTACTTTCAGACACCCCAGAAGAGGGTACCAGATTCCATTACAGATGGCTGTGAGCCACCATGTGTGACTGGGAGTTGGACTCAGGACCTGTGGAAGAGCACTCAGTGCTCCTGGCCCCTGAGCCATCTCTCCAGCTCCCAGGGTTATTTACTTAACCAAAGGCAACTGGCCAGTGGCCACATCCCTGAGGAACGCATCTCTCCTTGGCCAGAAGCCACTAACTGTCTATGTATCCCCCTTCCATGATGGAGTGTTGGTTGACCAGTCTCC